>CM038793.1:1819345-2311962 GCA_021764765.1 Vicia sativa
AATAGGAAAAATATTGAGTTTGTAAAAAAGAGAAAACCAAATGGTCCTGGGGAGAATCGAACCCAGGACCTTGTCTTCATAAGTCACACGCCTTGCCAACTGAGCCACGTTGCTTCACTGTTGGAAAACCGGATCGAGTAGAAGAAAGACAAGTGTCGCTCCCTGAAGCTCCAGACCGCGCGCGAAGCTTCATCGTCCCCGATTCAAATTTTCAAAGCCAGCGTCGGCTGTTCTTCGACGCTATGTCCCTGGCTAATATCAAAAATGCAGCACACATAATATAAATACATTCTAAAGCCATGGTTCGATTCAGGGAATCATTCCGGATGCAATGGTATAGGCATCATGGTCCAATTTTTCCGTTTAAAGGAAACCCCAAATCGTGTTCTGAAACCCTAACAATGGTATCGTGTGTTCCCGGCCATGGAAATTCGATTAAAGCACCCATAAAGTTTGCAAACACATCACTAAACACAAAAACAACAACAAAACATGTTAATAATGCATGAATAATGAAACACGATTTCAAAATTTCCAAGAACAAACCGATTCGTGATTTCGTGTTTCTGGATGGTTTTGAATGAAGTAAAGGTCTGGATCGATTCAGAACAACCCAAGGAATGCAATGGAATCCTCAAATGCGATTGAAAGTGGCTGGAACTAGGTCTGCACTTTGCTTGAGAGGCACGGATTTTTTGAGTTTGAAACTAGGGTTCTGAGCCAATTTTTTCGTTCTCTTTTGATTGCTATGCATCAGGTATAAGTACTGGATGGATTTGGGATCATTATTGGCAAGAATCAATCACCATTCAATGATAATCAAAATTTGATTTTGCATGAAATCAAATTTTCAAAATTTGATTAATTCTCAATCCAATCTTGCCATATTGATTAATTTTCGAAAATTGCTGGCATTTGTGAGTATCTTGGGTCTCAAGGAAAGAATAAAAATCAATCTTTCAATTAATTTTGATTTTATAATTTATTTTAAAATTTAATTTGTATTTAAATGAATAAATTCCAAATTAAATAGAAAAATAAATCAAAAATTCATGGCATTGGGCTTGGATATTCCTAATTGTATGAGGAACAAGTTAGGATGAAGAAAAAGTAGGCCCATTTGCACAAGATTTGATTTTTTGAAGTATATCTCTTTGTGCATTCTTTCAAAATTGCCCAACTTGTGGATGGTGTAACTTGCTCAATTTTCCACATTTTTGAGTGTTCTTGGACTTTTTGGAAAGCTCTAAGAGTCCTCTAAACAATGTCTTTGGTTTCATCTCATTTTGAGTTACCATGCTCAATATATCTTCAAAACAAAAAGTTGACTTTTTGTTGACTTTGAAAAGGACCTGTAATGTTTTGAGCCATACCTCTCAAATGGAGCATTTTTTGGACATTCTTGTGAGACATGAAGTTGTAGAGAATTGAATTTCCTTCAAAATGAGCTTTGGTGGGAAAATTTCTGAGAAAGTATGAGAAAGTTATGATCAGTCAAAGTTCAGTTGACTTTTCACCTAGAAACCCTAATTTAGAAAGTTTGACTTTTGAGCAAATCTTGAGTTTTCTTGATGAATCATGATCAACCCTTGATCAAATGATGAATGTAACTTCAAAATGAGGATGTTGACCAAAAATCGAAGTTTTGTTGTATGTTGACCACGTTGACTTTTGTCCAATACACGATTTTCACCATCGAGCAATTATCGAGCAATCTTGTCTTGTGAAGCTTGAAACTTGACATGGAGAATCTTTGAAGCATATGAGGGGGCATGATGAACATTGGAGATGTTGGAAACCCATCTTGACTTGAGAAATACCAAACCCTAGTTTGGGTTGATTGTCTAGGAGAGAGTTTGTCTGATCAACCTTGAGGAATCCTTGAGCATGGAGGTATGAAATGCTTTGAGAAGATGGAGGGCAAATTTTGGGGTATGACAGTGTCGCCGTGGGGTGCTCCGGTGTTATTGGTTAAGAAGAAGGAAGGTTCAATGAGGTTATGTGTTGACTACCGAGTTGAATAAGGTTACAATCAAGAATCGGTATCCTTTTAGAGTTGATGATTTGATGGATCATTTCGTTGGAGCGTGTGTGTTTAGTAAGATTGATCGAGATCGGATATCATCGATTCGTGTGAAGTCGGAGGATATTGACTGCATTAGAGCGAGTATGGACATTATGAATATTACATTATGCCGTTTGGAGTTACTAATGCACCTGGTGTTTTCATGGAGTATATGAACAGGATATTTCATCCGTATCTCGATAGGTTCGTCGTGGTGTTTATTGATGATATTCTGATCTATTCGGCGATGAGGAGCATGAGAACATCTCGAGTTGTGTTGGAATTGTTGAAAGGAAAGAAACTTTATCGAAGTTGTCCAAGTGTGAATTACGGTTAGGAGGTGAGTTTTCTTGGTCATGTAATTTCAAGCATGGAATTCTTTGATCCTCTGAAGGTAGGCGGTGTCTCAGTGGGAAGCGCCGAAGAATGCTTCGGAGATCCGTAGTTTTCTGGGTCTTGCAGGTTATTATCGGAAGTTTATTGAAGGATTTTCCAAACTGGCGTTGCCATTAACTAAGTTGACCAGGAAGGGTCAGGTATTTGTTTGGGATGTTGAATATGAGAAAGGATTTCAAGAGCTGAAGAGGAGGTTGACAAGTGCTCCGATCTTGATTTTGCCAGATCCGACTAAGTCTTTGTGGTATATTGTGACGCATCACTAATGGGATTAGGTGGTGTTTTGATGCAAGATAAGCAGGTTGTGGCTTATGCTTCACGACAGTTGAAAGTGCATGAAAGGAATTATCCGACTCATGATTTGGAGTTGGCAGCTGTCGTATTTGTTCTGAAGTTGTGGAGACATTATTTATATGGTTCTCGGTTTGAGGTGTTCAGTGATCATAAGAGTCTGAGGTATCTTTTTGATCAGAAAGAGCTGAACATGAGACAAAGAAGATGGTTAGAATTCTTAAAGGATTATGATTTCGGTTTGAATTACCATCCTGGTAAAGCAAACGTGGTTGCAGATGCTTTAAGTAGAAAGTCCTTGCATATGTCAATGTTGATGGTTCGTGAGTTAGAATTGGTTGAGCAGTTCCGAGATTTGAGTTTGGTTTGTGAAACTACTCCGAATAGTGTGAAATTGGGTATGTTGAAGGCGACGGTGGTATTACGGAAGAGATCGAAATGGATGAATCGATGTTGGTTTAGTTGATAAGTTGACATTGATCAACCAAGGTCAAGGAGGCGAGTTCGAATTGGCGAGAATGGTGTTATGAGATTTGGTGATCGGGTGTGTTCGGATGTTGCGAGATTAGGAAGAGCATTTTGGAAGAAGGACATCGTGGCGGGTTGAGTATTCATCTGGTTCTACTAAGATGTATCATGATTTGAAAAAGTTGTTTTGGTGGCTGGAATGAAAAGGAAATTCTGAGTTTGTGTATGCTTGTTTAGTTTGTCGGAAAATCGAGCATCGAAACCATCGGGATTGATGGAACCGTTGTTTGTTCCTGAATGGAAGTGGGATGGAATCTCTATGGATTTTGTGTCTGTCTTGCCAAGACACTAAGAATTGTGATTCTATCGGGTGATTGTGGATAGGTTGATGAAATCGCTCACTTCATTCTGATAAGAATGGATTACCCGATGGAGAGGTTGGCAGAGTTGTATGTCGAAAAGGTTGTAAGTTTACATGGTATTCCGTCTAGCATTGTGTCGGATCGAGATCCGAGGTTTACATCTAAGTTCTGGACAGGATTGCAAGAAGCTTTGGGTACTAAGTTGCGTTTGAGTTCCTTATCATCCATGAGACGGATGGTCGAGACGGAAAGAAACGATTCGATCGTTGGAAGATTTCTTTGAGAGCTTGTGTGTTAGAGAAGGGTGGAGCTTGGGATATCTATCTGCCATTGATTGAGTTTACCTACAACAATAGCTTTCACTCGAGTATTGGTATGGCTCCGTTTGAGGCATTGTATGGTAGGAGGTGTCGAACACCATTGTGTTGGTATGAAGCGGAGAGAATCTTTGTGATTGGACCGGAAATTGTTCAGCAAACTTCGGAAAAGATTAAGATGATTCAGGAGAAGATGAGGACTTCTCAGAGTCGTCAGAAAAGTTACCATGATAAGAGGAGGAAAGACCTTGAGTTCAGTGAAGGAGAACATGTGTTTATGCGAGTTACTCCGATGACGGGTATTGGTCGAGCTTTGAAGTCAAAGAAGTTGACTCCGCGATTTATTGGTCCTTTTCAGATTACCAAAAGAGTTGGGAAGGTTGCATATCAGATTGCTTTGCCGCCGTCACTTGCGAATCTGCATGATGTTTTTCATGTGTCTCAACTGAGGAAGTACATTGCTGATCCGTCTCATGAGATTCGGGTAGATGATATCTGGTCGAGAGAATTTGGTGGAAGCGTACTGTGAGAATTGAGGATCGGAAGTTGAAACAGTTGCGAGGCAAAGAGATTGCATTGGTAAGAGTGGCTTGGGGAGGACCTGCTGATGGAAATGTCACTTGGGAGCTGGAGAGTCAGATGAAGGACTCGTATCCCGAATTATTCGTCTGAGGTATGTTTTCGAGGACGAAAACTCTTTTAAGTTGGGGAGAGTTGTGACACCCCAAAATAATTCAATAATTAAATGCTTATGATTTTAATTAATTATTTAATTGAGAACATAATTTATTTAATATGTTGGAATATTAAGATTAATGATGGAATTAATTGGAGGAGAAAGTGATATTATTTTATTTAATTATGATTAAAAGGAAATAAGAGGAATAAAAGGAATGAAATAAGGAAAAGAAGAAAAATAGATTCATTTGGAGAAAACAAGGCTACGTAGAAGTGAGAAGAGAAGGAAAGAAGGAAAAGACCTAGGAGCGTCAGAATCTCGAAGAAACCACCAGGTAAGGGGTGATTTCGACTGATTATGGCTTATTATAGGTTTTGATGTTGACAATATAGGTTATGGCATGTTAGGAAATCTATGTTAGGAATTTCTAGGGTTCCTTGGAGATATACCTAATAGTGTCAGTGGATGTCAGAGTGAGTCTGATTGTGTTAGAATACGTCTGGAATATGATTAAGGTGTCAGGTAATGAATAGAAATGATGGAAAGATGATAAATGATGTGATGAATGATGCAAAATGATATATTTTGGTGTTTCCAATGATGGGATTCGTATGGGTAAAATTTGATTGATTGAGGATGGAAGAAATGCTGTCAAAAACTGAATTTTTGGGTCTGATGGTCGTGGGAACCGGTTCCCCAGTGGGAGAACCCGGGTTCCAGCTTTTAAAACAATGAAAAATAGCATTTTTGAACTCAGGAACCGGTTCCTGTGTGGGAGGAACCGGGTTCCACGTTGATTTTTCCAGAAAATGGGATTTTTGCTTCTGGGAACCGGTTCCCTACCTGGAGGAACCGGGTTCCCCATACATTTTTCCAGGGGCACGTTATTTTGAACTTGTGGGAACCGGTTACTCCCAGGGAGGAACCGGGTTCCACTGTTTTATTTTGAAAAATTTTGAAACTTCAAAAATTCATAACTTTCAAACCGTAAGTCCGTTTTGAGCGCCGTTTTGGACGTTATTTCTTAAATTTAATGCTCTACCTTATGAAATTAAAATATTTTGGAAAACTTGAAATTATTTTGGGAAAGGGGTATAATTTCGAAAATGATGAATTTTAACTGATACATTAAAGATGTATGTGTAGTAGAGGTACTTGATGATAAGGATACCGGTGTTGTGTAGATGTAATAGCATGTTTATGCTGAGGTTAGATGTATGCCTGTTGATTGATTTGCATGATTATGCTGATATAGATGTATGCATGAATTATTGATATATCATGTTGGTTTGTGATTCAGTTATGTTAAATGAATGTATACATAGACTGATGAATGTTGCATGCTATTGATGTGCGTGCATATGCATTATTTTGGTGAAGTTAATTCCCATTGTGCGGAATTTGACTTGGAATGCCGATAACCGATACCCGAGTGAGGATGGGTGGTTAGGCTGGATTCGTGTCCGAGTGGTTATGGACGAATCGATGGTACTGTATCCGGTTGGTGATGGATCAGTGTTAGGTGACTTGGTCACGAAGTCGGTACCGCATGCATTGAGTCTGCATTTGTGTTTGTATGGAATTGTAACATGTTAGGATGTCTTCCAGTGTTGCAATTCTGTTATTGGTTATTGATTATGCATGATGAATTATATGATTATGGTTGTGCGTTGGATTCTGAATGGTGTTAAGTGGTGGAATAATATGCTTGTATTATATTATTGATTAAAAGACTTATAATATGCTTTAATTATGAGAAGTCTCACCCTTACTTTACCATTTCAGATTGATTTAGCAGCTAAGGAGTCGGTGAGGATGGCTCTAGAGCTTATCTTGTAGTCCGTGTGTCAGTGTCATGCTCTGATTAGATTGTAACACTGAGGGCAGCTTAGTTAAGAGAATCATTACTGTTTAATGAGTTTGGATTTGAATTCCTTGAGAACTATGTTGTTTTATTAAATTGATTGAATTTGGTATTTCCGCTGTGTAAGACATGGTCTTATGATGATTTGAATTGTTGAATGATGATCCTCAGTGTAGCATGGCTACTGTTTGAATTGAAGGTTTATTTTAATTATTAATTGTGACATCCCTTATTATACCGTGTTAACTCTGATTAAAGGTGATTTAGATATTAATTTAATTAATATATTCGGGGTATTTAGATGGGGTGTTACATGTATGGCAAGATAAAAACAGACGTAGATCACTTCTAATTCCAAGATAATATATCTGAATTTAACACACTCTTTTCACACATGCACCCCTTAGAATAATTCTCTCTCGTTGCCTTTCGAATAAATGGTCAAGTCCCTCAAACGTAGAGGTATCCTAGCACCGTTACCTACGAAACATATCATCATAGTCCCTTCGAATCAAAGATCATGAGTGCCTCGACGTGGCCTACGAAAACATGATCTCGTCCCTCGATTGTTGCCTACGAAAAGTGATGATCGTCCCTTCGAATGTGCTAGGATACTCCTACAAGTTGCCTTCTATGACCATCCGATGTCCCTTCGAATGACCCTTTTACATCCAACGAATAGGGTTACCTACCAACTAATGGCATGGATAACGCTATTCTAAAGGAACGTAAAACAACACGAAAACGACCATTCTGAGTAGGTAATAAGACTTTTAGTTGCTTGCTCTATCAAAATACTTTTCACACCTCACACTTTTGTCAAAGTTAAAAACACTTTTCAAAAATGAAACATTTCCAAACACTTTGTATACATTCCAACATGAATCATTACAAAGTCAAAGCGAAATGCCTTTTCAAAAACATTTTTCAAACACACACACAGAAAGCAATTTTAAGTGAGCTAAAAGCAACTAAGAGCCCGTAGATAACTACGGATGGAAAGAGGTGCTAATACCTTCCCTTTTCATAACCTTCTCCCTTACTCAGAATCTAACGAAGGTCCTTTTCTGTTCTTTTCACCTTCCCTTAATTGGATAAAAGAAAAGTCGGTGACGACTCTTGCTATCCGCAATATTTGCGATAAAAAGCAAAACAAATTCACAAAGTCAATTCTCCCACCGTATTACAGTATGGAGGTGATGCAGTTGACTTCTGGTTGTCGAGGTAAGCAAGAAATGAATATCTAGGTGATTCGGGAGGATTCTCAATTTGGGTTAGAAATAACTTAGATTGTGAGAGATATGTGATGACACGGACGAGTATCGTAGGCCGAGTATGATATGGGTGGTAGATTTAAGTCTGTGACGGGTAGTTTACATTCGTTCCGGACAAGCTGTCTATCCTTTATACTTTTTGTTCATTTACTTTTTGTCTTTTATTTTTATTTCTTTTAATCTCAAACTCATTAACGGTAGAATTGTCGAACTATGAATCAATAACCAATCTCTGTGGACACGATACGATATAATCTAACCGGTATATATCACCCGGTAAAAACAATACCAACTCTTTGCTTGCCGCTTTACCGCAGCAACAATATCCCAGCGCCCCAGCGCCCGTGCATTGAATCTGTTCAATATATGAGGCTGACTGTATTCCAGTGTTTGACATCTGGTTTAGGGAGTTGGGATTTCTCCTTCCATTTACGGATCTGCAAGTGGCGATTTTCGACCACCTTCTCCTGGCGCCATCTCAGCTTCACCCGAATGCGATCGCTTTTATCTGGGCGTTCGAGATAGTATGTGAGTATTTAGAGATAGGCGCTACTCTCCCCTATTCTTCCATATATTTTGTCTTCAAAGGAGTTTAGATAAGACGGATGGGGTAGTTTGGTGGAGCTGGGTGTCGTTTCGACAACAAAATGGAAAGCTCTTCAAACCTTATAAAGAGTTTGTCCGATTTTTCAAAGATAAGTTCATGTTAGTTCGTCCGATCTTAGAACGAGCTCTCTTTAATGTGCTTTTGAGCGTGCCTTCTATTTGGGAGGACGGTTCTCCGAAACTGAACGAGCGAGGAGAGCAAGTGTATCGGCTCGTGTCCAGGTTTAATTTTCACTAGAACGAAGAGCATTTCGAGCAAAGTGCTGAGCAATATGTATGGGCGAAGGAGGGACTGGATGTCGTGGATTTGGCCAGTCTTGGCGTGTTGCAATCTTATGTCGAGGGTCTTGTCCCGGTCCAGCACATAGGGAGAGGGGAAAACCAATCGTAGGAGAAGACAGGGTTACGTTTTCGAGCCCCCGCTCGTCAAAGTAAGGATCTCCTTCTTAGTGGAGATCCTAAGGCTTACTTGGGTAGATTTATCCTTCCTGCATCTCTTTCTCGCTTGTTATTGCTGAGTATATCCAGTTTATTCCGATTCTAATGTGAATTTCTTTTGTTGCAGCTAAGATGAATCCTGTTATGGAACGTATTGCTCGAAACTCATTGAAGCATAAGAAAAGAGGGAAGGGATCACCGAATGAGCAGGGCGGTTCTAAAGCGGTCAAGGCGTCTCGAGCCAAGCGATCGGGCTCTATCCCCTCAACATACCCCCTCGAAGAACAAGAGGGTTCGAGTTGACGGCAATATGGTGGATCTTACTGAAAAAAGAGGTAAGGGGAAGTTTGATCTCCGTCCTGCTGGATCGACTGCACCTATTATAAGTAGAAGAAAATTACAGTTATGATTTTCCATTAAGCATGGATATAAATTCAAAATGTAACTATTCTACAATTAATAACAATAAAAAGATTTGTTCATTGATGTTACATGTATTTAAGTTAAAATATTTTTCTTTTAATAATTTGCATTTTTTGGATTTATTGTTATAAAAAAAATTGATTATATGACACGTTGGATTTTTGATTATGTGGAAGGATTATGCTTAAGTGACATTAGTGGTAAGTGACATTAGTGGTGCTGAGTTGTAAGAAAAATGGTCGGAACTATATTTTAATATATTATAAATAAATTGCACAAAAATCTAAATTCAAAATATTACAATTGACTCCGTCAATAAATTAAATTTGTTATGTATGTAATTGATTGGAGTGATTTAAAATAATGAAATAGTTTTCCAAATTTACAAGTAACCTTAGAATCAGAGCAAATTATATTGCAAAGTCAAATAATAGATATAAATGAAGAAAACCTCACTGCATGATAAAGCATCAAATAGTGCATGTTATATAAAAGTCCATGTATGAAATCCATGTGTTTGAAATTATTACAAGAAAGATCTAATCAAATTGCAAAATTTAGTATAAGAGCCAATATTCAACTATCTTTCTTTGAATTTAAACAATAAAGAACAAATTTATTTAAGAGTTGATCAAATAAGCCTCAGTGTTAGTCTAACATAAGAAAATACTTTCATTTATAATATTGCAGTCCATTTCTTTAGTATAAGAAGCACCTAATATGTTTCTACAATTTCATCTAAACTTTCCAGTTTGATACAATGGTGTTTCTGTGGTCTCTTGTTTTGTCAGTTCACTTTCTTTTCCTTTATTCACTCTTGTCTTTCACATTTACTACATCTTTGCCTTTAACTCAACCAAAGTGTCATCCATATGAAAGCCATGCCTTGTTGCAATTCAAAGAAGGCTTTAGCATCAATAACACTGCCTCTTGGAATCCTTCCAGTCATCCTAAAACAACATCTTGGAATGCAAGCACTGATTGTTGCACATGGGATGGCATTCAATGTGATGAGCTCACAGATCATGTGATTCATATTAATCTTAGAAGCAGCCAACTCTATGGTACTATGGATGCAAATACCACTCTCTTTCGCCTTGTACACCTTCGACATCTCGATCTTTCAGATAACGACTTCAATTACTCTCAAATCCCTCACCGGATAGGCCAACTTTCACAACTAAGGTATCTTAACCTATCTCACACAACTTTTTTTGGAGAAATTCCTCCGCAAGTTTCACACTTGTCCAAGTTGTTGTCTCTTGATCTAAGCGTATATTCTACAACATTTCCCGAAAATACTGCAGTCAATATGTTGCAACTCAAGCAGTCCAGTCTCAGAAGCATAATTAAAAACTCAACAAAACTTGAGAAACTTCTACTTAGTTATGTGACTGTTTCATCCACTTTACCTGACATAATCACAAATCTAACTTCATTGAAAGCCCTTTCTCTTTACAATTCTGAATTGTATGGTGAATTTCCAGTTGGAATATTTCATCTTCCAAACTTGAAATATCTGGATTTGAGATATAATTCAAATCTAAATGGTAGGTTGCCTGAGTTTCAGTCTAGTTCACTCACTGAGTTATACCTTGATAACACAGGTTTCTATGGTACACTTCCTGTATCCATAGGAAAGCTTAGCTCTTTAAGAACCCTATCAATTGAAGGTTGCTCTTTTGTTGGGTATATTCCTTCTTCACTAGGAAACCTCACACAACTCATGCAGATAGGCCTTCGACATAACCAATTTTGGGGCGACCCTTCTGTATCCTTGACAAATCTTACCAAACTAAGCGACTTGTATTTTGGTTTCAATAACTTTACTTTGGAGACCATCTCTTGGATAGGTAGACTCTCATCAATATTAACCTTAGATATATCCTCAGTCAATATTGACAGTGGCATCCCATTATCTTTTGCAAATCTCACCCAACTAGAGCTACTAATTGCTTCTAATAGCGGTTTAAAGGGTGAATTTCCATCTTGGATGACAAACCTAACAGAACTGGTTTACTTGAATTTTCAAAGTAATTTTTTACAAGGAAAGCTGGAGCTTGACATGTTTTTGAAGCTCAAGAAGTTAAATTTTCTTGATTTATCATACAACAAATTGTCATTATTCAATGGAAAAAGTTCTCACAATGCGACCGATTCTCCAATCATGATCTTAGCTTTGGCATCATGCAATATTGTTGAGTTTCCAACATTTGTAAGAAATCTCAGTGATGTGAAATATATTGAATTTGCATACAACAATATAACATTGCTACCTACTTGGTTGTGGAGAAAATCAAGTCTAAGAGGTTTAATAGTTTCACACAATGCACTGACAGGAGAAATATCCCCATCCATATGCAATCTCAAATCACTCCTCCGTCTTGAATTATCGTTCAACAGTTTAAGCGGCCATGTTCCATCATGTACATCGAACTTTAGCCTATATCTAGAAATTCTGAACTTACAAGGGAACAAATTGTCTGGTCTCATTCCTCAATCATACCAGATGGGAAATACCCTTCACTTGATTGATTTCAGCAACAATAATCTTCAAGGTCATCTGCCAAGAGAATTGGTCAATTGTGGATTGCTAGAGTACTTTGATATTAGTCATAACGATATCAACGATTCATTTCCATTCTGGATGGGAGATCTACCCAAATTGAAAGTATTGTCTTTAAGTAACAATAAACTTCATGGAGAAATTAGGTGCTCTAGCAACATGACTTGCACATTTCCAAAGCTTCACATCATTGACCTTTCTCACAATGAGTTTAGTGGCAGCTTTCCTTCAAAAATGGTTGAAAGTTGGAAAGCAATGAAAACTTCAAACACAAGTGAATTACAGTATGAACCAATGTTAACCAACATTAGTGGGCTCAAGTCATTTAAATTTGAATTGCAGAAATATAATCCTTATTCCTTCACAATGTCAAACAAAGGGCATACCATGGTTTATGAGAAGCTTCAAAATTTTTATAGCATGATAGCTATTGACATATCAAGCAACAAAATCAGTGGAGAGATACCAAAAATCATAGGCGACTTGAAAGGTCTTGTTTTACTCAACTTGTCAAATAACAACCTTGTTGGCAGCATTCCATCTTCTTTGGGGAAGCTTTCAAACCTTGAAGCATTGGACCTTTCTCTCAATAATTTGTCAGGGAAGATTCCACAACAGTTGACACAACTCACATTTCTGGAGTTCTTTAATGTCTCCTTCAACAATCTCACAGGTCCTATACCACAAAATGAGCAGTTTTCTACTTTCCAAAGCAATTCATTTCAGGGTAACAAAGGTTTGTGTGGGGATCAATTGGTGAACAAGTGTTTACATCATGCAGAACCTTCTACGTATGACAATGATAATGATTTAGAATCTTTCTTTGTGATTGATTGGAAAGTAAGTGTAATTGGGTACATAGGTGGTCTTGTTGCTGGAGTGGCATTAGGAATAAGTTACAGCTCACAATTACTTGGGTGGCTTAAAAGCTTCTTTTAAGTTAAAAGAAAAAGGCCTTTTTTTCTTATTCTTCAGTATGTATAAGGTTACCATCTGTTTTTGTTATGTTTGTTTGAAGTTTATTGGTTGTAAGTTTGATATATTATGAAAAACTAATAAGTTCATTTTCACATGAGTTCATTTCAAATGGAAACTTGAGGTCTCACCTTTATAATGACATAGGTTGCAAAGATAGTGTATGGATGTGAATGTGTTTGAGAAGATTGTAGATTCGACGACGTTAAAGGAGGCGTGGGACACACTGGTCAGATGTTATGGTGGTGACACATCAGGAAAGAAGGTGAAGCTTTAGTCCCTGCCAAAACAATATGAGAATCTCAACATGAGGGGCAATGAGAAGCTTTCAGAGTATATCTCCAGAGTGATTCTAATCACTAATGAGATGAATACTGTTAAGGACCAATTTGTAGTTATTTTGTACATTATTTTGTGGTCCTTAACAATGTCTTTGTATTTAATTTGTATATTTATTCTAGTATTTTGCTTTAATTAGGTTTTTATCTAGTTTTGTTTAATATATCTTATTTGACTTTAGTTACTCTTAATTGTAGGAATTTATTAACTAATTCTCCCAAGCTTGGATTCAAGGGTACTTGAAGAGCTTTAGGGATGATTCTTTTGAAGATAATTTTGGAAGAGGGAAGCATGCTTGGTCGGTAGCAGTGCCAGCATGAGTGCGCTCAGCCCGACTTAACGCTCGTGCGGTCTGAAATGAAAAAGGACAGCCCATGCTTTCACCTGGAGCCACCAACCCATCACTTCACGGACCTTTTGGCTTGTAAAGGAAGCAAGAAAACACAAGCCATCATTATCTTTCATCTTTGTAAAATCTAGAGCAAGTTTAGGAAGAAAACCATAGCTTTTCTCTTGATTTTTCTCATGTTCATCATCTCTACCAACAATCTTGAGAGCAAGGCAACCATGGAAATGAGTAGCTAAGCTCCTTTTGTGTCAAGATTAGAGGTAGTTGATCTTTATAGTATGTATTTCTTTTAATCCATTGGTGTATGAACATGGTTGATGATTAATATAGTTGAATATCTTTGTTCTTCATCTTTATGCTTTGAGTTTTGCTTGGAAAGAATATTTCAAAGTGACCTAGGATATTCATCCTCTCATAAACAAATGCTAGGAATAGATTTGTGTGTTAGAGTTTACAAAATATTGAACTTAATGATTATCATGCTAATAGTTGTAGTGAGGAATCATGCAAGGATTAACATGATAACATTCACAATCTTGGTGGAAATCTACTAGATTGAGAGGATATGTATTTGTAGAAATCATCTATTATGTTCATCACTTGATTAAAATGAATATGTATGAAACTAGATCAATGAAACTAATCTTGACATGCCTTCTTAACTTGAAAACAATCTCAAACTCTCTCTAATCCAAACTATAACTCTTTTTGAAAGAATTAATTTAGTTGTTGTTTGGAAACTCATGGTTCTAGTAGAGTAGATAACAAACTCTTTGGTTACATCATCTTAAAACATACTTTTCTATTGAAAGACTATAACATGCACCAATCCCTGTGGAATCGATAATTAAAATACTTTGTGCACGGAAAAAACCTACAACAAAATGGCGCCGTTGGTTGATGTTGTTAGTATAGCAATAGTTGTGTGTTTTAAGACTTTTCTACTAATCTCGCTTTGTTTCTTTTGTGTGGCTAGACTTTTCAGAATTAGTTTATGGGAAGTATTCGGTCGACCAACTCCTTTTCGATCCCGAAATTGAAAGGACGGCTAGGAGACTTAATAGTAGTGCTAAAAGAAGAAAAAGACAAGCTAGGCAAAAAAAAAGAAAGAAAGAGGAGGCATCTACTTCTTCAACACCACCCGTGTTGGGAGAAGTCACCACTATGGAGGAGAATCAACCACCACCACCACCACCGCGGGGGCCGTGTGTCAATAGCCCTCGCCATAATGCTCAGTTTGCCCGACAAGCAAATGCAAGGGTTGCGGAAATGAAAACGGGCTTGCTTCAACTTCTCTATGCAAGTCCATTTCATGGCCACGACCATGAAGACCCTTACACTCACCTTACCAAGTTCTACGAGATCGCGGGAGCGGCGGGTGCTCCGGAAGACCAAGAAGAGCAATATTTCCAAAGGCTTTTCCCTCATTCTCTAGTGGGGAAGGCAAAAGATTGGTATCTTGATCAATTGCAAGAGACAATGACTAATTGGAACGTTTTGGAGGAAAAGTTTCTTGAACGTTTTTTTCCTCAATCACGTTTCATGGAGGCTAAGACGGCTATCTCGGTATTTTCGCAAGGAGTAAACGAACCTTTGAATCGGGCATGGGAAAGATATAAGTCTATGCTAAGGAAGTGTCCGAGCCATGGTTTTGACGAGCTTACACAAATTCATATTTTCCGAAATGGTCTCCAACCTCAACACAAATTGTTGTTGGATGCCACGGCGGGAGGTTCTTTGATGGCAAAAACACCGTATGAAGCAATCCAAATAATTGAGAAGATGGGTAGGAATGATCATCAAACTCAACATGATCAAGGAGGTGTACAAGTGAAAACGGGAGTTTTAGAAATTGGTTCGAGTCATGAAGCACTTGTGGCGCAAAACAAATTGTTTGCGAAACAAGTTGAAGAATTGACAAAACAAATGGCTAAACTCCCTCAACAAATCATGGAGTTACAAGGGCGTCAAATAAGCAAGCTCACCAAATAGCTTGTTGTGAATTGTGCAAAGGAGATCATAAAACCGGCTTTTGTCCTCCGGAGAATGAGGAAGCTAACTATGTGGCCAACCAAGGCCAAGGGTACCAACAACGAGCTCCTTACCCTTATCAAAATCAAAACCAAGGTTACCAACAAAGGGGTAATCAAGGTTATCAAGGAGGGTGGAGGCAAGATAACAATAACCAAGGAAGGCAAAATCCATATCAAACACAAAATCAAAATCAAAATCAAAGTCAACAACAAAATCAAGGCCAACAACAAAACTAACCTCAAAGTCAAGTGAGATCTTCCAACATTCAAGACACTCTAGCTCAATTTATGCAAGCCTCAATGGCTAATCAAAAGAGCACGGAGGCATCTATCAAGAACTTGGAAACTCAAGTTGGACAACTAGCTAAGCAACTTTCCGAACAAAGTGCTTCGACATCATTTTCCCAACTACGCAAACAAATCCTAAGGAGCATTGCAAAGCCATAACAACAAGAAGTGGTAGAGTTTGTGATGAGAAAAGGAAGGTAGTTGAAAGAAAAAGAAAGTAGTGGAAGGATGAAGAAGAAATAGTGGAGGAAGAGGTAGTTGAAAAAGATGAAGAGGATGAAGTTGAAAAACATGATAATGTTGATGTGGAGGATGATTTAGTTGAAAATGAGGTGTTAGTTGAAAATGAAAAGGAAAATGGTGTAGTTGAAAAGGAGAAAGTAGATGAGAAAAAGAAAAGAATGAAGAAGGGAAAAGAGAAGGAAGTAACTTATCCATTGAGAAGTTTGCCATATCCTCACCTTCCCTCTAAAAAGGATGATGCAAAGCACTATGCTAGGTTTATGGATATTTTCAAGCAATTGCAAATAAATATTCCATTTACCGAAGCATTAGAGCAAATGCCAAAATATGCAAAATTCATGAAGGATATCTTGACGAAAAAGAAGAGGTATACGGATCAAGAAACCATAATGGTGGATGCTAGTTGTAGTGCAATAATTCAACGCACCATTCCGAAGAAAGAGAGTGATCCGGGGCGTGTAACTTTGCCCGTTACTATTGGGGATGTGTGTCGGAAAGGATTAATTGATTTGGGGTCAAGCATCAACTTGATTCCATTATCCATTGTGAAGAGATTGGGGAGATTGAATTAAAGTCCACGAAAATGACATTGCAATTAGCGGACAAGTCTATTACTGTCCCGCGTAGCTTTAGATTTGTTGGTAAAAGTGGACAAATTCTTTTTTCCGGTGGACTTTGTAGTCATAGACATGGAGGAAGATGTTGATGCACCTTTAATTCTTGGAAGACCGTTCATGAAGACGGCAAGGATGATGATTGATATAGATGATGGCCTAATGAAGGTGAGAGTACAAGATGAAGAGATTTGCTTTAATCTTTTTGAAGCAATGAAGCATCCCATGGATAAGAAAGATTGTTTTAAGATTGACGTTATTGAGGAAGCAACACAAGAAGTGAATGATGATGATGATAGCCGAGATATTGAGGAGTGTTTGGAAGGAGTGGAAATTTCAAAGGAAATGCACCCTTGGGAGGAAGAAGAGGAAAGTTTGAAGAAAGATCTAAAAGATGACGACCAAAAACTTGAGTTGAAAGAGCTACCGTCTCATTTAAAGTATGTGTTTCTTGAGGAGGGAGGTAAAAAGCCCGTAATCATTAGCAATACATTGTCGGAGAATGAGGAGGAGAGCTTAATTGAAGTTTTGAAATCGAACAAAAATGTGATTGGTTGGGTCTTAGCCGATTTGAAAGGCATAAGCCCTATTGTATACACAACATTATGATGGAGGATGAGTACAAACCGTAGCCCAACCTCAACGCGATTGAATCCGGTGATGAAGGAGGTAGTTCGCAAAGAAGTAGTGAAGATGCTTGAAGCGGGGATGATTTACCCAATTTCGGATAGTACGTGGGTGAGCCCGGTTCATGTGGTTCCTAAGAAAGGAGGATTGACGGTTGTATCTAATGATAAGGATGAGCTAGTGCAAACAAGAAAAGTGACGGGTGGAGAATGTGTATTGATTATCGTAGCTTAACAAAGCGACGAGAAAGATCATTTCCTCTTCCGTTCATGGACCAAATGTTAGAAAGGCTTGCGGGACAACAATACTATTGTTTCTTGGATGGTTATTCGGGATATAATCAAATATCGGTGAATCCGAAAGATCATGAGAAAACGGCGTTCACATGTCCATTTGGAATTTTCGCGTATAGGCGTATGCCTTTCGATGCAATGCGGCAACATTCCAAAGGTGCATGCAAGCTATATTCCGATTTGATTGAAAAGACAATTGAAGTTTTTATGGATGACTTTTCCGTTTTTGGAGCTTCATTTGATTTATGTTTGGAAAATTTGGACACCGTCTTGAAGAGGTGTGTGCAAACCAACTTGGTCTTGAATTGGGAGAAATGCAACTTTATGGTGACCGAGGGAATTGTCCTTGGCCACAAGATATATTCTAGAGGAATTGAGGTTGACAAAGCAAAAATTGATGTTATCGAGACGCTTCCCCCACCTACCAATGTCAAAGGCATTCGGAGCTTTTTGGGTCATGCGGGATTCTATCGAAGATTCATCAAGGACTTCTCCAAAATAGCCAAACCTTTGAGCAACTTGCTCAACAAAGATAAGTCTTTCTTGTTTGATAATGATTGTTTGTTAGCTTTTGAAAAATTAAAGGAGAATTTGATAAATGCACCCATAATCACTGCGCCTAATTGGAAACTTGATTTTGAACTAATGTGTGACGCTAGTGATTATGCGGTAGGAGCCGTATTAGGCCAAAGGAAGAACAAAATCTTCCATGCTATACATTATGCGAGCAAAGTTTTGAATGATGCTCAAATAAACTATGCAACAACGAAAAGAGTTGCTCGCAATTGTATATGCATTGGAAAAGTTTCGTCCTTACCTAATTGGTTCCAAGGTTGTGGTTTTCACGGATCATTCGGCGATAAAATATCTGCTTACCAAACCGGACTCTAAACAAAGGCTAATCCGATGGATTCTTCTTCTGCAAGAATTTGATTTAGAGGTCCGTGATAAAAAAGGTTCGGAAAATTTGGTAGCGGATCATTTGTCTCGCTTAGTGAACGTAAAATTACGGACAAGGAGAAAGAGGTGAAGGAGGAATTCCGGATGAGAAGTTATTTGCAATCCAAGAGCGACCGTGGTTTGCCGACATGGCAAATTACAAGGCCTGGATTAATGCCTAAGATTTGACTTGGAATGAGAAGAGGAAATTTTTAGCCGATACGGTATTATGTGGGATGAACCTTACATTTTTAGGTTGAGTAGTGATGGATTGCTAAGAAGGTGTGTGTGATGAAGAGGCCAAAACATTCTTTGGCATTGTCACAATTCCCTTGTGGGGACACTATAATGGAATGCGGACGGCCACCAAAGTCCTACAATCGGGATTTTATTGGCCTTCGCTATTCAAAGATGTGTGTGCTCACGCTAAATCATGTGACAAATGTCAAAGAAGTGGTGGGATAGGAAAAAGAGATGAAATGCCATTGAACAATATGTTGGAAGTGGAGGTATTTGATTGTTGGGGGATTGATTTTGTCGGTCCTTTTCCATCTTCGTTTTCAAATGAATATATTCTTGTAGCTGTGGATTACGTGTCAAAGTGGGTAGAGGCCATTGCTTCGCCTAAGGCCGACGCCAAAACTGTATCAAATTTTGAAAAGAAACATTTTTCTCGTTTGGTGTGCCTAGGGTGCTCATTAGTGATGGTGGGTCGCACTTTTGCAATGCATTGTTACAAAACTTTTGAAACAATTTGGTGTAAAACATAAGGTGACGACCCCTATCACCCTCAAGCAAATGGCCAAGCCGAGGTGTCTAATAGAGAAATCAAAAGATTTTGGAAAAAGCTTTGGTTCTCGAAAAGATTGGTCACAAAATTAGATGAAGCTTTGTGGGTCGAACCGCCTATAAAGCTCCCATCGGACTAACCCGTTCAGGTTGTGTATGGAAAACTTGTCACCTCCGGTAGAGATGGAGCACAAAGCATTGTGGGCCCTCCGATTCTTAATTTCGATCCATCCTTGGCGGGAGAAAAGCGAAAAATACAACTTGTTCATTTGGAAGAAATGCGAGAAGAGGCTTACCATTCAAACCGGAGGTATAAAGCAAAGGTTAAGGTTTCTAATGATAAGAAGATAAAGATCAAGGAATTTAGGCGGGACAAAAGGTTCTCTTGTTCAATTCCGGATGAGGCTTTTTCCGGAAAACTCAAAACAAAGTGGTCCGTCCGTTTTAATCAAAGAAGTCAAAGAATATGGTGCAATTGTCTTGCAAGATCTTGCACGAACAAAAGAATGGACGGTGAATGGGCAGCGGTTGAAGCAGTGCGTTGGCGGAGAGGTGAGCCGACATAGCGAATCCTACTTTGATGATCAATGATCATCATGAACCGTCGAGCTCTACCGACGTTAAACAAAGCGCTTGTTGGGAGGCACCCCAACATTGTAAGTATTCTTCCTTGAACTCATTTACACTTGCCCGCGTTAATTTTTTGTTTTCTTAAAATTTCAAAATTAAGACCACAGGCACTTTGACCCATCTGCGAAACTTTCGCTCAGTGCGATAGGGACACCGGTTCTGGGATTTTAAAAAAATATTTTGAAAAAATCAGATTTTGGAGGCCCAAATCGTGGCCTAGTTAGTTTTAAAAGGGGTTAGGGTTATTTTAAACCTTTTTTCCCTATTTTCTTCATCTTTCTTCATCCTCTCAAAATCCCAAAAATCCCCAACCAAAAATCTCCGAATCTTTGCGAATTTCTTTGTTAAATCAATCCCCCAAGGCATCCTAGTAAGTATTCTATGTTTTTCTTTTCTCAATTTCGTCTACATTGCATGTTTAGGTTAGATTTTGAAAATCTAGGGTTAGGAATTTTCGAATTTTCTCTTAGAATTAGGATGTTTTTGTGTTAGAGAAGTAATAGGATGTTATTTTCGCTGCCCTAGGACGTTATTGTGTGGAGAAAAATTACATTTTGCGAAGAATTTTTAAATCATGAGGCGTATGATCTGCAATTTGAAAAATTCTTCTTTGTGTTTTTAGTGTTTCGATTAGTTGTAATGCCTTGGTTGGTTGGTTTGCTTTCTGTTTGCATGCTTCATTGCTAATGGACACCTCGGTGTCACTTTTCATTGATTTTGTGTTGAAATTTGGATGGCACCTAGCGACAAAGACTTTCCTCTGTGGGGCCTCTCGACTCTTCGTTCGATCTTTGCGATTCTTGGGGCCTGCTCAGGAGGCTCGCTACAAAGAGCTCGAGGAGCGAAACATCTGGACTGAGCGCACCATCAGCCTCCGTGAGCAAGGGCACTACCACGAGCCTCATGTCATCCTTGATAACTACGGGTTAGAAGTTCTTTGTAACCCTCAGACAAAGGTGAACGTGGAGCTTGTTCGCGAGTTCTATGCTAATGCTATCCCGGCCGAGGGATGTGAGTTTAGGTTTGCTTCCGTTGTTCGAGGCAAATCCGTTTCTTTCTCTCGCTCAGCAATCAACAGTTTTCTGGGCATCAACTGGACAGCCCCAGAGGAACAACTGAATGTCTACCATGAGCACCTGGCTCGTGGTAATTGGGATTACGCCATGCTGAAGAATAAGCTCTGTTTGTCCGGGCATTCTTATGAATTGAATCGGGCTGGTCAACCTTTGAAATTCACCAGGGCCAGTCTGAAAACAGATGCCCGCGTTATGATGTGTGTGGCTCTGTACAATCTGAAACCTCGGAGCCACACCTCTTCGATACCCATGGAGACGGCAGGTTTGATTGCTTACATGCTCGATGAGGAGCAAATTGATTTTGGCCGTCTGATAGCGAATGAGCTGAAGAGGGTTACACTTAGTTATACCTCCAGGGGGGAGCGTATAAAGTGTGCTCTCACATATCCAGGGTTGATCATGGGTTTGCTAAAGAGGGCGAAGGTAGCCTTTCCTGCAGTAGGACACCTCACCATTGATGGAGTTGTTGATGATCACTACTGTGATCGATTTTGTAGGGTCCTTGATAATCTGCTGCCTGTCCGATTCTTTGCACACCTCAAGCTAGTCCCTCAGAAGAATGGAGCAGACAGATGCATCTCGCTCATCAGAGAGCATTTATGTTTATGCATGAGAGCATGGAGCACCTTGCTTTACAGATTAGAGAGCCGGGTGAACCATTTCACTCGGTGAGACTCGAAAGCATATCTTTGGTTGGCGGGGTCGGGCCAAATCTTGAGGAGGAGGTGGGAGATGAGGATGATGGTGAAGAGAGTTCGGTTACGTTCGGTTCGACTGGTCGATTGGAGATTCGATTCTCGAGACCACTGATTGATTTTCTCTTATTTTCCTGTTTTTATTTTACTTTCAGCATTCTAGTCTAGATTTTACTTTTGCATTTTAGTTTTAAACTTTGGATTTTGTTGGTTGCCATCCAATTTTGGGGATTGGCTTGTAATTTCAATTAATTTTTTGTAGGCATGAAGCCTAAATACTTCTTTTTAAGTTTTAAACACCATTTTGGGGGTGTCTTTTTATTTTAGTTTAGTTTCTTTTATTTTGTTCTATTTTATTTTATTTTTAGATTCTAGTTATTTCGTTTGAATGTACTTCTTGTGGTTTGTCCGAATTCTTCATTGGTTCTTCAAAGCTAGTAAGCGTGTTTCACCAAAGTGATGGTGATGATAAAATTCTTGATTCATTCCACAAAGAAGGTACACATTTTATCGTTTTGTAGAAACATAACATGTCTATGAAATTTGTTCTTTATGCAAGATATTTCGGCATGTACAAATAAAAAAATTTGTGTTCACATTCGAATCATTAGGACATAAACCATATATGTGAGAAGCTTCCACTTTTTACCAAATAGTGAGTGTCTAATAGTTGTGTTAACTCGTGTGATTCATGCTTAATCTTTACTTGTTTGTGATAACTTGGAAACTAAGAAATGATCAAGGCAATTTTTGTGCATTATGAGGAAAACCACCAATTCTAAAAAGGGCTTCAATTACCCGTGAGAGAGCGAATCCTTGTGAACCCTTTTGAGCTTAAATAGTATTTGTAGGATGAATGTATCAAATCGACTAATTGTTAAGTAGGCCACTTAATAGTTGTTGATGATCTTTGAAAAATTCAATGATAATTCATTCTAGAAATTTTCTTGTTGATGAATACCACCCCTTTTGTCAATTAACCCTTGAAGAGCATGTCTTGAATAAAAAAAGGATTGATATAAATGAAGTTGGGGAGGTGGATCAAAAAGAACCTAAATTGATGGCACAATGATCCTAAAGAAAGAAAAAGTATAGAGAAAAATAAAAATACAAAAGAAGAAATAAATTTGTTTATGAAAAGAAATCAAAAAAGAAAAAAAAAGAAAGAGGATCATTGTGTGGAAAGAAAAGAGGTTGTGAATAATGAGATGGGAATTAGTTGTGAAATGCTCTTCATATCCTTTTACCCGATTCGTTTCAATGGCTTTGTACTTAAATATCCCTTGTTTCTAACCTAAGCCAAGTTACAACCTTGAAAGTCCTTAGTGATCTTCGTTTCCGTTTTATCATTTAACTCGTTTCAATGAATGCATGAATTATTCTGGATGTGCATGATTATTAGTGAGAGTGTTTGGTCCTTTGTGAATATACATTTTGTTCTTCTTGAATTTTGAAGAAACGATTAGGTGATTCAAGTGTGAACATATCTTTTATTTTGTTATATGTTTTGATATATTGTGTTTAGAACTTAATTCATGGCCATGTTGTGTTTAGAAGAAGCGATTGATGTGTGCTTTTGCCTGGTATGTCGAGTTTGAACCATTACTCTTGTGTGAGTTTGCATGCTTGCATTTTGTTCCTTCTAGCTTTGTAAGATTATTGACTTTTGTTTGAGGACAAACAAAGTAAGTTAGGAGAGTTGTTAAGGACCAATTTGTAGTTATTTTGTACATTATTTTGTGGTCCTTAACAATGTCTTTGTATTTAATTTGTATATTTATTCTAGTATTTTGCTTTAATTAGGTTTTTATCTAGTTTTGTTTAATATATCTTATTTGACTTTAGTTACTCTTAATTGTAGGAATTTATTAACTAATTCTCCCAAGCTTGGATTCAAGGGTACTTGAAGAGCTTTAGGGATGATTCTTTTGAAGATAATTTTGGAAGAGGAAGCATGCTTGGTCGCGCTCGGTGTGCCGACATGAGTGCGCTCACCCGACTTAACTGGGTCTGAAATCAGAAAAAGGACAGCCCATGCTTTCACCTTTGGAGCCACCAACCCATCACTTCACCAGACCTTTTTGGCTTGTAAAGGAAGCAAGAAAACACAAGCCATCATTATCTTTCATCTTTGTAAAAATCTAGAGCAAGTTTAGGAAGAAAAACCATAGCTTTTCTCTTGATTTTTCTCATGTTCATCATCTCTACCAACAATCTTGAGAGCAAGGCAACCATGGAAATGAGTAGCTAAGCTCCTTTTGTGTTAAGATTAGAGGTAGTTGATCTTTATAGTATGTATTTCTTTTAATCCATTGGTGTATGAACATGGTTGATGATTAATATAGTTGAATATCTTTGTTCTTCATCTTTATGCTTTGAGTTTTGCTTGGAAAAGAATATTTCAAAGTGACCTAGGATATTCATCCTCTCATAAACAAATGCTAGGAATAGATTTGTGTGTTAGAGTTTACAAAATATTGAACTTAATGAATATCATGCTAATAGTTGTAGTGAGGAATCATGCAAGGATTAACATGATAACATTCACAATCTTGGTGGGAAATCTACTAGATTGAGAGGATATGTATTTGTAGAAATCATCTATTATGTTCATCACTTGATTAAAATGAATATGTATGAAACTAGATCAATGAAACTAATCTTGACATGCCTTCTTAACTTGAAAACAATCTCAAACTCTCTCTAATCCAAACTATAACTCTTTTTGAAAGAATTAATTTAGTTGTTGTTTGGAAACTCATGGTTCTAGTAGAGTAGATAACAAACTCTTTGGTTACATCATCTTAAAACATACTTTTCTATTGAAAGACTATAACATGCACCAATCCCTGTGGAATCGATAATTAAAATACTTTGTTCACGGAAAAAACCTACAACAAATACTTATGGAGAAACACTTCTTGATCATGTAATCATTGAGAAGATATTGAGGTCACTTACTCCTAAATTTGATTACATTGTTGTAGCAATTGAGCATTCTAAAGACCTGGACATCATGAAAATAGAAGAGTTGCAAAGTAGTCTAGAGGCGCAAGTGTTGCGTATGACTAAAAGAAATTTTGAGAGAGAAGTTGAGCAAACTCTGAAAGCTTCTTTAGTCAAGAAGGACCATAAGCATTCTTGGTCAAAAGCCAAGAATATACGTGGTGATAGATTCCAGAAGTCATAAACTTCTACTTCTGATGAGAAGAAACATCATAAGGGAAATGAGAAGTTTGAAAAGAAGAAGGTTCAATGTTACTGTTGTAAGCAGTTTGGCCATTTTGCCAAAGATTGCTGGTTAAACAAGGGAAGGAAATCAGAAGAAAAAAATATAGTCAGAGGAGATTCAGATAATGAACTTGTGCTATTGATGGCTTCTGATTTTGATGAAAGATGTTTGGCATACTGGTGGTATATGGATATTGGTTGTTCAAACCATTTGATTGAAAACAAACAATGAGTGATAGATTTTGACTCCAGAAGGAGGAAAAAAATCAAATGTGCTGATGATAAGTACCTTAATGCAGAAGGTATGGGAAATGTCAAAGTTAAAGTGACGAATGGGAAGACCGTTCGGATCAAGGAAGTTTGGTATGTAGGATGAGTGTGGGTCGGCTCATTGAGAAAGTGTGAGATATTGGGTCGAACTCTATTGTGTCGAAGGATGCTAGAATTGTTAGCATCGAATTGGGCCTGTTTGTTATGTCCAATTGGTTAAGTTAGCTTGTACCCTAAGTTAGCTTGTAATGGGTATTTGTGATAAAAGCCCATTAGTTTAGTATGTTAGGTTTATTATAAATAGCATACTAGTCTCTCATCATCATATACTGCAAATCCTAATTTAGGGTAAGAGGGTTATTTGTTATTCTTGTATACTTGTAATCTTGTTTTGAAGATAAAGGAAAGAATAACAGTTAATAACCAATCCTTGTGTTCATCGTGTTCTTCATTCTTTTTCCCTACCTTGAGCAACAAAGTTATATTTTGTTTCAAGGCATCCGATTCACAACAAATTGGTGCGGTGAGCGTGGAGAAGATGCCTTCAACAAAGTATGATATTGAAAAGTTCACCGGAGTGAACGATTTCGTCTGGCGCTTGAAGATGAAAGCCCCACCGGTTCAGGTTGTTTGGAAGCGTTGAAGGAGAGTCGACCATGAACGAAGAGTTGACGGTGAGAAGAAGGCAATGAGAAGGCCCAGCAATTTTGTTGAGCCTTGGTGATAAGGTTCTTGACGGTATCAAAGGAGACGGTAGGGTTATGGGTGAAACTCGAAAGTTTGTACATGACTAAATCGTTGGTGAATCGACTCACACAAGCAAGCTTTGTATTCATTCAAGATGATTGAAGACAAAGTGTTGGTGGCAGTTGGATATGTTCAACAAGTCGATTCTTGATCTTGAAAATATTGATGTGAAGATTGATGATGAAGATCAAGCGTTGTTTGTTGTGCGCGTTGCCGGATCACATGCCCACTTCAAAGAAACTCTCTTGTATGGAAGGAGTCACGACCATTGAAGAGGTTCAATCATCCTTGTATTCAAGGACTTGAATGAACGAAGGAGCATAAACCTTGACGGTTGGTGAAGGTTTGGCGTTAAAGGAAAATTCTTGCGAAAGGATAATAAGTTCGACAAGAAGAAAGGTAAAAGTCGGAAGTTTTACAGTGGTGAAGCATCGTATTCGATGCTATCATTGTAAGAAGGAGGGTCACACAAGAAAAGTGTGCCTGAGCTGAAAGATCATGGAGGAAAGGATAATGGCAATGCAGCTATTGTTCAAGATGATTTCGACTCATCGATGTTCTTGTGGTTTCAAGCGACTCGTCGAAGGAATGGATTATGGATTCGGGTGCACTTGGCACATGACTCCAAACAAAGACTTGTTCGAGGAATTATGTGATCAAGATGGTGGATCTATATTGGGAAACAACAAAGCTTGCAAGATTGCAGTATTGGATCCGTGAGATTCAAACTCCATGATGAGTCAATAAGGTTATTGGTGAAGTCGTATGCACGATTTGAAGAGAAATTTGATTTCTCTTGGTGAATTCGACAAGAAAGGATATGTTTTCAAGGAGAGAAAAGTATCCTAAGAGTCATGAAGGGTCGAAGGAAGTCTTGAGAGCGTGAAGAAACAAGGCTTGTATACCCTTGTGGTGAAGTTGTAAGTGGTTCGACAAATGTTGCATCCACGAAACCTTTGTCGAAGCAATCGCACATGAGATTAGGCCATGTTAGTGAAAGGGTCCAGTCGAATTGGGAAACAAAATTTGCTTGGTGGAGACAAAGTCGAAAAGTTAAAGTTTTGTGAACCATGTACTTGAAAATCTTGCAGAGTGAAGTTCAACAAAGGCAAACAAAGAACACATGGATCCCTTGATTACATCCATGCTGATCTTTGGGGGCCTACAAGGTGTCCATCACATTCAGGAGCAAGGTATTTTCTATCCATAGTAGATGACTATTCCGAGTTATGGGTATTCATTCGAACACTAAGGATGAAACTTTGAGAATTTCAAAGGTTGGAAGACTCGGTCGAAAACAAACCGCGAGAAAGGTCAAGAGGTTGAGAACAGACAATGGTCTTGAATTTTGCAATGAGGCATTCGATAGCTTTTGTGCTGCCTCTGGTATTGCAAGACACAGAACTACTGCAGGCACTCCACAACAAAATGGTTTGGCTGAAAGGTTTAATCGAACCATCTTGGAGAGTTAGATGCATGTTGACTAGTCTTGGATTAAAGAAGGTGTTTTAAATGAGGTTTTGACAACAATATATCGATAAATAGATGTCCTTCGATTGGGTTAGATATGAAGACACACAAGAAGTTTGGTGGGACATCCACCAAATCTCGACAAACCGAGAGTATTTGGTTGTAGCCTATGCTCACATTAGGCAAGACAAGGTCGAACCTAGAGCTCTAAAATGCATGTTCTGGGATACCAGGGAGTCAAAGCTTATAGGCTATGGTGCCTAGAGTCGTCACAAAAGGATTATCACCGTCGAGATGTTGTTTTCAATGAAGTGAAATGGCTTTCAAGAAAACGGATGATGTTGGTCGAGTGCGAAATATCGCGAAGAGCTGGAGCAGTAGAGATTCTGAGGTGGAGCATGTTGATCTTGAATTGCATATCCCGATAAAGTCGAAGAAGCGGATGATCTTGATGAAGTTGAGGAAACTGCTGATGACTATCTATTGGCAAGAGATAGGACACGAAGAGTCATCAAACCACCTCAAAGGTTTGGGTACGGATCTTATAGCTTATGCCTTAATCTCTGCAGTGAGGTTCGGACGAAGAACCAAGAGACCATAAGGAAGCTATGAGGTCGAAATAAGACCGAATGGTCAAGGCCATGGATGATGAGATGAAGTCTCTTCATGATAACAACACTTGGGAATTGATCAAGAAACTCTGGAGCCGGTTAGTCAGTAAATGGATTTTCAAAGTTAAGGAAGGAATCGAAGGGTGGCGTCGAAAAGATACAAGGCAAGGTTGGTTGCAAGGGGTTTCACTCAGAAAGAAGGTATAGATTTCAATGATGTGTTTTCTCCTGTTGTGAAGCATAGGTCCATTCGAATGTTGCTTGCCATGGTGGCACAGTTCGATCTTGAACTGGAACAGATGGATGTGAAGACTGCGTTCTTGTATGGTGATCTAGATGAAACAATCACGATGAGGCAACTGAAGGGTATGTCGAAAGGAAAGGAAGATTATGTGTGCAAGTTGAATAGATCTTTATATGGGCTGAAACAATCTCCTCGACAGTGGAATAGGAGATTCGACAAATTCATGACACGCATAAGTTTCGTTAGAAGTCAGTTCGACCACTGTGTTTACTTCAGATTTCGTCCAGTAATTCATTTGTTATTTTGTTACTTTATGTTGATGATATTCTCATAGCAAGTAACAATGTCAAGAGGTAATGAGGGTGAAGGCGAACTCAATAAGGAGTTCGAAATGAAGGATCTAGGAGCAACTTCCGGATTCTTGGAATTGACATTCAAGAGATAAAGCGTCAAAATTATGCTTATCTCAAGAGACATATTTAAAGATTCTCGAAAAGTTTGGTATGTCGAATTCAAGCTGTTGTGACTCAACAAACCCTCAATTCAAGTTGAGTATTGATCAATGCCCTAATCGAGGTCGAAAGGACTTATATGAATAGCATCCCATATGCTAATGTAGTAGGTTCTTTGATGTATGCTATGGTTTGTACTAGACCCGACATAGCATATGCGAAGTCTTGTGGCGGTACATGGCGAATCTGGAAAGGCTCACGGCAAGCATTGAAGTGGATTCTAAGGTACATAAATGGGTCTCGACAGTCTTAATTTATGGTGGAGCCTTTGGTGAAGATAGTAAAGCGCAATCGAAGGATATGTCGACGATTATGCAGGTTGTATGGATTCCAAAAATCTATTTCGGATATGTTTTCACTATGTTTGTTACACTATTAGTTGGAAAGCAACACTTGGAAGGTTGTTGCATTATCAACCAGCGGAATATATTGCTTTAATGTGAAAGAAGCATTGTGGCTTGAAGGTTTTGCTAAGGAGCTGAAAATTCAAGGGAAGTTATCACCGTTAAATGTGATAGTCAAAGTGAAATACACACGAAGAATTCACCTATCATGAGCGAACCAAGCACATTGATGTGAGGTTGCATTTCGTCGGAGGGTAATCGAGCGTGGAAGTCCAAGTCTTGAAGGTTTCGACAGATCATAATGATATGATCACCAAGACATTCCCTAGTTGCAAGTTTTTCCACGTGCAGTTGATAAAGCGCATGAAGAAAACTAATTCGTTAGTTGATAATAGAGTTTGTTCCAAGGTGGAGATTTGTGAGATATTGGGTCGAACTCTATTGTGAAGGATGCTAGAATTGTTAGCATCGAATTGGGCCTGTTTGTTATGTCCAATTGGTTAAGTTAGCTTGTACCCTAAGTTAGCTTGTAATGGGTATTTGTGATAAAAGCCCATTAGTTTAGTATGTTAGGTTTATTATAAATAGCATACTAGTCTCTCATCATCATATACTGCAAATCCTAATTTAGGGTGAGAGGGTTATTTGTTATTCTTGTATACTTGTAATCTTGTTTTGAAGATAAAGGAAAGAATAGCAGTTAATAACCAATCCTTGTGTTCATCGTGTTCTTCATTCTTTTTCCCTACCTTGAGCAACAAAGTTATATTTTGTTTCAAGGCATCCGATTCACAACAGAAAGGTTTCTCATGGTTATGAAGAACAATCTCTTTAAGTTGTATGATTCCAATTAGAAGCTGATTATGAAATCTAAGCAGGGAAGCAACAGAACATTCAAGGTGAATGTAGAAACAACTGAAATAGAGTGTCTTAGTGCAGAAGACGCTGAAGGTGATAGTAAGCGGTGACATAAGAGGTTAAGGCATCTAAACTATAGAAACTTAGGGAATCCGAGTTCTAAGAAGCTCGTATATGACATTTTGAATATTGTGAAGCCTGAGATGTCATGTGAGATATGCATGAAAGGCAAACAACCCAGATTGGTCCACACACATGCTTTGGGAGTAGTGCATTTTGATGTGTGTGGACCATTTCCAAAACCTTCACTGGGAGGAAATAGGTATTTTGTGTCTTTTATGGATGAGTTCACAAGAATGTCATGGATAACACTCATCAAGTTTAAGAATGAGGTGTTTATAGAATTTCAAAAGTTCAAGGTGAAGGTTGAGAAACAAAGTGGTCAAAAGTTAATGATTCTCAGAACGAATGGTGGAGGTAAGTATAACTTTACTGAATTTCTGAAGTTATGTGATGAGAATGGAATTGAGCATGAGGTTACTTATCCTTATACTCCTCAACACATTGGCCTTGTTGAAAAAAGAAATAGTACTTTGCTTGATATGACGTGAAGTATGCTAAATGAGAAGAAGCTTCCTCACAATTTATGGGGAGAAGTTGTTGCCACTGCAGCATATGTGCTCAATAGGTGTCCAATGAAGAAGCTGAAGGAAATTGATCCTTTAGATAAGTGGACTAGAGATAAGCATAGTGTTAGGCATCTAAGGTGTTTGGCTATGCATGTTACAAACACGTTCCAGAAGTTAGAAGACAAAAGTTGGATAATAGAAGTAAAGTGATGTTACTGGTGGGGTACCACAGTACATCTGTGTACAAGCTTTATTGTCCAGAATCTAATAGAGTTGAAGTCAGCAGAGACATCATTGTAAAAGAGTGAGAAGTTTGGGATTGGAGTAAGCCTCAATCTGTTTCTGGTGTAGTACCACTAGAGACAACTTTTGAAGATACTTCAAAAAATTATAAAGAAGAGTCAGAGTCAGAATATGATTCTAGAGACTCTGAAGATGAGTCAAATGGTGAATTTGATTCTGATCCGATTTTTGATAATGATAAAGAATATGGTGATGGTCATACTTCTAGAAAGGAAAACTCTAAAGACGCAGGTTCTTGAGGACAAAATTCTAGAGATGATCATGTTTCTGGTGGAAATAATGACTCTGACTGTAACGCCCGTTAATTTAATTATTCATTTAATGAAGTTATTTTTGGATTAATTGTTGGTATGTGGTTAAATGTTGTGTTAAGTTGCTAAGTCTCTATTTAGTTGAATTGTTTAGTAGTATTGATATTAGAAATAATATTAATATAGGCATAGAATTATTTATGGGCTTAGTTACTACATGGTGGTATGTAGAAAAGGTGGGGTTTGAGAAATTAGGCCCAACAAGTTTAACAAGAATTATTAGGAATAATAGAATTATAATTTAAATTGAATAAAAGAAAGTAGGTTTTTTTCCAGTAAGAGAATAAAGGGTTTTGGAGAAGAGTACGTAGAAGAAGTTATAGAAAGGAAGAATAAGGAAAAGAGGCACAAGACTAAGATTCAATCGGAAAATCGTAGAGCGACCTTCAATTCAAGGTAAGGGTGGGATTCTGACTCTATAATAGGGTATATGATGGATAGTATATGGGGATTGATTGTGTAAAATTATTGTTGTGTGAATATTGTTGTTAGGTGTAATTGTTGTTGTTATGAGATAATGTTATCACTGTTATATTTCTTTGATGAATTACAGTGATTCAATCGATAAATTGGTTGTTGAAAGTTATTATATGTTAGTATAGCTATTATGTTGTTGTGTTATATGTTGTTTTGGTTGGGTTTGAAAATTGATAATCGAAGGAAATCTGGAGGAGTAACAGGAAAATTACAAAGGGAAAACAAAATTTGCAACGTACGAGTACAAGAAGAGACCTGTGCACACAATGGAAAAAACATGCCGAGGGGCATGTAGGAGGTGCCGAGAGGCACATGAGAGGGAAGTGGAAGTGTGAGTAAACCAAATCTCTCACTTTTGCAGGGGATAAAAGGTATTTAACCCTATATATTATATTAATCTATTATTAGTTGGTTTTGAGTTGTTTTTAATTCAACACTAATAATTTTATTTTATTTTTGTTGACTTTATTTTGGATACTTATAATATATTTTTAAACATATATGATAACTCATTTTATCTCATTTTATCGTGAATTAACATGATTTGTTATTTTAATTTTATTTTCTTAAAGATTATGTTTAAAATTGTAAAAAAATTATGATTAATTACTCAATTGAATTAATCATGCTCTTGAATATAATTACTACTATTGAGATAATGATATAAATTAACTACAAATAAGTAATTATGTTTGACATGAAAGAAAGATAAATTTTTGGAACATTAAAGTGTTAGATAGTATTTTCTCTCGCATGTTACTTCTTTCGTATGTGATTGAAATTGTAACTTTAAAGTGAAGGTATAAATATCCTAATTCAGAACGCTAAAAATTAATATATTATATTTATTTATCAAAGTATTTTTTTACTTATCATATTATAGGTAGGAAACAAAACAAACCATTGATCAATCAGATTAAATTATAATATCACTTATTGAATCACGTAACATAATTTTGTATTATTAAATTGAAAATTATATTTTTAATCTAATTTATTTTAAAAAAATAAGATATAACTAAATTTAAATCTTAATAATATGTATATTTTCTTTTTTAAAATGTTACTAAAAAATAAAGAAAATGAAACATCGATTTTAGATCGATTTAGCCACTTGTATAAACTCATGAAACACAGGGATAAGACAAAGTTATTTTGACCGATCTAACAATTTATTTGCATCGTTACATGAAACACGTGGATAAAACAATGGTAATAGGATAGATGGAGAAGGTTAAATATTTTACTGATAAGAAGTAAATTAATAGAAACTTATAAATATTTTAGATGAGATAAACCATGAGAGAGTGACTTACATGTTAAAAATGTATGATATTAAAAAAATTAATTGATATTGGTACATAATTCGACTGTTTCTTACAAGTTATGTGGGCATGAACATTGTTAAAAGTAATTTCTTGTGTCATAAAATATTTGTGTTGATTTGATTTAGGAGTGTAGAAACAGTTTGTTACACACATATTTGATTTTAGATTTAGATAGATTTGATTTAAATCTAAAATAGAATATATTTGATTTGACTTAGGGAACAAATCAAATATAAATCTATAAATAGAGGGAGTAACCCTTATTTTTTGTAATTCAATTCATTCACAGAATTTTGCAGTTACAAAGTGAATAAGAAGTTTTCCACAGTTTGTGGGCAGAGAGTTACTCTGCAGAAAATAATTCTTTCTTCTTCTTCTTCTTCTTCTTCTTTTTCTTGAATTGTTCATTGTCATTGTGTGGTGATATCAATATTGTTCATCAAAATTGGTAGAAATTCATCATAGATATTTGGTGGATTTCCAACATCTGGTATCAAGAGCTCCGATTAATCGATTCAAGGGAAGAAGCGATCAAGAACAATTAAAGAAGAAGAATTCACGATGGCAATTAGTTATGGGAATGTGAATTATCCAGCAAGTCTACAAATTCTGAAAGTAGATAACCATGAGAATTGGTGCAAGCAGATGAAGGTTTTATTTCGTTGTCAAGGTCTTTGGGATCTTGTAAAGGATGAAGTAGAAGAGCTTGAAGAAGACGCTTTAGAAGCAGAAAATAAAGAACACATAGAATCTGAGAAGAAGAGTTATAAAGCTCTCTTTATAATTCATCAATGTCTGAGTCCAGACAACTTCGAAAAGGTCAGTGATACAGAATCTGCAAAAGAAGCTTGAGATATTCTTGAGAAATCTTTTGGAGGCGCCGAAAAGGTGTGGTTACAAACTCACAAGAGAACATATGAATTGCTTCAGATGGAAGACAGTGAAATTATATCTGATTTCTTCACTAGAGTTACAAAACTAGTGAATCAAGTCAAGATATGTGGAGAACCATTAACAACTAAATTTCATCGGGCGAGGGAATAAAGCAATTTCACCGAGCGAAGCTAAATTTCGCCGGGCGAAGGTAGATACTTATACAGGATAAGGACGTGGCTTAATTTAGGCCAAGTTAAATGAAGATTCGTCGGGCGATGCTTTTAGTTCGCCGGGCGAAGCTGCGTAACCAAAATTTCTTTATCTTTCATTTTGCTTCATTGTTGTTGGAGTATGGTTTTGGTGGGTGAGATTATTGCCCCCAATTCCGTCACTCATATAGTTTTCGATAGATTAGCTTAGAAAACAATAGTTTGTGGGCAGAGAGTTACTCTGCAGAAAATAATTATTTCTTCTTCTTCTTTTTCTTTAATTTTTCATTGTCATTGTGTGGTGATATCAATCTTGTTCATCAAGATTGGTAGAAATTCATCATAGATATTTGGTGGATTTCCAACAAACATGAAATTTGAATTGTAATAGACTCATATTAAAGCTTTCTAATGACAAGATAATTAATATACATCAATATATTAATAAATAAGAAAGCAAATAGATAAATGATCTAAAGCAACATATGTTAGAATAATTGGTAAATTGATTTTAGAAGATGTTTCTCTACATTGATATGATAATTATAAGATAATAAGTTATTACAACAATAATTGGTGTGACATTGTTATAATTTTTCTTTGACAAAAGTATGTTACAATTTATAATAGTCAAGTAAAGCCAACTCAACTTATAAGCTGATGTGGATTATTTTTTACCTGATAAATTGTTGAAGTGTCAAGATATTAGAGTTCTTATTTGAAGGATTGACTTTAATAGATAATAGGTAGATAGATAGATAGATTATATAGTTTAATTTATTGTTGTTTTTCCTATTTATATGCTTCAAATATAATTGATGTTTTTTAATTAATAATAATAATAATAATAATAATAATAATAATAATAATAATAATAATAATAATAATAATTTAATGAATCTATCTATATCAATATAATATATTAAATTCAATGCATCAAAATTATAACAACAAATCATCAATTATAACTCTAACAAATTATCAAGTATAACTCTAAATATGCAACATCATCATATAGTTTTATGCAACATATCCCAAAACTCATTTTTATCTTATACTTTTACAAATTAGAGGTCACAGGTTTATCGTAGAGACAAAAAAATATATCATTTTAAATAAATTGATCTAACAAACAAATCATTAATCCAACTATATATATTCCCTTAAAATAAAAATATTCTTTCATATTTCAAATATAAAAGATACGTGGAAATTCAAATACAATAACACTTGAAATAAATTATTAATCTTAAAGTTTTTCTTACACAATTTTTAAATATAAATTATTTTAAGTTGATCTTAAAAAATAATATAGTATGCAACAATCTTATAAAATTTGATAAAATAACATAAATTTTGTAAAATTATTGAAAATTTTATTTGATAATAACTGTAAATAAAATTTTAATTTTATTTAACATTAAAATAAAAAGTATATATTTATCAAGCTAAAGTAAAATATCTATATAAAACTTAAGTGCAAAAAATATTTAAAAATAAAATAGATTTGAAAAATCAAATACAATAAAATATTTTTTATTTTCTTGAAATTATAGCAATAAATGTAAGACTTTAAAATAAATATGTTTGATCTTAAATTAGTTCTTATATAAGTTTTAAGTATAAGTCACTAAAAACTTATTTAACTTATAGTATAGTATGCGGAAAAAATTTACGATATCTATATACTTTATTATTATATTTTTTATATAATATCAAATGATTAACTAATGACAAATAACAAAATACTAAACAAAAGAAATAAGGTAATTCAAACACAATAAAATATTTTTATCTTATCTTGGAGAAAATGGTCTAACAACCCAATCATTACTCTAACTTTGTAAATTCTCTTATATTAATAAGTGGATTTCTTAACCCACCCCATAAGGGTGGAGCGCACCCCATGAAAACCACAAAACCGGAAGTTTATTTCTGGGACGCACCATTTTCTAAAATTTTTGAGTGAAACCTAAAATATATTTCCGGTTCCATATTAAATAATATATTATTAAGAATTTATTCTAAATTTGGTTTCACATACACACTTTATTCTATCGGTAAAATAAAACAATTTGATTTAACAAAATAAAATCAAACATTAAGATTTAATTTAGACAGATAAAAAATTTACCGTATGTTTTGGTTTAAAAATTAGGCATCAATAATTACAGTCTTAAAAATATTGGTAAATTATTTAAGACTGTAATTATTGATCATGATTTTTCCTGATTTTTAGACCAAAACATACGGTAAATTTTTTTACCTGTCTAAATTAAATTTTAATGTTTGATTTTATTTTGTTAAATCAAATTATTTTATTTTACCAATAGAATCACAATAGAATAAAGGGTGTACGTGAGACCAAATTTGGAATAATTTCCCAATATTTGATGAACAACTACAATCTTAAAAATTACACATAGGTTGAAACCGAAAATATACTTCCGTTCACACCCAACCCTTTTCAACATGATTTTTATGATATGACGTGCTAACCGGAAGTATATTTCCTGTTTTCAGGGGCAATTTGAGAATTTCACCGGGGTGGGGCAAGAAGATCATGAGGTGGGTTAAGAAATTCACTATTAAAAATATTTCTCTAAAATTTTAAAAATAAAAGAGAGGTCAGAATCCAAACACAATAAAATATTTTTTATTTTCTTGAAATTATTGTAATAAAAATAACTTAAAATATTTTATTGCAATAATTTCAGGAAAATAAAATATTTTATTATGTTTGGATTCTGACATCTCTTTTATTCTCTTTTTTTCAAAATAATAAGGTTTGATATTCAACAGTTTACATTTTGTACAATAAAATTGTTGAATGATCTCACTAAAGTAAAGTTGAACTAGTTGAAAATCGACATATACAGATCAACTTCATGTGATTTTCATGCTACACATTTCATGATGCATCTATTGGTGATCATTGACGGATTTAATTATGATTGCTATAACAAAAATCATTTTGGTTCTGAATAATGACATGATTAATGGACAAGATAATTTGGATATGCTTAAGGAATATAATGAAGAACTTTGAGCTAAAGTCTAATTAATATAACATTAAGTTTGTAGCTAAAAGTATAAATGTCATGAAAAATAAGGTTATTGTGTAGATACCATAAGTCAATATCTAATTGATGAGGGGTCAAATGAGAATATTGAATACTAAGAAATAACTAAGGTTATTTATAGGGTTTATGGTCTCATTTGTAGATAACGAGAAAATGACTTATAAGGAATTCTCTCTTCATCTCCATGAGAAAATGGAAGATCACATACCCGTAAAACTTCAGTGATTCTGAATGACAAATTCAAGTACGCTTCCGCTTTTATTCTCATAAACTGTAATTGGATATGAGCATAGAGTTTTATTCTTGATTACTATATTGATAGTAGTTATAAGGTTTATGAATAAAATCTAACGATTGATTCATCTTGAATTACATTGAAATATATAAAAAATGGTTTTCGAAACAAGATTATTGTTTATGATGATTATTAATTATATGATTTATAAGGATTTGAACACTATGTTATTTAGGAACATGAAATCATTTACTTTTAATCCGATCCAATAATGATACTAAGTTAAGTAATATTATAGATAATATTTGATAACATCTATTGGGTGTATACGGAACATTAGATTGAAAGTGTTAGATTGAAATTGTTATCCAAAAATACAAGTAACCAAAGAGTCAAAACAAATGGCTGAGGAAAATATCAGAGAACAAAAACTAGGATTAAGATAGAAAATTAAGTTTGTGGATGATAAATCTTGTGTATCATTTTGGCCACATAATTTTATTAGAGATAAGATTATGTTAGATAAAAGTCCTTGTATGAAAAGCATGTGTTTGAAATTAACACAAGATATGGACTTGTGATGTAGTCCTAAGACAATCAACTTCACTAGAAAACATTTTCATTTGTTGTATTGTAGTCCATTTCTTTAATTAGTTAGTATAAGAACAGCCTAGTATGTGTCTACCATTTCATCCAAACTTTCCTGTTTCAAATATTAAGATACAATGTTTTTTGCGTGGTCACTTGTTTTTTCAGTACAACTTCTTTTCCTTTGTTCACTCTTGTCTTTCCCATTTATTACATCTTTTTCTTTAACTCACTCAAAGTGTCTTGAATATGAGAGGCATGCCTTGTTGCAATTTAAGAAAGGCTTTAACATCGATAAGTCTGCTTCGGATGATCCTCTCAGTTATCCTAAAACATTATCTTGGAATGCAAGCACTGAATGCTGCTCATGGGATGGCATTCAATGTGATGAGCACACAAATCTAGTCATTCACATTGATCTTAGTAGCAGCCAACTCTATGGTAAAATAGATGCCAATAGCACTCTTTTTCGCCTTGTACACCTTCGACATCTTGATCTTTCAGATAACGACTTCAATTACTCTCTAATTCCACCCAAGATAGGTGAGCTCTCACAATTAAGATATCTAAACCTTTCTCACACTATTTTGTTTGGCGAAATTCCACCACAAATTTCAAACTTGTCCAAGTTGTTGTCTCTTGATCTAAGCTTCCATGTTCTACCAAATACTCTACTTAGTGAAGTCAGTCTCTTGCAACTCAAACAGTCTAGTTTCAAAAGTATAATTCAAAACTCTACCAAACTTGAGATACTTCGGCTGAATTATGTGACAATTTCATCCACTTTACCAGACACACTCACAAATCTAACTTCATTGCAAATACTATCTCTTTTCAGTTCTGAACTGTATGGTGAATTTCCAGTTGGAGTATTTCATCTTCCAAACTTGAAATTTCTGGATTTGAGAGTTAATCCAAATCTAAAGGGTAGGTTGCCTGAGTTTCAGTCTAGTTCACTTTCCAAATTATTTCTCGACAGGACAGGTTTCTCCGGTACACTCCCAATATCCATTGGAAATCTTAGTTCTCTAAATATTCTATCGATTAACGGTTGTCATTTTTTCGGGTATATTCCTTCTTCATTTGGTAACCTCACACAACTCATGCAAATAAACCTTGGATATAACAAATTTAGGGGTGATCCTTCTGCATCTCTGGAAAAGCTTACCAAACTAAACAAATTGGTAGTTGGTTTCAATGATTTTACTTTCAGGACCCTCTCATGGATAGGTAAGCTCTCATCAATATTTGGCTTGGATATATCCTCAGTCAATATTGGCAGTGACATCCCATTATCTTTTGCAAATCTCACCAGACTAGAAATACTAATTGCAGATAATAGCAGTATAAAGGGTGAAATTCCACCTTGTATGATGAACCTAACCAATTTAGCATACTTGAGCCTACATTCAAATTTTTTGCATGGAAAGCTAGAACTGGAGAGGTTTTTGAAGCTTAAAAAGTTGTTTTCTCTTGACTTATCATTCAACAAACTGTCAATATCCAGTGGAAAAATTTCTTCTAATGTGACAGATTCTCCAATCTTTATGTTAAGTTTAGGATCATGCAATATAGTTGAGATTCCGACATTTATAAGAGATCTCAGGGATGTCGAATATCTTTACTTGGCTAACAACAATATAACATCAATACCAAATTGGTTGGGGAGAAAAGCAAGTCTACAATTCTTAGATGTTTCCCACAATTCATTGACAGGAGAAATATCACCTTCCATATGCAATCTCAAATCACTCGCGCATCTTGATTTTTCGTTGAACAACTTAAGCGGCAATGTTCCTTCATGTCTGGGGAACTTTAGCCAATCTTTAGTAAATCTAGTGCTTAGAGGGAACATGTTGTCTGGCCTTATTCCTCAAACATACAAGATAGGAAATGCCCTTCAGATGATGGATCTCAGTAACAACAATCTGCAAGGTCAGTTGCCAAGAGAATTGGTCAATTGTGGGTTGCTAGAATACTTTGATATTAGCAATAACAGTATCAACGACTCGTTTCCATTATGGCTAGGAGATTTACCCGAGTTGAAGGTATTGGATTTAAGTAACAATGAATTTCATGGAGACATTAGATGTTCTGTAAACATGACAAACACATTTCCCAAGCTTCACATCATAGATCTTTCTCACAATGCATTCTCAGGAAGTTTTCCATCAGAAATGATCCAGAGTTGGAAAGCAATGAAAACTTCTGACACAGGTCAATTGCAGTACGAGAAAGTTTCAGTATACACTAGATCCTACAAGCCAGAAAAATTTTCGATGGAAATGCATATTTCTTATTCATACGCGTTATCAAACAAAGGGATGGTCATGGTTTACGAGAAGCTTCAAGAGTTTTATAGCTTGATAGCCATTGATATATCAAGCAACAAAATCAGTGGAGAGATACCAAAAATCATAGGCGACTTGAAAGGTCTTGTTTTGCTCAACTTGTCAAATAACAACTTTGTTGGCAGCATTCCATCTTCTTTAGGAAAGCTTTCAAACCTTGAAGCACTGGATCTTTCTCATAACAGTCTTTCAGGAAAGATTCCTCAACAGTTGACACAGCTCACATTTTTAGCGTTCTTGAATGTGTCCTTCAACAATCTCACAGGTCCTATACCACAAAATTCACAGTTTTCTACATTCCAAGGAAATTCATTTGAGGGAAATCAAGGTTTGTGTGGGAATCAATTGTCGAACAAGTGTATAGATCATCCAGAGCCTACTGCCTCTGATGGTGACCATGACTCGGAATCTTTCTTTGAATTTGACTGGAAAGTAACTCTTATAGGGTATGTAGGCGGTCTTGTTGCCGGAGTTGCATTGGGAACCACTTATAGCTCACAAGTACTTAGGTGGCTTAAAAGGATCTTTTGAGTTGAAATCAAAAGGCCTTTTTTCCTTCTCTATTTATTGTTCTCATAATTTCTTGTTTCTGTTTATTGTGATTGCCTTAAGTAAGAGTGATTTTTATTTGTGCTTTATATATTGTTTGTATGAAATATTAAGAAAAACTAGTAACTTCAACAAACATTTTGGTAGTGAACTCTCAAAACTATGGTATAGTATTCTAGTATTACTGTAACAGTACTACTATAGATGAATGTGCTCATCATTTCAAAGTTACTGCATAACTTTACACAATGATATATGATATCATTGCAAAGTTTAATAATTTATTTTAGCAATTAATATATGCCTCTGAATAAAGTAGAGAGTAAAAATAAGAATAAAAAATAATCATGATTGCATAAACATAAGAACAATCAAAGTGATTTAAGTGGAACATGCTTATCTGATAGTGATGAGAAATCAAACATGGTAGATAGATCTAATTAGATGAGATTTGAGGATTAGGCATTTTTCTTGAATCGAATGAAGTTCTATGCTCGAAACAAACAACCCTTGCCTAAGATCATAAGAATAAGAAACAAAAATCTACTTTTTAATATAAATCTAAGGATATCATGATGACAATCTTAGACAAATCCTAGAAAAAATCTTATGTATCAATTTCACATATTTTTTAACTTATTTGTGGGAGTTAAACTTGTCGTCGAATTTGTTAGTCTTTGGGTGGAGGTTATTGTTTAGAAGGATCCCAACCAAAGATCAACTATTTAGAAGGAATGTCTTGACTAATAGAAGGGAGTTGAGATGCGCCTTTTGTAATTTGGAGGAAGAAACTATTCTGCACCTCTTCGAGTTTTGTTGGTATTCGGACCGTATATGGAGGAAGGTTTATGATTGGATTGATATTTTTCTTGAATGGACTCTTGGGGAGTTTGAGGATGTTGTGAATCGGATGCCTTGGAAACAAAGTATAAATTTGTTGCTTAATGATCAAGAAACAATTAGGGGAAAAAAAGGAATGAAGAACACGATGAACACATGATTTAGTTATTAACTGTTACAAGATTACAAGTATACAGGAATAACAAATAACCCTCTCATCCTAAAATAAGATTTGCAGTATGCAATGATGAGAGACTACTATGCTATTTATAATAAACCTAACATACTAAACTAATGGGCTTTTATCACAAATACCCATTATAAGCTAACTTAGGGTACAAGCTAACTTAACCAATTGGACATAACAAACAGGCCCAATTCGAAATACTAACAACCCTAGCATTTCGAAACCCACATACTAGAACACACTTCAACTATAGTATGTAGGTCTTCGACACCAGCATGTGAACAGACTTCGACGACATGCTCAATCTTGTCAAACCAGAAGCTACCTTTTGACCCAATTTCGTTTCAATATCTCACAGAGGAGTTCTTCTTCAATTACGAGAAGGTGAAATCCAAGCTGAATAGGACTATTGTTGCCGCAATTTGGTTGGCGACAGTTTGGAGTGTTTGGTTAGTGAGGAACAAAGTCATTTTTAAGAGCCAATCCTTTAGTTTTGTCGAGTGTACGACGACAATTATTTACAAATCGTGGAAGCGCTTAAGTTCATCCCGTAAACTTGCGAATCTTTGTAACTTTTCCGTGTCAAATACGCTACCTCTATTTTGTTTTAAGTAAGGACTTTCCGTTTGTTTCCCGGATAGAGAATCCCTTATACTCCATTTTTAATAGAATTATTGCTTATTAAAAAAGAGATACTCTTGATTATTTACTAGAACCGACGAAATAGGTGGTAGTTTTTTTCTAAAAAACTAACTTGGCGCGTGTAGGAAATTTACCTTAGTTTTTATTGAACGGGGTGAAAACATTGTCATAAATTAGATGACTATTATTTGATCTACATTATCTCTATCTATTCTCATAATTTAATATATGTTTAGAGTATAATAAGGAGCATCAGATATATAAGATTTGAAACTAGTTATCATGTTACTTGAGAGGAAAGTCAGTAATAGAATGTAGTTTTATTTTATGCATACGTATATGAAGAGAAGGCACGTATTCATGAGTCTAATACCAAATATAATTGCACAGAAAAAGTCCAAATTAAAAATATTACAATTGACAAACTCAATATATTAAATTTGTTATGTCAAATAATGAAATAGTTTTCCAAATATACAAGGAACCTTAGAATCAGAGCAAATTGCTAAGTCAAATAATAGATATATTTGACACTGTCAAGATATTAAATTGATTATGTATGGAATTGATTGGAGAGATTTAAATTATGGATACTATTTTCAGAAAATGCAGGTAGAGAGATTATAAGAGAACGAATTGCTAAGTCAAATAAGAGACAAATCTACCAGAAAAATCTATAAATGGAAAGAAAGAAAGTTAAGTTTGTAGTAATGAAGAAAATCTGACTACGTACATGATAAGGCATCAAATAGAGCATGTTACATAAAAGTCCTTGCATGAAATGCATGTGTTTGCAATTAATACAAGAAAGGTCTTATCAAACTGCATAATCCACTATAAGAGCCAAGAGTCCATTTCTTTAGCATTTCATCTAAACTTCTCAGTTTAAAATAATATATTAAGAAACAAAATGGTGTTTCCGTGGTCTCTTGTTTTTTCAGTTCAATTTCTTTTTCTTTATTCACTCTTGTCTTTCACTTTTACTACATCTTTTTCTTTAACTCATCCAAAGTGTCGTCAATATGAGAGTCGTGCCTTGTTGCAATTCAAGGCAGGCTTTAACATCAATAAAACTGCTTCTCATAATCCACTGAGTTATCCTAAAACAGCATCCTGGAATGCGAGCATTGATTGCTGCTCTTGGGATGGCATTATATGTGATGAGTACACAAATCGAGTGGTTCACATTGATCTCGGTAGCAGTCAACTTTACGGTAATATGAATGCAAATAGCACTCTCTTTTCCCTTATACACCTTCAAAATCTTGATCTTTCTGACAATCACTTCAATTACTCTCGAATCCCATCCAAGATAGGTGAGCTTTCACAACTAAGATATTTGAACCTTTCTCAAACAACCTTTTCTGGCGAAATCCCACCACAAGTTTCAAAGTTGTCTAACTTGATATCTCTTGATCTAAGTCTGCATGCTACATCAGATCTTAAAGGTAGTGAAATCAATCTATTGCAACTCAAACATTCCAGTCTCAGAAGCATAATTGAAAACACAACAAAACTTGAGATACTCCAACTTAGTCATGTGACTATTTCATCCACTTTACCAGACACACTCACAAATCTAACTTCGTTGGAAGAACTATCTCTTTGTAACTCTGAATTGTATGGTGAATTTCCAGTTGGAGTATTTCATCTTCCAAACTTTAAAATTCTAGATTTGAGATATAATTCAAATCTCAATGGTAGGTTGCCTGAGTTTCAGTCTAGTTCACTCACCAAGTTAGGACTCGCTTATACAGGTTTCTATGGTACACTGCCAGTATCCATTGGAAAGCTTAGCTCTTTAACTACCCTAGCAATTAGAGATTGCCATTTTTCGGGCCATATTCCTTCTTCCTTCAGCAACCTCACACAACTCATGCGAATAAGCCTTCAACATAACAAATTTAGCGGTGACCCTTCTGCATCCCTAACAAATCTTACCAAACTAAGCAAATTGTTAGTTGGTTCCAATGAATTTACTTTTGAGAACATCTCATGGATAGGTAAGCTCTCATCATTAACTTCCTTGGATATATCCTCAGTCAATATTGGCAGTGACATCCCATTATCTTTTGCAAATCTCACCAGACTAGAAATGTTAATTGCAGATAATAGCAATATTAAGGGTGAACTTCCATCTTCAATGATGAACCTAGAAAATTTAGCTATGTTGAGCTTATCCAACAATTTTTTGTCTGGAAAGCTAGACCTTAACATGTTTCTCAAGCTGAAAAATCTAATTTATCTTGATTTATCATTCAACAAACTGTCATTGTACAACGGAAAAAGTTTATCCCATGTGACTGATTCTCGAATTCAAAAATTACAATTGTATTCTTGCAATTTACTTGAGATTCCAACATTTATAAGATATTCTAGTGATTTAGATTATCTTGGTTTGTCACATAACAATATAACATCGCTACCAAGTTGGTTATGGAGAAAATCAAGTCTAAAACTCTTAGATGTTTCCCAAAATTCATTGAAAGGAAAAATATCCCCTTCCATATGTAATCTCAAATCACTCACTCAACTTGAATTATCATTCAACAGTTTAAGCGGCAATGTTCCCTCTTGCATAGGTAATTTTAGCCAATATCTGGAAATTCTGGCGTTACAAGGGAACAAATTGTCTGGTTTCATTCCTCAAGCATACCAGATGAAAAATACCCTTCATATGATTGATTTCAGCAACAATAATCTTCAAGGTCAGTTGCCAAAAGAATTGGTCAATTGTGAATGGCTTGAGTACTTTGATATTAGCCATAACAATATCAATGACTCATTTCCATTCTGGTTGGGAGGTTTACCTGAGTTGAAGGTATTGTCTTTAAGTCACAATGAATTTCATGGAGACATTAGTTGCCCTGACAACATGACATGCACATTTCCAAAGCTCCACATCATTGACCTTTCTCATAATGAGTTCTCTGGACGTTTTCCATCAGAAATGATCCAGACTTGGAAAACAATGAAAACGTCCAACACAAGTCAATTACAATACGAGAAAACGTCAATATTCTATGCGGCCTACAAGCCCGAAGAGTATTCGATGAGTGGAAATGTTTCTTATTCGTTCACAATGTCAAACAAAGGAATGATGATGGTTTATGAGAGACTTCAAGAGTTTTACAGCATGATAGCCATTGATATATCAAGCAACAAAATCAGTGGAGAGATACCAAAAATCATAGGTGACTTGAAAGGTCTTGTTTTGCTCAACTTGTCAAATAACAACCTTGTTGGCAGCATTCCATCTTCCCTGTGGAAGCTTTCAAACCTTGAAGCACTTGACCTTTCTTTCAATGGCCTTTCAGGGAAGATTCCCCAACAGTTGACACAACTCACATTTCTGGAGTTCTTAAATGTGTCCTTCAACAATCTCACAGGACCTATACCACAAAATGGACAATTTTCTACATTCCAAGGCAATTCATTTAAGGGTAACCAAGATTTGTGTGGGGATCAACTGTCAAAGAAGTGTGTAGATCATCTGGGGCCATCAACCTCTGATGGTGACAATGATAATGACTCAGAATCTTTCTTTGAAATTGATTGGAAAGTAAGTCTGATTGGGTATGTAGGCGGTCTTGTTGCTGGAGTGGCATTGGGAACCACTTATAGCTCCCAGGTACTTGGGTGGCTTAAAAGGTCCCCTTGACTTAAAAGAATCTTAAAAAGGCTTGCCTTTCTTTTGTATTTTGTTCTCATATGTTCTTGTTTCTTTTTATTGTGAGTGCCTATAATAACAGTGTGTTTTGTTTGTATTTTATCGTTTGTTAGTCTGAAATATTATGAAAAACCAGTAAGTTCGACAAACGTTTTGGTAGTGAAATCTCAAAACTATGATATACTATTTTAGTATTACTGCAATAGTACTACTCTAGATGAACGTGGTCATTATTTCAAGGTGATTGCAGAAGTTTAGAGCAATAAACAAGTCAAGTGACAAACAAATGCAATAGTAGATGGAAAGAAAAGATAAAGAGGAACATGTTATACTGCAAAGTTTAATAATTTCTTCTAGGAATTGATATATGCCTCCCGGTAAAGTAGTGTGTAAACATTAGAATAAAAAATAATCTTGAATGCATAATGATAAGAATAATAAAAATGAGTGAATAGGAAAATGCTTATCTTGTGTTCTGAATCTGATACAGATCACCGAATCAAGAGTGTTTCAAATAAAAAATGAGGATCCATCGTGTTTCGATTCGATTAATCATCATCTCAAATTCATTTCCTCAAATTTTTAGATCTCTAATTTCAACTGATGGTTGGATCTAAAGCTACTAGCCCTGTTGTTGCGCGCAAAGCCTACGCTGCGCGTGAAGGATCTAGGAGCGCCTAGCTTTTTTCTAAGTTTTATATTGACCAAACATGCAGAAGGATTGTTTCTTAATCATTGTACTTACACCATAGACATTATTGCTCGAGCAGGCCTGTCCTCATGCAAACTGTTAAGAATTTGTTATCAATCAAAGAGTATTGATTGATATTCAATTTGTCATAAGTGTAATTGATATTATTTCCAATTGCATATTCTTTATTTTCATATAAATATACACTATGTGTCATCATATTCGATACACAGAGATACAATTACAACATGGTATCTAGAGCTGGCTAACCTACTGTCTTCCACACAAAAAAACCAGCCACCCACAGCGTCGCCGCTCCTGTAGACTCTTGTTGTAGGATTTTTCCGTAAACAAGTATTTTTAATTATCGATTCCACAGGGATTGGTGTATGTTATAGTCTTTCAATAGAAAAGTGTATTTTAAGATATTGTAACCAAAGGGTTTGTTATCTACTCTACTAGAACCATGAGTTTCCAAACAATAACTAAATTAATTCTTTCAAAGAGAGTTATAGTTTGGATTAGAGAGAGTTTGAGATTGTTTTCAAATTAAGAAGGCATGTCAAGATTAGTTTCATTGATCTAGTTTCATACATATTCATTTAATCAAGTGATGAACATAATAGATGATTTCTACAAATACATATCCTCTCAATCTTGTAGATTTCCCACCAAGATTGTGAATGTTATCATGTTAATCCTTGCATGATTCCTCACTATAACTATTATCATGATAATCATTAAGTTCAATATTTTGTAAACACTAACACACAAATCTATTCCTAGCATTTGTTTATTAGAGGATGAATATCCTAGGTCACTTTGAAATATTCTTTTCCAAGCAAAACTCAAAGCATAAAGATGAAGAACAAAGATATTCAACTATATTAATCATCAACCATGTTCATACACAAATGGATTAATAGAAATACATACTATATAGATCAACTACCTCTAATCTTGACACAAAAAGAGCTTAGCCACTCATTTCCATGGTTGCTTGCTCTCAAGATTGTTGGTAGGAATGATGAAAATCCAAGAATCAAGAAGGAAAAGTTATGGTGTTCTTCTACTATTTGCCCTAGATTTTTTACAAAGATGAAAAAGATAATGATGGATGTGTGTTTCTTGCTTCCTTTACAAGCCAAAAAGTCAGCTGAAATGATGGGTTGGTGGCTCAAAAGTGAAAGCATGGGTTCTGTCCTTTTTCTGCTTTTTTCGCAGACCGCGCTAAGCCCGGTTAGGCGCGCTGAGCGCGATCATGCTGGCACCGCGCTGAGCGCGACCTGTAGCATGCTTCCTTCATCCATAATTATCTTCAAAAAGAATCATCCCTAAAGCTCTTCAAAATTCTTGAATCCAAGCTTGGGAGAACTGGTCAATAAATTCCTACAATTAAGAGTGAAATAAGTTAAAGAATATATATTAAACAAAAACTAAATAAAAAACCTAATTAAACAAAAATACTAGAATAAATAATACTAATTAAATAAAAAGACATTGTTAAGGACCACAAAATAATGTACAAAATAACTACAATTTGGTCCTTAACAACTCTCCCCAACTTACTTCTTTGTTTGTCCCCAAACAAAAGTCAATAATCTTACAAAGCTAAAAAGAACAAAATACAAGCATGCAAACTCACACAAGGATAATGGTTCAAACTCGACATACCAGGCAAAAGCACACATCAATCGCTTCTTCTAAACACAACATGGCCATGAATTAAGTTCTAAACACAATATCTCAAAACATGTAACAAAATAAAAGATATGTTCACACTTGAATCAGCTAATCATTTCTTCAAATTTCAAGAAGAACAAAATGTATATTCACAAAGGACTAAACACTCTCACTAATAATTATGCACATCCAGAATAATTCATGCATTCATCGAAACAAGTTAAATGATAAAATGGAAACGAAGATCACTAAGGACTTTCAAGGTTGTAACTTGGCTTAGGTTAGAAACAAGGGATATTTAAGTACAAAGCCATTGAAACGAATTGGGTAAAAGGATATGAAGAGCATTTCACAACTAATTCCCATCTTATTATTCACAACCTCTTTTCTTTCCACACAATGATCCTCTCTTTTTTTTTTCTTTTGATTTCTTTTCATAAACAAATTTCTTTCTTCTTTTGTATTTTTCTTTTTCTCTATTCTTTTTCTTTCTTTAGGATCATTGTGCCATCAATTCTAGGTTCTTTTTGATCCACCTCCCCAACTTCATTTATATCAATCCTTTTTTTATTCAAGACATGCTCTTCAAGGTTTAATTGACAAAAGGGTTGGTATTCATAAACAAGAAAATTTATAGAATGAATTATCATTGAATTTTTCAAAGATCATCAACAACTATTAAGTGGCCTACTTAACAATTAGTCGATTTGATAGATTCATCCTACAAATACTATCTAAGCTCAAAAGGGTTCACAAGGATTTACTCACTCACGGGTAATTGAAGCCCTTTTAGAATTGGTGGTTTTTCTCATAATGCACAAAAATTTGCCTTGATCATTTCTTAGTTTCCAAGTTATCACAAACAAGTAAAGATTAAGCATGAATCACACGAGTTAACACAACTATTAGACACTCGATATTTGGTAAAAAGTGGAAGCTTCTCACATATATGGTTTATGTCCTAATGATTCGAATGTGAACACAATTTTTTTATACATGCCAAAATATCTTGCATAAAGAACAAATTTCATAGACATGTTATGTTTCTACAAAACGATTAAATGTGTACCTTCTTTGTGGAATGAATCGAGAATTTTATCATCACCATCACTTTGGTAAAACACGCTTACTAGCTTTGAAGAATCGTTTGAACAATCCGGACAAACCACAAGAAGTAAATTCAAACTAAATACTATAATCTAAAAAGAAAAGAAAATAGAACAAAATAGAAGAAACTAAACTAAAATAAAAAGACACCCCAAAATGGTGTTTAAAACTTAAAAATAAGTACTTAGGCTCCATGCCTACAAAATATTAATTGGAATTACAAGCCAATCCCCAAAAATGGATGGCAACCAACAAAATTCAGAAGTTTAAAAGTAAAATGCGAAAATAAACACTAAACTAGAAAATGCTGAAAGTAAAATAAAAACAGGAAAATAAAAGAGAACATCAATCAGTGGTCTCGAGAATCGAATCTCCAATAGACCCAGTCGAGGAACCGAGAATCGAATTTTCTTCACCATCATCCTCATCTCCCACCTCATCCTCAGCATTTGGCCCGACCCCGGGCCAACCAGCATATGCACGGAGCTGCTCTCCCGTGCGAGTGAAATGGTTCACTCCGGGTTCTCTAATCTGCAGAGCAAGGTGCTTCATGCTCTCATGCATAAACAAGAATGCTCTCTGATGAGCGAGATGCATCTGCCTGTTCCATTCTTCTGATGGACTAGCACGAGGAAGTGCTGCTGGTACACTGGCAGCGATATTATCATCAAGGGCCCTACAAATCGATCAGTGATCATCAATAACTCCATCAATGGTGAGATGCCCACGTGGGAAGGCAACCTTCGCCTCTTGACAAACCCATAATCAACCAGGATATGTGAGAGCACACTTTATCGCTCCCTCACGGAGGTATAACTAAGCGTAACCCTCTTGACTCATTCGCGATCGACGGCCAAAATCAATTTGCTCCTCATCGAGCATATAAGCAATCAAACTGCCGTCTCCATGGGTATCGATGTGTGGCTCCTAGGTTTCATTGTAAAGAGCCACACACATCATAACTCAGCACTTGTTTTCGGCCTGTTGAATTTCAAAGGTTGACCAGCCCGATTCAACTCATATGAATGCCCAGACAAACAGAGCTTAGTCCTCAGCATGTTGTAATCCCAATTACCACGAGCCAAGTGCTCATGGTAGACATCCAGTTGGTCCTCAGGGCTGCCGGTTGATGCCCGACTGTTGATTGCGGTGCGAGAGAAAGCGGTTTGCCTCGAACAACGGAAGCAAACCTAAACTCACATCCCTCGGCCGGGATAGCATTGGCATAGAATTCTCGAACAAGCTCCACGTTCACCTTTTGTTGAGGCTCACAGAGAACATCCAAGCCGTAGTTATCAAGGATGACATGAGGCGTGTGGTAGTGCCCTTGCTCATGGAGGATGGTTCGCTCAGTCCAGATATTTCGCTCTTCAAGCTCTTTGTATCGAGCCTCCTGAGCAGGTCCCAAAAATCGAACAGCGTCGAAAGCGGCAGGCCTAGAGGGCCCAGCCTCAACAGAGGAAACTCTTTGTCTCTTAGGTGCCATCTGAAATTTCAACACAAAAATCAACAGAAAAGTGACACCGAGGTGTCCATTAGCAAATAATCATGCAAACAGAAAAGCCAATCAACCAACCAAAGCATTACGATTAATCGGAAAGCAAAAATATGAAGAATTTTACGAAATTATGCGATGAGGGCGCTCTGCGATTTTCAGAAAAATTCCTCTGCAAAACAGGATTTTTCTCTACAAAAACACTTCCTAGGGCAGCGAAAATGACATCCTAATACTTCTCTAACAAGTAAACATCCTAATTCTAAGAGAAAATTCGAAAATTCCTAACCCTAGGTTTTCAAAATCTAACCTAAACATGCAATGTACACGAAATTAAGAAAGGAAAAACATAGAATACTTACTAGGATGTCTTGGGTGATTGATTTGACAAAGAAATTCGCAAAAATTCGAAGATTTTTGGTTGGGGATTTTTAGGATTTTTGAGAGAGTGAGGAATTGTGAAGAAAAGAGGGAAAAAGGGTTGAAAATAATCCTAACCCCTTTTAAAACTGACCAGGCCACGTATTGGGCCTCCAAAATCTGATTTTTCAAAATTTTTTTTAAAAAATCCGGACCGCTAAGCGGCCTTGAGCACAAAACTTTCGCGGATGGGTCTAACGGCTCGAGTTTGGTCTGAATTTTGATTTTCTAAGAAACAAAATGGACAGTTCGGGCATGTGTAAATGAGTTCAAGGAAGAATACTTACAATGTTGGGGTGCCTCCCAACAAGCGCTTTGTTTAACGTCGGTAGAGCTCAACGGTTCATGATGATCATTGATCATCAAAGAAGGATTCGGCTATGTTGCGGCTCACTTCTCCGCCAACGTACCGTTTCAACCGCTGCCCATTCACCGTCCATTCTTTTGTTCTTTCAAGATCTTGCAAGACTATTGCACCGTACTCTTTGACCTCTTTGATTAAAAACGGACCGGACCACTTTGTTTTGAGTTATCCCAGAAAAAGCCTCATCCGGGAATTGAACAAGAGAACTTTTTGCCCCGGCCTAAATTCCTTGATCTTTATCTTCTTATCATGAGAAACCTTAACTTTTGCTTTGTATCTCTGGTTTGAATAGTATGCCCCCTCTCGCATTTCTTCCAATTGAACAAGTTGTATTTTTCGCTTTTCACCCGCCAAGGATGGATCGAAATTCAAGAATCGGAGGGCCCATAATGCTTTGTGCTCCATCTCTACCGGGAGGTGACAAGTTTTGCCATACACAACCTGAAACGGGGTTAGTCCAATAGGAGCTTTATAGGCGGTTCGATACGCCCATAAAGCTTCATCTAATTTTTGTGACCAATCTTTTCTAGAACCAAGCAGTTTTCCAAAATCTTTTGATTTCTCTATTAGACACCTCGGCTTGCCATTCGCTTGAGGGTGATAGGGGTCGTCACTTTATGCTTTACACCAAATTGTTTCAAAAGTTTTGTAACAATGCATTACAAAAGTCGACCCACCATCACTAATGAGCACCCTAGGCACACCAAAGCGAGAAAAATATTTCTTTTCAAAATTTGCTAACAGTTTGGCGTCGGCCTTAGGCGAAGCAATGACCTCTACCCACTTTGATCGTAATCCACAGCTACAAAATATATTCATTTGAAAGCGAAGATGGAAAAGGACCAACAAAATCAATTCCCAACAATCAAATACCTCCACTTCCAACATATTGCTCAATGGCATTTCATCTCTTTTCCTATCCGCCACTTCTTTGGCATTTGTCACAAGACTTAGCGTGAGCATCGCATCTTTGAATAGCGAAGGCCAATAAAATCCGATTGTAGGACTTTGGTGGCCGTCCGCATTCCATTGTAGTGTCCCCACAAGGGTTGTGACAATGCCAAAGAATGTTTTTGGCCTCTTCATCACTCACATCTTCTTAACAATCCATCGCTACTCAACCTAAAGATGTAAGGTTCATCCCACATAATACTTAGTATCGGCTAAAATTTCCTCTTCTCATTCCAAGTCAAATCTTCCGGCATTAATCCCCTTGTAATTTGCCATGTCGGCAAACCACGGTCGCTCTTGGATTGCAAATAACTTCTCATCCGGGAATTCCTCCTTCACCTCTTTTTCCTTGTCCGTAATTTTTACGTTCACTAAGCGAGACCGAACTTTTTTTATCACGGGCCTCTAAATCAAATTCTTGCAAAAGAAGAATCCATCGGATTAGCCTTTGTTTAGAGTCCGGTTTGGTAAGCAGATATTTTATCGCGGAATGATCCGTGAAAACCACAACCTTTGAACCAATTAGGTAAGGACGAAACTTTTCCAATGCATATACAATTGCGAGCAACTCTTTTTCAGTTGTTGCATAATTGATTTGAGCATCGTTCAAAACTTTGCTCGCATAATGTATAGCATGGAAGATTTTGTTCTTCCTTTGTATCTGACTCCTACCGCATAATCACTAGCGTCACACATCAATTCGAAATCAAGTTTCCAATTAGGCGCAGTGATTATGGGTGCATTTATCAAATTCTCCTTTAATTTTTCAAAAGCTAACAAACAATCATTATCAAACAAGAAAGACTTATCTTTGTTGAGCAAGTTGCTCAAAGGTTTGGCTATTTTGGAGAAGTCCTTGATGAATCTTCGATAGAATCCCGTGACCCAAAAAGCTCCGAATGCCTTTGACATTGGTAGGTGGGGGAAGCGTCTCGATAACATCAATTTTTGCTTTGTCAACCTCAATTCCTCTTGAAGATATCTTGTGGCCAAGGACAATTCCCTCGGTCACCATAAAGTTGCATTTTTCCCAATTCAAAACCAAATTGGTCTCCACACCTCTTGAGGACGGTGTCCAAATTTTCAAACATAAATCAAATGAAGCTCCAAAACGAAAAAGTCATCCATAAAACTTCAATTGTTTTCAATCAAATCGGCGAATATAGCTTGCATGCACCTTTGGAATGTTGCGGCGCATTGCATAAGTCGAAGGCATACGCCTATCGAAAATTCAAGCGGACATGTGAAAGCCGTTTTCTCATGATCTTCGGATTCACCGATATTTGATTATATCCCAAATAACCATCCAAGAAACAATAGTATTGTTGTCCATGAGCCTTTCTAACATTTGGTCCATGAGCGGAAGAGGAAAATGATCTTTTCTCATTGCTTTGTTAAGCCTACGGTAATCAATACACATTCTCCACCCGTCACTTTTCTTGTTTGCACTAGCTCATCCTTATCATTAGACACAACCGTCAAACCTCCTTTCTTAGGAACCACATGAAGGCTCACCCACGTCTATCCGAAATCGGGTAAATCATACCGCTTCAAGCATCTTCACTACTTTGCGAACCACCTCCTTCATCACCGGATTCATTCGCCGTTGAGGTTGGGCTACCGGTTTTTACTCATCCTCCATCATAATATTGTGCATACAATAGGCCGGGCTTATGCCTTTCAAATCGGCTAAGACCCAACCAATCGCATTTTTGTTCGATTTCAAAACTTCAATTAAGCTTTCCTCCTCATTCTCCGACAATGTATTACTAATGATTACGGGCTTTTTACCTCCCTCCTCAAGAAACACATACTTTAAATGAGACAGTAGCTCTTTCAACTCAAGTTTTTGGTCTTCATCTTTTAGATCTTTTTTCAAACTTTCCTCTTCTTCCTCCCAAGGGTGCATTTCCTTTGAAATCTCCATTCCTTCCAAACACTCCTCAATATCTCGACTATCATCATCATCATTCACCTCTTGTGTTGCTTCCTCAATAACGTCAATCTTGAAACAATCTTTCTTATCCATGGGATGCTTCATTGCTTCAAAAAGATTAAAGCAAATCTCTTCATCTTGAACTCTCACCTTCATTAGGCCATCATCTATATCAATCATCATCCTAGCCGTCTTCATGAATGGTCTTCCAAGAATTAAAGGTGCCTCCACATCTTCCTCCATGTCTATGACAACAAAGTCAACGGAAAAAGAATTTGTCCACTTTTACCAACAAATCTAAAGCTACACTGCGGGCGAGTAATAGACTTGTCCGCTAATTGCAATGTCATTTTGTAGATTTTAATTCAATCTCCCCAATCTCTTCACAATGGATAATGGAATCAAGTTGATACTTGATCCCAAATCAATTAATCTGTTTCCAACATATACATCCCCAATAGTAGCGGGCAAGTTACACGCCGGATCACTCTCTTTCTTGAATAGTGCGTTGAATTATTGCACTACAACTTGCATCCACCATTATGGTTTCTTGATCCGTGTATCTCTTCTTTTCGTCAAGATATCCTTCATGAATTTTGCATATTTGGGCATTTGCTCTAATGCTTGATAAATGGAATATTTATTTGCAATTGCTTGAAAATATCCATAAACCTAGCATAGTGCTTTGCATCATCCTTTTAGAAGGAAGGTGAGGATATGGTAAACTTCTCAATGGATAAGTTACTTCCTTCTCTTTTCCCTTTTCATTTTCTTCTTTTCTCCTCTACTTTCTCCTTTTCAACTACACCATTTTCCTTTTCATTTTCAACTAACACCTCATTTTCAACTAAATCATCCTCCACATCAACATTATCATGTTTTCAACTTCAACCTCTTCATCTTTTCAACTACCTCTTCCTCCACTATTACTTCTTCATCCTTCTCCACTACTTTCTTTTTTCTTTCAACTACTTTCCTTTTCTCATCACAAACTCTACCACTTCTTGTTGTTATGGCTTTGCAATGCTCCTTAGGATTTGTTTGCGTAGTTGGGGAAAATGATGTCGAAGCACTTTGTTCGGAAAGTTGCTTAGCTAGTTGTCCCACTTGTGTCTTCAAATTCTTGATGGACGCCTCCGTGCTCTTTTGATTAGCCATAGAAGCTTGCATAAATTGAGCTAGAGTGTCTTGAATGTTGGAAGATCTCACTTGATTTTGAGGTTGGTTTTGTTGTTGACCTTGATTTTGTTGTTGACTTTGATTTTGATTTTGTGTTTGATATGGATTTTGCCTTCCTTGGTTATTGTTATCTTGCCTCCACCCTCCTTGATAACCTTGATTACCCCTTTGTTGGTAACCTTGGTTTTGATTTTGATAAGGGTAAGGAGCTCGTTGTTGGTACCCTTGGCCTTGGTTGGCCACATAGTTAGCTTCCTCATTCTCTGGAGGACAAAAGCCGGTTTTATGATCTCCTTTTCACAATTCACAACAAGCTATTTGGTGAGCTTGCTTATTTGATGGTCCTTGTAACTCCATGATTTGTTGAGGGAGTTTAGCCATTTGTTTTGTCAATTCTTCAACTTGTTTCGCAAACAATTTGTTTTGCGCTACAAGTGCTTCATGACTCGACCCAATTTCTAGAACTCCCGTTTTCACTTGTACACCTCCTTGATCATGTTGAGTTTGATGATCATTCCTACCCATCTTCTCAATTATTTGGATTGCTTCATATGGTGTTTTTGCCATCAAAGAACCTCCCGCCGTGGCATCCAACAACAATTTGTGTTGAGGTTGGAGACCATTTCGGAAAATATGAATTTGGGTGAGCTCGTCAAAACCATGGCTCGGACACTTCCTTAGCATAGACTTATATCTTTCCCATGCCCGATTCAAAGGCTCGTTTACTCCTTGCGAAAATACCAAGATAGCCGTCTTAGCCTCCATAAAACGTGATTGAGGAAAAAAGCGTTCAAGAAACTTTTCCTCCAAAACATTCCAATTAGTCATTGTCTCTTGCAATTGATCAAGATACCAATCTTTTGCCTTCCCCACTAGAGAATGAGGGAAAAGCCTTTGGAAATATTGTTCTTCTTGGTCTTCCGGAGCACCCGCCGCTCCCGCGATCTCATAAAACTTGGTAAGGTGAGTGTAAGGATCTTCATGGTCATGGCCATGAAATGGACTTGCATAGAGAAGTTGAAGCAAGCCCGTCTTCATTTCCGCAACCCTTGCATTTGCTTGACGAGCAAATTGGGCATTGTGACGAGGGCTATTGACACACGGCCCCCGCGGTGGTGGTGGTGGTGATGGTGGTTGTGGTTGATTCTCCGCCATAGTGGTGACTTCTCCAAACACGGGTGGTGTTGAAGAAGTAGATGCTTCTCCTCTTTCTCCTCTTTCTTGCCTTTGCCTAGCTTGTCTTTTTCTTCTTTTAGCACTACTATTAAGTCTTCTAACCGTCCTTTCAATTTCGGGATCGAAAAGGAGTTGGTCGACCGGAATACTTCTCCGCATAAACTAATTCCTGAAAAAGTCTAGCCACACAAAAGAAACAAAGAGAGATTAGTAGAAAAAGTCTTAAAACACACAACTATTGCTATACTAACAACATCAACGCCAATCCCGACAGCGCCATTTTGTTGTAGGATTTTTCCATAAACAAGTATTTTTAATTATTGATTCCACAGGGATTGGTGTATGTTATAGTCTTTCAATAGAAAAGTGTATTTTAAGATATTGTAACCAAAGGGTTTGTTATCTACTCTACTAGAACCATGAGTTTCCAAACAATAACTAAATTAATTCTTTCAAAGAGAGTTATAGTTTGGATTAGAGAGTTTGAGATTGTTTTCAAATTAAGAAGGCATGTCAAGATTAGTTTCATTGATCTAGTTTCATACATATTCATTTAATCAAGTGATGAACATAATAGATGATTTCTACAAATACATATCCTCTCAATCTTGTAGATTTCCCACCAAGATTGTGAATGTTATCATGTTAATCCTTGCATGATTCCTCACTACAACTATTAGCATGATAATCATTAAGTTCAATATTTTGTAAACACTAACACACAAATCTATTCCTAGCATTTGTTTATTAGAGGATGAATATCCTAGGTCACTTTGAAATATTCTTTTCCAAGCAAAACTCAAAGCATAAAGATGAAGAACAACGATATTCAACTATATTAATCATCAACCATGTTCATACACAAATGGATTAATAGAAATACATACTATATAGATCAACTACCTCTAATCTTGACACAAAAAGAGCTTAGCCACTCATTTCCATGGTTGCTTGCTCTCAAGATTGTTGGTAGGAATGATGAAAATCAAGAATCAAGAAGGAAAAGCTATGGTGTTCTTCTACTACTTGCCCTAGATTTTTACAAAGATGAAAAGATAATGATGGATGTGTGTTTCTTGCTTCCTTTACAAGCCAAAAGTCAATGAAATGATGGGTTGGTGGCTCAAAAGTGAAAGCATGGGTTCATCCTTTTACCTTTTTCAGACCGCTAAGCCGGTTAGGCTGTGGCGATCATCTTGTAAGCGACACTAGCATGCTTCCTTCATCCATAATTATCTTCAAAAAGAATCATCCCTAAAGCTCTTCAAAATTCTTGAATCCAAGCTTGGGAGAACTGGTCAATAAATTCCTACAATTAAGAGTGAAATAAGTTAAAGAATATATATTAAACAAAAACTAAATAAAAAACCTAATTAAACAAAAATACTAGAATAAATAATACTAATTAAATAAAAAGACATTGTTAAGGACCACAAAATAATGTACAAAATAACTACAATTTGGTCCTTAACAACTCTCCGATGAGATTTCTACACCGCCGAAATCGTCTCCTCCAGATCGCCCAGATTCCAAAAACGTCACCGCCTTCCGCCGCCGCACGCGCTTCTCCTTCATCTGCGTGTGAATGTCACACGCCGGACTTCCAACTGTGCATCCGCTTCCCCCAACGGCCGTCATTTATCTCGCATGTCTCAGTTTTTGCTCTTTTTTCCAGATCTTCTCTCGGTTTTTCATTCTGAGCCTTCAAATATCATAAGAGGTACCAATTTCGTCACGTTCACTAAAATCCACTTATTCCGTGTGAGAAACTGATCGGAACAGCCAGCTACAACATATGGGTTGGTGCTATCAAGACGTGGTTTCACGGTTAGGGATATAAAGATCACTTAACTACAAAAGCTGATAATATTCTCGCCGCTAAATGCGATAAGTGGAAACAAACTGATGTTTTTCTATGCACCGTATTATGGTTTTTCATAGCAACTAATCTCCAAGCACAATACCAAGCTTATATCACTTGCTACGAGGTTTGGGAAAAGGCTAAGAAACTCTTCTCAAATGATGTCCATAATCTTTATAGTGTCATCACCAAACTCCACTCTTTGAAATTGGAAAATATGGATATGCAAGGCTATCTGACTAAGCTTGACGTGTTAAAGGAAAATTTCACAAACTTAATTCCTTTTACAAAAGATGCAACAACTTATGCTGAACAACAAAGTAAGTATTTCATGGTCATGGCACTTGCTAGACTACCATCTGAACTTGATTCCGTTCAGAATCAAATTTTATCAGGTACCACCGTTCCTAACTATGAAGTAGTTAGTGAACAAATGTTACGCTTGGCTACACCTCTTGATTTTGGACCGGTTCCTACTTCCTCTCCCACTAAATCATATGCTCCCGCTTCCCACTATCACGGTCGTGGTGGACAAATCGGTGGACGGGGTGGACGTCAAAGTATTCATTGTAACTATTGCAATCGTTACAGTCACATTGAAGTCAATTGCCGTTCAAAGGTAAGATAACAACGACAACCACGGATCGCTGTCGCCGCTCAACCGGATATCACTAAAGATGTCACTATTCCCGCCGCTAATTATAGTGATTTCCTCCAATACAAAGCAACCCATCAACCATCATCATTTGCCTTTGTTACGTAGCCGGGTAATCCTGTAGCTTTTGTCTCTACATATTCTCTTGGTCCTTAGGTCCTTGACTCTGGTGCCTCTGATCATATGACTGGTAATAAATCTCTTTTCTCACTTGTCTTATTTTGATATGCTAAATCTCTCAAATGTATTTTTATATGCTACTCACATATACAAAAGGGATATCATTGTTTTTGTCCTCAACTTCAACGGTACATTGTCTCTTCCGATGTTACATTTTTTGAAGGTTCCCCTTTTTACTCTGCCTCTTCGTCCTCTCATGAGATTTGTAATTTAGATGATCAAGATATCACTTTTATCATCCCCACACCCATTAAACCTCCTTTGCAGGTATATCAGTGACACACAACACATCCATTGGCAGTTAGAGATGATATTGATCCACCAACACCATCTCTTACTCCAATTGTTCCTCCAGCTACGTCACCTGAACTTGACCTTCCAATAGCATTACGAAAAGGTATTCGATATCATAATCCAAATCCTAAATATGTCTTTTCTTTAAATTATGATTTTCTCTCTACTTCCTATGTTTCCTTTGTGTTTGCTTTGGATTTTGTGTATATTCCTAAGTCTACAGGTGAAGCTATGATTGATCCCAAATGACGCCAGACGATGGTAGAAGAAGTTACTGCATTGGATTCAAATAATACTTGGGACTTTGTTCCTTGACCTTCAGACAAAACTACAGTGGGTTGTTGATGGGTTTATACAGTAAAAATTGGACCATATGGTCAGATAGATCATTTTAAAGCTCGTTTGGTAGCCAAGGAATACACACAAATATTTGGCCTAATTATGGTGATACCTTTTCTCCAGTGGCAAAGATTAGTTCAGTCCGTATCTTCCTTGCATTGGATGTTATTAATCATTCGTCGCTTCATCAGTTGGACATCAAAAATGCCTTCTTACAAGGAGAATTAGAGGAGGAAGTCTATATTGATCAACCTCCAAGTTTTACTATTCCTGATAATTCAAGATTTGTTTGTTGGCTTAATCGATCTCTTAATGGGCTAAAACAATTTCCACGTGCTTGTTTTGGTCGCTTCAGCCCTGCCTTGATACAATTTGGTATTACTAGATGGGAAGCAGATCACTCTGTTTTCTTTCTTCACTCCTCCACAGGTCAACACATCTTTCTTATGGTATATGTTGATGACATTGTTACTGAAGACAATAAAAACGATATTGATAAGTGTCAAAATGAAGTTACTTTTTATATATGTTTTGTGGCACTTATTTGTTCTTGTTTGTTAATAATCGTTGAATAACCCCACTTTTTGTTGTAAATACACTTTATTGTGTTTTGTGTACATATTGTAATGTTTGACTAGTTTTAATGTATTTTTGTAGGTATTTTTTGCACATTTGGAGCATCGAGGAATAAGGTGTCGAAGACACGGTTCCGGATGCCCGTTTTTGCAATAAAAGTCCATTTTTAGGAAGTTTTGTTCAGCCAGCTGGCGAAATTGGAGCGCAAAATGAGCCTTTGGCACACGGAGACTTCATTTTGAGGCACTGGCGAAACAGACTAAGAGGGATTAAGGCGGTTTAGCGTGTAAATATCTAAGGCAGATGAGAGGGCTCACGCCACTGAGCGGGACCTGCTGAGATTTGTTTTATAACTTCATTTTCAGTACTTTTTAGGTTATGGTTTTGGGGTGGATTTTGATCCCCATTTCCATCAACCTTTATTTTTGATAGTTTAGCTTAGAAAACAACATTAGGTCTTGCTTATGGATGATTGGAGGTGGATTGCTCTTCGATAGGAATTGACAAACCAGTGTAAATGAGTGGTTTATCTCTTCTCCTCTCTATGTATTTCTCAATTTGTTGGGTATGTATGTATTTCTACTCATAACTCATGTATATTTGTCTCTCTTGACGTTGTATAACGTCTGCTTTACGAATCCGTGTTGGTGATTGTCTTAGGTTTTTACCTTGTGTTAGGGATTTGAGTTTTGCTATACATAGATTGCTTAAATTCTTACCTAAGATGATTATTTGTTAGTTTCTGAATGCTAGAAATGAGTTTAGAGCTGACATTAACTTAGAGTATCTAAGCTTAATGCCTCTGTGTTGGTTGCTTCGAGCTAGAGATAGTCGTTACGAGTGACACGGTTGACTTCTGTGTTGTTAAGGTAGGCCAGACATGGCTATCGAGGTGATGCAATTTAATTCTCAATTTGAGTTAGAAATAGTTTAGATTGTGAGAGGTATGTGATGACACAGATGAGTATCGTAGGCTGAGTATGAATGGACAGTAGATTTAAGTCTATGACGGGTAGTATACATTCGTTCCGGACAAGCTGTCTATCTTTTATACTTTTTTTCATTTACGTTTTGTCTTTTCTTTACAACTATTTAATCCCAAACTCATTAACGATAGAATTGTCGAACGAAGAATCAATAACCAATTTTTGTCGACACAATACGATATAACCTAACCGATATATATCACCAGGTAAAAATAATACTTTACTTTTTGCTTGCCTGCTATACCAGCATTCGAACAAAATGGCTCTGGTGTCGTGGATTGGTTTTATCGTTTCTATATTGCGATAATTTTGTTGTTTTTGAGTTTTGTAATTAATGTATATGTTGTATAGACTTTGCATATGAACTTTGAAATTTCTGGCAGCAGATACTTGATGACACAGTATCTGACACTCTGTTAACAATACACAAACTAAATTCAAACAATAGTAAAGAACACAATAAATTGTTTACCCAGTTCAGTGTCTAACTATACCTACATCTGGGGGCTACCAAGCCAGGGAGGAAATTCACTATTAGTAGAATTAATTCAGGAATAAACCAACCAGTTTATCTCCTTCACTTAAAACCTACCCAATGCATCTTCAATCTAAGTCCTACTTAGACCTGAGTTCCTACTCACTCCCCCTCAATCACAGTAGTGATATCAACCTATTGATTAATTGAATTGTGAAGACACACTTCAATAAACTATCTTGATCTTGCTTCAAAGCTTCAATCAAGAGAAAAACACTCGTGCTTCAAAGCTTTGAGTGATAAACTACCCTTACAAACAAATCCTAGTCCAAGGCACTTATCAATTGATAATTGCTTGGCTCACAAGAGAAACTAGAATTACACAAAATACAACCTGCTAAATCTTCAATACATTCCAAGGGCGCAGCAGCAGTGTAAGGGTTGAATTCCTTTTATAGAAGCAGTCCTGAATCTTCAGTTTTGGGCTTCCATTAAGATAGTTAGGGTTCACTTAATTTAATCCTAAAAACATGGTCTTTTCAACAACCAATTTAGGTTTAACTAAGATTAACCTAGCAGCCACGTGAGCATGCATTCTAATGTGAGAAAACATAATATAGCAGCTCAACAAACTTCACGAAAAGTCTCGGAGAAAGCAGTTCTGCGAGCGAATGTCACGAATGTCATAACATCATTATGACATCGAATATTTTCTGCAGAATTTCCAGCACAACTTTTAGCTTCCAGTTCTGAGTTGTCCTTTAACATCCTTATCAAATAGGATTTATCTTCAATCTCTGAATGTCATGACATTTATCAAGACATTGCTATAGCCTAGTTTTACCAAAATTAATGCCAACTTAAAACACTAACAAACTCCCCCTTTGGCACATTTTTGGCTAAAACTACTTAAGTTATCAGAGTACCTATGCAGCAGAAGACAAACTAGTCCTAAGCTATCCTAAGCTTAAAGAAACTAGAACCTAGAGTTAAGATAAATTCTACCCATACAGAAATCCCACAATTGGCCACATACAAATTTAAAAAAGCCATACAGTTTCCCAAATTTCCCAATACTTCCCACAGTTTGCCCACAATAGTTCTTCTCCCCCTTTTTAGCCACAAAAGGACCAAAGAAAACAGTACAAGTGCCCTAATCATTCATTCATTTATGAAGAAAAGTATTAGCACAATGTTTACAGTTATAGCTTAGTCAAAGGATTACAATTCTGTCAACAATAGGATTACAATCTTCCAGAATACAAACCAAAACAAATACAGGAAAATAGGATTTAAACAAGGCAATAAACAACAGTGGACAGGCTTCCATCTTAAGTGCTCTCTTCTCCAGAAGGAACACTATGAAAGGAGGCATCTTTTGAACTCCCTTCAGCTCCAGCCATCTGAACATCCTCATTTTCAGCATCACCAACAGCTATTAGCACATCTAGGACTGTTGCCTTTTGAGAGGTTGCCTTGACATTGGATATCTCACCATATGTCATGACAATGTCTGGAACATGTCTGCCTTGAAAAAGTTTGTAGTGGAATCTAAGAGCAGAGGCTCTTTTGCAGACTACATCTCTTTCAGCTAGTATATCAGGAAATTGGTCAGTGATAATTTCACACAACAGGGAGGGAAAAGATATGGGTTCTTTGATAGCATAGCTTTCAGCATGCTTGAGGGTCTGCTCAAATATATAGGATCCATATTCAAATTTAGCCTGAGTGCCTACTGCATATATGAATCTTCCCAGTCCAATAGAGATGGTGGATTTGTGATTGGTTGAGACCCAGTTAGCAGCACCAATCTTATGCAGGATGGAAAATTTGACACTCAACTTGCTTGCTGAGAGTTTTCCCTTCAGAGGCCATTACCTTACTTGTTTGGCAGTGATGGTTTGACAGATCTTGTTGTCAGTTTCCTCCAGCTCTGGCTGAGCATCATCAGATCTACCCAGGAATCTGTTGATCACACTTGGAGAAAACCTGACTTTCCTCCCCCTCACATATACAGTCTTGTAATCAACAGACCTCCCATCCCCACATCCACTTGACAGATTGACTATAAACTCTTTCACCAAAACTTCATAACAGTTTGGAAAACTCACAACTATTTTCATCAGACCAGCCTCTTTAATCAAATCAACAATTTCCTTGCACTTAAGTGCACTTTTATTCAGCTCTCTTTCCAGAGCCACCCTCTTTAAGCAAACATACTTCCATCTGCCAGCATTCTCAGGATGATGGAATGAAATGTTATCAATGGCCACTTCAGGCACCTTGGGCAGTTTTCCAAGAGTTTGCTTCTTTCTGGGATGAATGTCTGTGACATTCTCCTCAACATCAAAATCAGAGTCTTGATCTGAATCTGAGAGTTCAGGTTCCTTCCTCTTTTTCACAATTGGTGTTCTCTTTGGTCTAGAGCCACCACCAACAGTTTTTACTCTACATCTCTTTGTAGAGGGTCCAGCCTTGGGATACTTCTCAGCCTTGCACACATCTTCAACACCCTTTTCTTTAGCAGGGCTCTGTGAGACAACCTGTTTTTCCTTCCTTTTCATCATCCTCTTTGCAATGCTTGGATTAACATTGGCAATGAGGTCATTGTCTGAGAACACTTCATCCAAGTCAATGACTGGAGGTTCAGTTAAATGATCAGACCCTTGAACTGGAGATTCTTCTAAGATACTGTCAGAAATGTAGCCAGCAGGGGTTTTATCAGAGGCACACTTTGCTGGTGATTCCTCAAGAATACTATCAGAAATATAGTCAGCATGGGCTTTATCAGAGGCACATTTTGCTGGGGATTCCTCAAGAATACTATCAGAAATCACATCTTCCTTATCAGCAGGGGTTTCATTACAAACATCATCAATACGTACTTCAGAATCTTTAACTGAAGGATCCACATCATTCTTGACAGTGGAAGTATCATGATCACCAGATGTCTCGACATTCTCAGTGACATCTGGATCAACTACTAAACTAGGGCTAGCAGACTTATAGTTTAGAGGGATTGAAACCCCAGGTACAGATTGGTCTTCGTTTAGGATCCTGGTTACTAATCTAGCAATGGCTATATGCATAGACCTAAACCCCTCTCTGTTCACTATTTCTGGGGGAACTGAAGAGAATGGTACAGAAGTCTTACCAGAAGGTGATGCTTGTGACCTTCTTGCATTCCTTGTGCGCAATTTCTTGACTCTTTCTGGATCAGTAGCCAATGCACGCAACGGAGTAACCCTCAGGGCTTCAACTTGCATGGCTTCAACATTTGCCCTAACTTCTGCCATGGAAGGAGATGAAGAGCCCGATTCTTGAGATGATGAAGATGATGAAGACATATTTTGCTGGTGACTTTTGAGAAAATGGGAGCGAGAATGGCAGAGGGTTTGAAAGTTTCTTTTGGATGAAGAAAAAGTGATACTTTCAAATGAAGAAACTATTATATGTGGGAGTCTCTTCCTATTCTTGGACCTTTTAAAAATAAGATGAATATAATTAAATAACCCACTTATAAATGATTGAAGTAAAAGGTCTCTTTCATCCCTTGTTGTAGCCACAATTAATTGCTACAACTCCTCATATTGACAAATACCCAATTTACCCCTTAAAGACTTAAACTGACTAGTCTCAAGAGTTTTAGTAAGAGTGTCACAGTACAATGTCATGACATCCTGTATGACATTGTGGTTAGTCAGCATCTGCTTCATCCAGGTTATCTGTGAGCAATTTCTACCAGCTGCTATGTATTCATCCTCAACATTGTATAGGAACACACAATTTTGCTTTTTGCTGAGCCAATAACCAAGATTGTTTCTCAAGAAGAAACATCCATCAAGAGAGCTTTTACACAAGTTTTGATCAACTCTTTCTCCACTTGTTCTCTTGGACAACTTCAAAGGTGTAGGAGCAGGAGTCCAATTATGGCAGCCATTCTTCATTCCAGATTTCTTGACAAAATTCCTTGCATACTTGCTCTGTGGAGGGAATGTTGAGTCTTCCATCTGTGAGACTTGCAGTTCAAGAATATAAACAAACTCTCCCATGAGGCTCACCTCAGATTCAGCTTGCACTTGGTTGCCAAAATGTCTCACCATTGTGTCTGACATTCCTCCAAACAATATGTTATTAACATAAATGTGAGTTACCATAATCTTTTCTCCTTTATTTTTGACAAAGGGGGTTTTATACAAGTCTCCTCTCCTATATCCTTTGACAGTAAGGAGCTTGGTTAGCCTTTCATACCAGATTCTAGTAACTTGCTTCAGTACTTTGGAAGTGATCAGATGTCTAGACATTGAGTGTGACATTCTGGATTCCTGTCCAGCCTTATATTTACCATAGATTCTCCCTTTATCAATGTGAAATCTTGGTATCCTTCTGACTCCCTCTATGGAACTGAACCTTTTCATTCCTCTGAGGTGAAAATTACTTAGTTCTTGGTGCCATAATTTTACTTCCTCTTCATCTTTGTTTGTAGGACACACAGAAGACATATTGATGTTCTCAGATTCCCACATGTAGCAGTTGTCCTTTGATCTGACTCCTCTCATAATCACTTCTTGTTTATCATTGATTACAAGACATTCAGACTTAGTGAAGTTGACTGTGAATCCCATATCACATAGCTGACTTATGCTGATGAGATTGGCAGTCAAACCTTTTACCAACAACACCCCATTTAGGTTTGGAACTCCAGACAAGTTTGAGTTTCCAACATCTTTGATTTCTCCTTTAGCTCCATCTCCAAAAGTAACAAAACTGGTAGGATGAGGTTTAACATCATTAAGAAGATTTCTGTCTCCAGTCATATGCTTAGAACACCCACTGTCAAAGTACCAATCTTCCTTGGCAGACACTCTAAGAGAAGTGTGAGCTACCAGAGCTACAGTCTTCTTCTTCCACTGTTGAGTGTATGATACCCTGTTGGTCTTAGGCTTCACATAAGGGATTTGATCAGGATATCCATGTAGTCTAAAACAAAAAGGTTTTATGTCGTCAAACCTTCCACAATAATGACATCTCCACCTTTGAAACTTTTTGTTCATGTTTCTTTGATCTTGATGTTGAACCCAATATTGTGACATCTGCTTTGACATTGGTTTATTAGGTCTGTTCTTCTTTTTGTTATCAACAAATTTCTTAGCCTCCACATATGCTGAGGCCGACCTATTTCTTGTCTTGTGGTGTGACATCTTCTTTGTCATTGACTTCCCAGGTTTGTTCTTCTCATTATTATTAACAAATCTCTTTTCAGCCACATACCCTTAGCCAGACACATTTCCTGTTTTATGTTGTGACAACTGTTTTGACATTGGTTTCCCATGACTCTTCTTCTTCATGTCATCAACAGGTTTATTTTCACCCACATATCCTAGACCATGCTTATTCCCTGCATTTTGTCCAAGGTGAAGGATTTCTTCCAACTTATCAGTACCAGATGTCAACATTTTGACAGATTTATACATCTGATCAAGTTTGGAGTTCATCATTATAATATCATTGTTGAGGTGAATTATAGTGGCTGTGTTTTCCTTTTTCTCAGCCTCCAATTTCACATTATCAGCTTCCAACTCCTCAATCAGCTTTTTCTATTTTTCATTTTGCTGACATACTTCACCACTCCTTACACACAACTTCTTGTAGGTCTCAGCAAGTTCTTCAAATGTCACTTCCTCATCACTAGAGTCCATATCAGAGTTGCACACTCCAGAGAGAGCAATGACAAGTTTGGCTGCTTCTTCCTCAGATTCACTTCATGAATCACCATCAGACCAAGTTACAGTCATCTCTTTCCTTTGTTTCTTTAGAAAGGTGGGACATTCAGCCCTAATATGCCCATATCCTTCACAACCATGACACTGAATTTCTCTGCTTTGACTTCCTTTCTCATCTGACTTGGATCTTCTGCTGGAGTCATAAGATCTGCCAATGTCAGATGAAATGTCCTTGACATTGGGCCCTGACTTTGGATCAACCCTCTTGATGAGTCTGTTGAACTGCCTTCCAAGCATAGCTGTAGCTTCAGATATCTTCTCTTCATTATCCACCTTGCATCCTTCTTCAGTATTGGATACAAGTGCTATGCTCTTGTTCTTCTTATCAACAGTTTCACTGATTCCCATCTCAAAAGTCATAAGGGATCCAATAAGTTCTTCAACCTTCAAGGTGCTGATGTCCTGAGCCTCCTCTATTGCAGTTACTTTCATTGAAAATCTTTTAGGCAAGGATCTGAGAATTTTTCTCACCATCTTTTCTTCTAACATTTTTTCACCAAGTGCTCCTGAGGTGTTGGCAATCTCCAGGATATTCATGTGAAACTCATGAATAGTCTCATCTTCTTTCATCTTCAAATTCTCAAATTTGGTAGTGAGCATCTGAAGTCTTGACATCTTTACCTTGGATGTCCCCTCATGAGTAGTTTTGAGAGTGTCCCAAACATCCTTGGCCAGCTCACATTGATGAACTAGTCTGAAGATATTTCTGTCAATACCATTGAATAGGGCATTCAATGTTTTAGAGTTCTCCAGGGCTAGCTCCTCTTCCTCTTTGCTCCATTCTTCCTCAGGTTTCAAGACAGTAGTCCCATCTTTCTCAAGCTTGGTGGGATGTTTCCATCCTTTGTCAGCAGCTCTCCAGGCTTTAATATCCACTGATCTTAAAAAGGCAACCATACGAGGTTTCCAGTAATCATAATTAGACCCATCCAGAATAGGCGGTCTACCTCCAAATCCTCCTTCCTTATCTATTATGCCAGAAACTATTATCCCTAGATCTCACCCATAAATAACAGTGGTGTGCGCTCGATGCCAATTGAAATTCACGGCGGATACTTGATGTCAGAGAATATTATGACCACGATGTCGACACTCTGTTAACAATACACAAACTAAATTCAAACAGCAGTAAAGAACACAATAAATTGTTTACCCAGTTCAGTGTCTAACTACACCTACATCTGGGGGCTACCAAGCCAGGGAGGAAATTCACTATTAGTAGAATTAATTCGAGAATAAACCAACGGTTTATCTCCTTCACTTAAAACCTACCCAATGCAACTTCAATCTAAGTCCTACTTAGACACGAGTTCCTACTCACTCCCCTCAATCACAGCGGTGATATCAACCTATTGATTAATTGAATTGTGAAGACACACTTCAATAAACTATCTTGATCTTGCTTCAAAGCTTCAATCAAGAGACAAACACTCGTGCTTCAAAGCTTTGAGTGATAAACTACCCTTACAAACAAATCCTAGTCCAAGGCACTTATCAATTGATAATTGCTTGGCTCACAAGAGAAACTAGAATTACACAAAATACAACCGCTAAATCTTCAATACATTCCAAGCGGCAAAAGGGTTGAATTCCTTTTATAGAAGCGATCCACGAATCTTGGTTTTGGGCTTCCATAAATATAGCTAGGGTTCACTTAATTTAATCCTAAAAACATGGTCTTTTCAACAACCAATTTAGGTTTAACTAAGATTAACCTAGCAGCCACGTGAACATGCATTCTAGTAGTGAGAAAAACATAATATAGCATTCAACAAACTTCACGAAAAGTCTCGGGAGAAAGCAGTTCTGCGAGCAGAATGTCACCGAATGTCATAACATACATTATGACATCGGGATATTTTCTGCAGAATTTCCAGCACAGCTTTTAGCTTCCAGTTCTGAGTTGTCCTTTAACATCCTTATCAAGTAGGATTTATCTTCAATCTCTGAATGTCATGACATTTATCAAGACATTGCTATAGCCTAGTTTTACCAAAATTAATGCCAACTTAAAACACTAACAAACTTGTATATTGTTACTTGTACATGTTGTGTGTTTACTTTCCATACTTGTGCATATTTGTGATTTTCTTTGTTTTCACGTATTGTTGTGAACTGTCTCGTTTTTGTAACGTTTTTTATGTGGTTGTTAGGACAATTTCTTTAGGTTTGCGCGATATGGCAATATCATGGCATGACGAGAAGAGGTTACTAGCTCGCACAATAAAGGCGTCGAGCTTACGACGTAAAACAAGCATGTTTGTTTATGTATGTGGTGACTTGTGTTTTAACAAGTTGAAATAGGACATGTTCTTAAGTTCAAATCTTCACTTTTCAACTTGTTAATTCACTTTCACCCATTTGTTTTGTTGTGTCAAATTGTGATTTTCGCAAGCTTGTCATGTTTAGCTTGAGGAGTTTTGTTGGTTCTAAATATTATATATTTTGTTTTTCTAATTCTTTTACTGTTTTTTGGACTCAATTTGGGTCCGATAGCTTGAGGTTACATTTGGTGATTTTTTGAGTTTAATCGTTTCAACTCGCGGATGTATGGTAATGATAGTTTCAAAGTTGGTACACGTCAAGTACTCGTTTATCGCTTTCTATAGCATAACATGTTTAGGATATTTATAATTTGTATAATTACCATGTCATTCATTCTTTTTGCATTACTTGCTCATGAATTTAATCACTTTAGTTCCCTTTTTACCCATAAATGTGAGGAAGCTTTCCATTGTTTATATATGCATGAGGCCACTATTCTTGTTTTAACTAGATTTTATTATGCTTAATCTTTTATTTTGTGTTGATTGTATGAATGCATGAAAAAGATCAAGACATTTTGTTTCGTTTTGAGAACAACTACCTTGGCCAAATATTCAATTCACCTTGTGAGTGTGTGAACCTTTGTTAGCCCCTTTGAACTTTTATCAATATCCATGTTTATTTGAACTTGATGCTTGTCTATGAGTGTTTAGTTAACCTTTTTGTATGGATGTTGATTTCTTTGTTTCTTGAACCCTCAACTATATGTTGTTGTATGATTTTTACATTGCCTTAGAAAGTAGTGAGTATTCACATAATGATGTTGGTTGAATTCAAGTTGGGGAGAGGAATGCTTATGTACTTATATTGTGGTTGGTATGAAGTTAAGAGAAAATAAAAAGAAAAAGAAAAAGAAAAAGGAAAAAAATGTGAAAAAGAAAGATTATAAAAAGAAAGAAAAAGAAATTAAAAAAGTTTTGAAAAAGAAAAACAAAAAGAGTACGAATAATGTTGTGTTAATAAGTGAAGTGTTTTGGTTTGACAATTTGTGATGAAGAAGAAGTTTGATTGGAATTGTATTGTTTAGAACTTTGTGAGTTGATCACTCCCTTAGGTTTAGACAAGTTTTTGTTTCGATTAGCTTTATGACTTATCACTTGTTTGTTAACCAAGCCACATTACATCCTTGAAAAGCCCTTGTGATTCTTGCATTTGTATTTTCAATATTAGTTTTTGGATGAATGCATAATTTAGTCTATTGTTTACAAGATTGTGGAGGAGTGTTTTTTGTCCCTCACCTTTGTGTGTTCTTCATCTACCAATGAATTTTTGCTAGGTGTGATTCATGATTGAGCTTGTTTTGTTTGATAATGTTTTGCATGATTTTTGTACTTAGAATTTGTTTCGTTTATATTTTATTGTTGTAGTATGGTGGTAAGTATGTATTTGTCGTGTACGTTTTTGTTTGAACCATACATTTGTTTTCCATTTTAAAAACTTGTTGGTTCATGATTCTTTGATTATCGTCTTTTGTTTCTTTAGGTTTACTTGACTTTGTTTGAGGACAAACAATGTGTCAAGTTGGGGAGAGTTGATAAGTGGCAAAATATAGTTATTTTGTAAATATGTTTTGTGACACTTATTTGTTCTTGTTTGTTAATAATCGTTGAATAACCCCACTTTTTGTTGTAAATATACTTTATTGTATTTTGTGTACATATTTTACCGTTTGACTATCTTTAATGTATTTTTGTAGGTATTTGTTTCACATTTGGAGCATCGAGGAATAAAGTGTTGAAGACTCGACTCCGGATGCGCGTTTTCGCAATAAAAGTCCATTTTTTGGAAGTTTTGTTCAGGCCAGGCCGCTGAGCGGGAATTGGAGCGCAAAAATGAGGCTTTGGCACTGTTCCGGCAGAGACTTCATTTCTGAGGCCGCTGAGCGGGACTAAGGCGATTTAACGTGTAAATATCTGAGGCCGCTGAATGGGACCTGCTGAGATTTGTTTTATAACTTCATTTTCAGCACTTTTTAGGTTATGGTTTTGGGGTGGATTTGATCCCCATTTCCATCAACCTTTATTTTTGATAGTTTAGTTTAGAAAACAACATTAAGTCTTGCTTATGGATGATTGGAGGTGGATTGTTCTTCGATAGGCGTTGACAAACCGGTGTAAATAAGTGGTTTATCTCTTCTTCTCTCTATGTATTTCTCTATTTGTTGGGTATGTATGTATTTCTACTCATAACTCATGTATAGTTGTCGCCCTTGGCGTTGTATAAAGTCTGCTTTACGAATCTGTGTTGGTGATTGTCTTAGGTTTTTACCTTGTGTTAGGGATTTGAGCTTTGCTAGACATAGATTGCTTAGATTCTTACCTAGGATGATTATCTGTTAGTTTCTGAATGCTAGAAATGGGTTTAGAGCTGACATTTACTTAGAGTATCTAAGCTTAATGCCTCTGTGTTGGTTGTTTCGAGTTAGAGATAGTCGTTACGAGTGACATGGTTGACTTTTGTGTTGTTAAGGTAGGCCAAACATGGCTATCGAGGTGATGCGGTTGAATTCTCAATTTGGGTTAGAAATAGTTTGGGTTGTGAGAGGTATGTGATGACACGGACGAGTATCGTAAGCTGAGTATGACTGAACGGTAGATTTAAGTCTGTGACGGGTAGTGTGCATTCGTTCCGGACAAGCTGTCTATCTTTTATACTTTTTTTTCATTTATTTTGTCTTTTCTTTACAACTATTTAATCCCATACTCATTAACGATAGAATTTTTGAACGACGAATCAAAACCAATCTCTGTAAACACGATACGATATAACCTAACCGGTATATATCACCCAGTAAAAATAATACTTTACTGTTTCATCTACTTTACCTAACATAATCACAAATCTAACTTCGTTGCAAGCACTATCTCTTAAGGATTGTGAGTTATATGGTGAATTTCCAGTGGGAGTATTTCATCTTTCAAATCTTGACAGTGGGAGTTAGACTCTCATCAATATTATCCTTAGATAATGAACCTAACAAATTTAGTGAACTTGTACCTACCTCATAATTTGTTGCATGGAAATCCAGTGCTTGACATGTTTTCGAAGCTTAAACAGTTACTTTATCTTAATTTAAGTGATATGACATATCTTGGCCTGTCAAACAACAATATAACATTGCTACCTAGTTGGTTGTGGAGAAAATCTAGTTTACAGATCTTAGATATTTCCCAGAATTCATTGACAGGAGAAATATCGTAGGTATGTAGGTGGTATTGTTGCTGGAGTGGCATTGGGAACCTCTTACAGCTCACAGGTGCTTCGGTGGCTTAGAAGAATATTCTGAGATGGATCATAAAAAGGCTTCTCTTTCTATTGTATTTTGTTTTCTTATGTTCTTGTTTTCTTTTATTGTGAGTTCCTATAGTAATTGTTTCTTTTGTTTGTCTGAAATATTATGAAAAACTAGTAAATGAGTTGCAAATAAAACATGTATATATTCATTAGGAGCCTTAAATAAAACTAGATTCTTTTTACAAACCATGATTTCCACAAATACATTCCAGCATCAAACTTGTTCTTATAACAACTATCATTATTACCAAATAAGTATTAGAGACTTAAACAAGAGAACCTATGTAAAAAATATTGAATGTAAGTCTCTTTCTTGCAATTCTATGTTGCATCTATTGGGATCAAAGTCAAATGAGATATTGCCAATACCATCATAGAAGATTTCTCCAAGTTCATCGTCACTAGCTATCTGTTGCTCTTTCGCGGCTTCATCCTCTGATACATTTGAATTCTTTTCAAGCAGTTCCTTAAACAACGAAGAACGAAGGAGAAGACTAAGTGCGGTGGGAGAAGTTGACTTGTTGCTCAAGAAACTGTAGGTTTTGTTTTCAAGTGATGATTCTTGGTTTTCAGTAGAATTCAGATTATAATCTGGAATGAAAAAGCTCTTTTGAAGGGCTAATAACTTTGATTCTTGTAATAGAGTCGAGTTATTCGGAAATGCTATTGTTATTGACTCTTTTTGTAGTGCCAGTGATTCATGGTTTGGTTCTGTGGTGCTTTCTGGCTTTAACCATTTTATGTAACTGCTTAATTCAAAGTTTGTTACAGCATGAATTCCTCTATACTCAATTGCAGCTATGTCGTAAGCTCGCGCAGCTTCCTCTTGTGTACCTTTGTTGGTTAACAAGATATATTATTAAGATTTTAATGAGTGAAAAATGAAGGATATCTTTGTTTTGTGTGTGTGAGATTGAACTTACTATAGGTTCCAAGATAGAGATATTTGTTTCCAAAAACTCTTCCTATCCTTGCTTCCCATCTACCATTATGATGATGCCTGCAAAGTATTCATCAAGTATTTGTGATTTATGTTGATTAGGAACAATTAGGGTTGTTCATGGTACGCTTCAGTCTGAAAACAGAACCAAACTGAATCGAATTATAGTAAAAGGTCACTCAAATCAAACCGAATTGTTTTAATTAAATCATAGTCGAATCAAACTTATTGATTTGGTATACCAAATTTTGAACTATACCAAATCGATAGAGAACAATTTGTTTTCAAACCGATCCGTTATATTTTTTATTATAAAAAATTTTAAGCTTCTTTTTACTATTTTTCATTTACAATTTCGGTTGGGTTTCAGTGTCGGTTCGATTTATTTGTCATTTGATTCAATTCTAGAATTATTTATGTAACATATGTTCGGTTCACTGATCAAATATTTCGATTCGTCGGCATTTTTTAGCAATCCTACCAACAATTCACAAGCCAATTTATATTATACATCAAGTGTATTTATCACCTTGCTACACCTCTATACTTAGAAACACCTCTTGAAAATCCACTGCTCTTTCTGCAAAATTAATAATAAAAGTTAAAAAGTTATATTCAAGAGAGAGGAAAAATTCACTTTTATTTAGTATTACCTTCTTAACGTGGCCAAATACTCCTCTTTGGTCATAGTATTCATTATTTCTATCTCTTTCTCATAATCAGATATCTGTTGGAAATATAAAGAACCTCAGATAAGTCAACCATTTTAATCTATATCATCAATCACAATCTCACTCATTCATGTAGTCAATACATCAGTGACCGTAAGATCGAGATTTCAAGCCTAGATCAAAATCTATATTGAAATCTTGATCAAACGATTACGGAGGATGTGTTGACGGTGTGAGATTCTTCGTACCGGAAAATTAGTGAAAGTTGATTGTCCCCAATATTTAAGTGCAGCTAAATCATAGGCTCTTGCAGCAGATTCTTCTTCATCATAAGCTCCTACAATATTTGAAACATAACTTCTTACCTTATACTATACAAACAGAATAAATATTTCAAAAAATTTGTTTTCATATTCAAGTGACTCACCAAGATAAACTATTAGTCCCAATATCAAGTTCCAGCCAAAATTCCAAAGGGAAAGGATCATAAACAATAAAAGAAAAATTGTTAGTATGCAAAAAAATTAATGGTCATAAACTATAGATTAATAGAGTTAATGATAAAACCAAAAAGAGAAACTTTACCTTGTTTCCCTTTCTTCTTTTGTGTTATGTTCCAAGATAGCTTGTCCCACAAGTGAGCTTCATATCGACCCGTCCATCTATGCCTGTTTACGGTTCAACTTTGATTAAATAAATAAATAGACACAGAGATGATACTAATTAACACGTTCACATCAGTAATAATTTGAGAAAATATATAAACGTGTTGTGTTTATTGTCATGTAAATGTCGGATAATGACAAATATCTGACGATAAACATCTTCTAAAACTGAAGTGTCAACAAAAAATTATTTCTTATGATCACCTGCTAACACCACGAAATTTTGAACTTCTCTTCGTAGTGTTAATTGTAGAATTTTCAGTTACACCACCATGAATCTTTTGGTTATGGTTATCATCTCTTATTTTTGGTGCAACACCATGTTCTCTTCTTTGTCTCTTAGCACAACGTGCTCCTTTAACCTCTTTTTCTTCCATGAACCTTTGACTCTTTTTCAAACTCACTTCATTCTCTATCATCATTGCCATAAACTTCTTGTGTTTATTTGTTGTTAATGGTGGAGTTTTGTACCTAATTCTTAACAACTTAGTACTTAACATGATACAATGTGTGTGAGGTATGTGTTATATATTAATTATAGGATGCATGGTTGTCTTGGAAGTATTATGTTGTTTTGTATTTATTGTTAAAAACATGACAACTTGATTGAAATTATAAACAAGAGAGACGATAATTTCATGGGAAATTTTGAGTTGCCAGCTCAAATTAGTCCAAAAGTTTTTAATTTAATTAGTGAGAATGGGAATTATTCCTTCATACCTTTAATAAAGTTCCGTTTGCAAAATGATAGTGATGTATTGATGTCCCCAAATTTTGATGCAACATCCCACTTTTATGATGTAATAATGTGTTACGAAATAGCTAGTAAAATAAGTTTGTACTAAAATAACTAAATTGCCTTTAATTTAATTGTAACCCATACATAATCAATATTTCATTCATCAATTCCAACGAAACATTTTTTATTTTAAGATAAAAACTATATATTAATTCATGATAAAAAATACTATTCTTTTTAATTTGTGTGAGTTTATAACCTAAATAATTATTAAAATGTACAAGTTTAAGAGATTTTTCGAATTCTTCATAAATTCATAATATTTTACAAAGAAATTATATTTAATCAATTATTATAAACATCTCTCTTGTTTTTCAAATTCTTCATAAATTCATAATTATTTTTACAAATATTTAATCAATTATCATAAATATGTATATCTCTCCATTACGTTGACTTTTTTTTATTAAAGTCAACTCCATAGCAAAGAGTTTTTCTCTTCATCACTTGAGCTTTCTAGACATAATTCCACAAATCTCCACAATCAACAATAATGTTAATTTTACTATCAAGTAAGCTCTCTTCAATGTTTACATCACTATTCAATTGATTAGGTCTAAGCTACAATCGAACATTTATCTTGCCTATTGCACCTAACCACCTTTCCCCTACTTAGGTAGTTTTCAAAGCCAATCAGTATGATTCTTAAATCATCATTTATCCCCATTTACTTTAAATGCATCCTTGAAGGTCCATATTTCCACATTTAAAGCATAATAATAAAGGCTAGGATACGTGTGTTCATGAGATAGAGCAATCTTTATCTTTACCTAATTACGAGTCAAAGGGTAATAATAGAGCGCTATAAAAGTTAGTTTTAGCAGCTTTAATTTTCTCGTCATATGTAATCTCTCTTGCAGAAACCTCCATGTTAGTTGAGTGTTATCCGCCATAGTTGTTATGCACAAGTGTAAGTTGTTAGTCTCACATATCTTAGAAAAGTGAAGGTTGAGCACTTTATAAGTGAGATAACTCATACACCTATCACCTTAAGGTTTTGGGTGAATATGTGGTATCTCTTTCACTTGTGTGTTACTCTTGACCAAATGTGGATGCTCTCCATGATGACCCAACATTGGTATTAGAGTCAATGGTTTAATTAAGGGTCTAACTCCTTATATTTAAAGTCTTCTTGATAATGTGGTGGTTAGGCGGCATGTCCTATTGTAGTACCTGCTACAACGGTACAAGTGTATGTGGATGAAAAAGATTTTGCTTCAGGGGGAGCCTAGTAGATGAACTCGCACGTGATAGGGAAAATGTTATGTGCGAGTGTGAGTTTTTAGTCCTACGTTGATTAGAAAAGTAGAGGTTGAGCACTTTACAAGTGAGATGACTCACACACTTATCAAGTTTTTTAGGTGAATATGTGGTGTCTCTCTCACTTGTGCATTATTCTTGACCCAATATGGATGCTCCCCATGATGACCCAACAATAGTTTCTAATATCGTCTTCTCTGTGTATTTACTCTTCCCCCCTTTATGAACCTCAATGAAAGTATTACTTCACTTTATGATAAACTTTGATCTTCCAAGTTCCACATCCTATAACTTATAACATTTTCCACCTTCTAAATAAACTTTAAAGACACACTTCATAACTTTACTTTCAAGTTGGACTATCTTCAATTGCAAAATGGAAAATGATTGAAGATCTTTAAATTAAAGTAGTCTAAAAGTTTCCTAATATAAACCTTCATAAGTGTTTGAAAGACCATTATTGTGAATGAGCATATGTCGATTGAGTAAGCTACTTTGACATCAGCCCTACCCAAAAAACCCTCTGGCAACCCAACTCTTAGAATCATGCCAGAAGTGGTCATATGCATTTTTATCTCATGTTCGTACCAATAACATGAAACTTACATGCATGATTGTTACTAAGTCGAACAACTCTTCCATATTCCAATCTCAAGGTTTCTAAATATTTTTTTCTTTAGACACATGTGATAACAAAATCATGGGACTACAACCCAACTCTTTATATACTTCCCAAAGTCAGAACCACTAGTGCATCAACACTGTCATAATCATGCATTTCCTCTCTATTGTGACAAACCATCATGAAGTGACTGGTTTTCTGATAAATAAATAATTTCAAACTTGAATTATTAAACCGTATGAATTTGGACATCCATATACGCTCACTTTCTCATCTTGAGACACTCAAGCATTCACAACAATCGTCAATCTTCAAATATTTCACTTTTGAAAATTCCTTTGAATCGTTTAGCTTCATCAAAAGTAATAATGCATTCCTTATCATATAGATGGGTATCCTTGAAGTTCTCAAAGGATCCATGTTATTGGCTTAATAATTGTAAATATTTGTTATCTTCATCAATCTTCACATAAATAATTACCAAATCATCAATAATCTTGTGAAATAATGTAAAATATTTCCCTATGGATTTTTTCCCTATCATTCATAACGAGTGAAATTTTGTTTCAAACACAACCTATGAGCCAAATAATCGGTCATATACAATGATACACAATTTCCCCCACATCGAAGTCATGATTTTCTACCTGGTGACTTCTCTTAAAACTATATCATTGACGCACAATATGTCATTTAACCTTATACACCATCTCAGTATTCTTTACTTGTGTTAGGTGTGCGTGCATCATGCCCCACCCTTAAATTATTCTATAAAATTTTGTTGAGTTAATATTTCTTGCATCTTTATTTTCCATAATCCAAAATCATTGTGTCCGAAAAATTTATCAATATTTTGTTTATAACCTATGGTACTTACTTACAAATTTATTCTATTTGCACCACGATGGGCACCACTAGTTGAGAAATTGAAAAGTTAAACCACACAAAGACCTTCTCGTTGAAAGTCTAACTTAATTAATTTCATTGAGAACTATAATGAGTGGAACAAAAAACATTGACAATCAACCAAATGGCTTCAAGAAAAAATAACTTGTAAAATAGTGTAAATAAATCCACAAGCAAGAGAAAAATAAATTACGAGCATACAAATAATTTATTTATCTAGATTGATCAAATTGATCTAGTCTGTCAAAAAACAACTCTTTAATTCACTATACTTTAGAAAGTTATTACAATAAATGCAGAAAAAGAGTTATTCTTATTCATTTTTTATGATGAACACAATTATATATGTCGGTTTAAATAGAGTTACAACAATATTCTCTACAATTAACCTATATCTTAAGATCAGGGACATTGCAAGGTTCTAAAACTTAAAAAAAAAAAAAAAACATGTGTTTGGTGTCAGGATCAAATTCTAACAATGTTGAAGATATTGAAAGTTTCTTAAAATGAATTTTAGAAGTGGGAGATGGAAAAAATCTCGAAATCAAATGATAGATACGCAGAAATTATTATACCACCAGAGTATCTATTAATATATTTTGTGGATCCAATAGAGACAATTGTTACAAGTACTTATTTGAATCTCCTTGATAATTTCACAAATCCTGAATTCCTACAAAGTAGGACTATTCTAGCTTCAACTCTAAAGACTGTGGATGAAAACAATGATTACATTACTAATATTCTTTCAGGTAACTTTACTTTATACTTTGTTTGATAATTATATTTTACATTTAAGGTTATTTCTTTGTAGTCTAAACAATTTAATTTTATAGGTGATGCAAAAGAGTTTTTGAGTAGCGATTATATTGATAGATCAGAATCAAATGAAAATGAGGCTTTTGAGTATTTGACTCATGAATTTTTAAGTTGTCTAAAAACATCAGGTTTGCCAAACCATTGCATGAAATTGAAGATTGTCACAACAATAATGTTGATCAGAAATTTGGATCAATCTGAAGGACTTTGTAACGGTACAAAATTAACGGTAACAAGGCTAGAAAATCATCATGTCATCGAGGCTGAGATTATTTCAGGTACCCATATTGAAAACACAATTTACATTCCTCGAATGTCTTTGTCTCCTTCACAATTTCTTTGGTCATTCAAGCTTATTAGAAGACAATTTCCCATTATTGTCTCATTTGCAATGACAATAAATAAATTTCAAGGTCAATTATTAGAGACTTTGTTGGTTTATATTTGCCAAAAGAAATCTTCAGTCATGGCCAATTTTATGTTGCGATGTCCAAAATCAAAAGAAAACATGTTTGAAAATCTTAACTCATGACAGAGAGAAATTGCCTTTACATTAAACAATATGGTGGTTTTCAAAGAATTTTTCTAATTGTTTAAGTATTTTCTTTCAACAACTTTTTAATATTTATATATAAATTTCATTCTTTTATATGTGCTCAGCCACACTTATATTAATTTATTTTTTCAATGCCAAACATATTTTACCAATTGTAACACTTCTATCCAAAAGATTACATATACCATTGTTGTTTACTATATTTCATATTACCAAATGCATAATTATTGTATAATATTTGCTCTTACTTGTTAATTTATATTGTATGCATATTACTATGAAATATTTAGATATACGGTGTCTTCCTTTTTTTTGAACACACTATTTTACAAATTTTTAAATTCCATTTTGTCTTATTTCTATACTATCTATAGAAATAACATTAAATTCCATTTTGTCTTATTTCTATACTATCTATAGAAATAACACTGAATATTGATTTCATTTATGAAATATTTTGTGAACTTTAATTCAACATTTATAATCGACATCTAAAAACTACTTAAATTGTATTTGTATTATGTTGACACATTAAGAATTAAGTTATTAAGAATTAAGTTATCCGTATAGAAGCACGAATCTCCTACTAATATAAAGAAATAAAAAATTACAAATTAAATTTATATTTATAGATAATCGTACACAACTATCAATATAAGTTATTGTGATTGTTAGTTAAAAGAAGAAAAAAAGTTAAAAAAAGAAAAGAGACATTGTGAATGTTATTGTTAAAAGAAGTAGAGTTAAAAAAAAAAAAAAAAAGGAAAAAGACAAGATGAATCATGAATGAATAGAATTTGGTTTTCCAACGGTATCTATTACGATGTTTTCTATGATTACAAACATTATATAATATTCATCAAATTGTCTTTGTACAACTATATGTTTACACAAAACAATTCTTTAGTTTACTCATTGTAATGTAATTTAAATATATTAATGATGTGAAGTATTTTTTAAGCCAAATTCTTCAAGTTTCTTAAGTTTAGCTTTGTAACAATTTTTTTAAACAGTCTTTTATAGATTTTTTTTTCAAAAGAATGACAAGTATCTGTAACACAAAAATAAACTAAGAATATTTTGTTATAAAATATAAATATGTATATTTAATATATGTTTCTGATTTGAAAAATGGTTTCAAATGAAAAATAACTAATAAATTGTTACAAATATTAAGCATAAATTGAAAAAACATTTAAACTATTTTTTATATAAACATCTTATAATTTTAGTGTTATTATTAAATTACTTACTAAACTTAACAACTCAATGTAAACTTTATTAAATTAAATAATAATGACAAATTGTCATAATAAATAATAATACCCTTAACTTATATCCTTGTCATTTGCATTTGGGCCAAAGCCAGTCCGCCACTGGGAAGTCAATTTGCTTTCAACTTGTTCTTCCAAACAGATATTTTTAATACAAAACAAAAAAAAAAATATTTTAGTTACAGCAACTCGTGATTGATATGTGAATATATGATATTGTCTTTCATATACTTTTATACCTATATGTATATTTTTATATAATAAATACTGTCCTTCAACATTTCAATTTCATAATAAATACTATCTCTGTTTTTTTAAATGTCAATTTTTTAACTTTTATACATATATTAAAAAAACTAATATTAATTTTTACTTTTCGAATATGATTTTTCTATCACCTATAATACTTACAACTTTTTATTTTTTCGATATATTTTTTCTCTCCTTAAAATAAATAATTATAGATAAGTTTGACAATTATAATCATTATTACTTCAAAATTTGAACAAACAATTAAAAAGAAATATAAAATTTTCACAAGAAGTTATACTTAAAAATGAATAGAATGTCAGATGTGGAACCGATATGAGATTATTATAACTTGGTTGACGGGTTATGTGGCTATTCTTCAACCTTAGTTATCAGTGTTGGAATGAACGAAGTATATCTTGGGTTAATAGATATGAAAAGTATCTAGGGGAGTATCTGTAGATTTTCAGGAGTAAAGCAATGTCAGTCTCGGTAAGTAGAAACACATTAGATTTAGAGTGCCGAGAAAATTTCAAAGGGGGATATTCGAAGCACGAAGTATGATTTCTTGTATTGTGGTCGAGCTCTAGACATTAGGAATGTTGTGTTTGGGAATGCAACCGAAATAGTCAGCTTAGTAACAATTTCAGAACAACGAGGCATGGCAATAAGATAATCCTAGAAGATTCAAGTGGAAGACTGAATTTTTCATCAGGTATGAGAAGGTCCTGAGACTGTGCAGGAATGGCCTGCATGGTTAATGAAAAGTCATATGAGGATTAGTATTGGTTGTTAGTTGGTCAGTGGTCCCGAAGGCAATCTAAGCATTACGAACAGTATTAGTCTACTACTTGGGCGAAGTGAAACTGTGAAATGATTATTGATTTGGTTAAGTTTCATGAGTTATCGGAGGTGTTATCACATTGAGAGTATGAAGTTGTGTGGTTAGTAAAGAACTATGGAAATTTGTCAGCGATGTTATAGTTGTGGTACGATATGGAAGTCGGTGGAGTAAGATGGACTCAAGTCCAGTAAGCGTTTGACTTTAGATGTTCTGAAACGAAAGTGTATGAGCAAGTTTTATTCAAATGGACCTAACCCAAAGTGATGGAATAGTAACTGACCTAATCATGGAAATTACTCAACCTTGAGAAGTAATATTTGTTGGGTGTGTTGAGACTCTAGCACGTGACGTGATTGGACGAGCTCCGAGGAAGAAATATTGCTATTAAGGGATTAAGAAGAGTGCAGTAAAGTAAAGGAACTAAGTGGATTATGGATGTAGTGTGATTCTGAGGATTTCAAGAATGTGTATGGTGGGTCGAGATCAAAGTAGCGCAATAGATGAGACAGGAACTTGATAAGCTTATAATGGGTGTGAATGGAATACCTTTAACAAGTGTTGAGTGTAATAACCTTCATAAATAGAGACTCTCTTAGAAATGTTTTGTTTATCCCAATCTCTCAAGAATCCACCATCATTCAGAGAGGTATTGTTGATGGATCGATATTGAGCAGACTGTGTAGTTCGTATGTGGTAAGACATTCTTGAGGCAAAGGTCGTACTTGTGAGAAGCGATAATTAAATGTGTGATGGACTTTGCTTGAAGTAGACCTTTCGTGGTTGTGTCTTGTGCATTTATAAGGGTGCACGAATACTTGGATGATGGTTGCAGGTCAACCGTTAGAATTGGATTTTTCGGCAGGACTTTGTGTGAATTTGTATAATATCGAGGTTGTGGTTGTAGAATGGTACATCCTTGTGGATTGCGATGGTAGTGATTTTGTCTAAGACTGAGGAAAAGGGTCAAATAGGAAGTTTTGTTGTGCGAAGAGGATAGACTGTGAGCGAGTCGATTTTAGAATTTGGGAACTAGAAATTGGGACCGAGGAATTTGACAAGCGGTTATATGACTTTGTTTGGACGCGTGTTGAAGCAAATCTGAATGTTGTCATTAGAGAGACGCTGCATCATATATGCGTAAATTCGAGATAAGGCAAGTGGTCAATAGAGAGGAAGTGAATTTCAATCTCATGTGTTGAGCAACGATGATCTTGGAAAATATTGAGGATGGGGAATGTTCGACCAGAATGGACTGCGGTGGATTTTGGAGCTATGCAAACTTGATGCGAGTGGGTCCAGGTTGGAAACCTCGAAAGGATAAAATAAAAAGTAAGCTTGGACGAATTATCAGAAGAATGTGTTGTGAGACGACTAAAGTTTTTCAGTCTGGATTGTTAGTATGCAAGCATATCGGAGAGTTGAATTGTTCAGGATGGGACAACATTCAAACAAATTCACAAGGTTTAATTGAAGGACAAGAGTAAGTACCATCTATCCCCTTGTTAGAAGAAGAGGTGAAGAACCTATAATCTTGGTAATTGGAAGAAATTCGAGGGAGAATTCTATTAAAGGGAGAATGATACATCCCTACAATTATATTAGTGAGTATGAGAATGGTTATGTATTAAGAGAGATTAAGTGGAATAGTTAGAAACAAAAGGGATTAGTCGGAATGAAACTACATGGCATTTTAATAATTTTGATTTAGTTGGAGGGTACAATGGACCCTAAACACCATTGCATGAGTTATAAGGCCTTGTTTGATATTAAGTTATAGCAAATCCGACTTTTGGGAAGAGGATAGAGAGATATGAAGTAGAGAAGCCATGTCCATCTCCAACCATCTCCATTTTCGCACTCATGGAACATTCCTAACTAATCAGGTCATAACTTTTTACTCATAACTCTGTTTTGAATAATTCTTGAAGTTCTGGAATCTACATGAAATTCCCTTCATTTTGGTGTATAATTCCGTGATCATAGCTTATGTATTGGAGGAGATAAACATGTTTGAAGATGAGGCCATAATGCTGAATTTGGTGAGAACATGCATACGGGATTGACAATCATAGGAGCATAAATTTGAGCAAGACAAAATATCCTATTCAGTAAGTTCAACATCCAAAACCTTAGTAATGCATGGTGAGTTCCATTAGTTAGGAACTTGGCTAGAAAATGAGGAAAATTGTATGACCAAGGGTTTAGTTTGTGATCAATGTGATGCATGCTTGATTTAACAATGAAAATGTGTTCCCATGATAATATTATATGCATTGGATTGTCATTACATGTTTGGGGTCAAATTTGGATTGTTGGGGAACCTTAGGAATGTATTATAATATTTTGGGAATGCGTTTATGCATCAAATATGTCATTTTTGACTCTACTTTAGGTGCAAATCGATTTACACCGGATGTAAATCGATTACTCACTGACAAAAAAATGACTTTTATTGTTTCGACCATAACTTGAGTTCTACAACTCGAAACAGAGCATGGTCGGAAGCGTTGGAAAGGTATTTAAATTCTATTTATGAATATGCTTAGATATCATGCTTTTAGTTCATTTAAAGGTTATGGCAAGAGAATGTTTAGTTGCATGATGTTGAATAAGCATTAATAGAATTTAAGAAATGTATGTTTAATTCCCGCGAGTGCAGTTTCGTTTCATGTTAGGAATCGAAATCCTCTTTGTTATGTGTCTAATGTTATTAATTATATAGATATTATGTTTCCAATCGTTTTGGGGTAAACGATTCAAATGTGTTTTCCTTGTTGACTTGATATGATTGTGATTATGATGCTTTGGATTATGCTGGAATCGAAGTAGACCTAAGCTACTAGGTGGTAAAGTACATATGACTATGGACAAGGGTCTAACTTATTACCGTTACGATGACCCGAGTGGGCCGCTTAAGGGCACTTCCAACGGGTGTAATCATATGCGTTCTTGGTACGTCATACACACCTGAGCTACCATTACAGCGTGTCCCGAGTGGGTCTCTAAAGGGCACTTCCAACGGGCGTAAACTTTGGTGTGCTTGGTATGGTGAGGTAGTGATACCACATAGGATGCACTTCTCGGTAAACTCACCTCTAGTGGTGCCACGTAGGCAATACCACTAGGCTTTCACCCGGTGGGCTATGCGGTCAAGAAGGCATTTTCGTACTTGTGTGATTGATCGGTGTATGGATGATCGACGGGGTCGTGACGCCAAATAGGCAATGTTATTTCATTCAAATCGTCACGGATGGAATTCCACATAGGAATGATCTGAATCATCATGTGATGGACTTGTACGAGTCTCTTGACACAATGCATTTGGTCGACTCATCGAGTGTGTGATTGTGTAGCCTGAGTAGAAGGTTGAACGAACTTCTGAATTCCTCGTACACGGGTATGAGTCTGCATATTCATTTGTGGCCTTAATCCGATTGTGTTTTCTTGTTGCCTCATTGGATAGTTATGGGACTCCCGATGGTGGTGTACCCTTGTTGTGTATTTGCACCCAACTGTGAGATAAAACCCAGATTCTCGATGAATCTGTTTTGATGCATGCACCCTGTAGAACTGAGTGAACCCGTAAGACAGGGGATCTCACTGAGATTTAGTATTCTCACCCCAATCCTCATATTATTTTTCAAGAACAGGTTATAGATAGAAAAATTGCTAGATGGTGGGTTTTGAAGATTGTAGGAAAGTAGATGGCACGAAGACCTCATCAGATCTTATCTTTTTCATTGTTCATTGCTAAAGACAAGTTAATTGTATACATTCTATTATTAGAGTTTCATTGTATACAGTTTTAATTTCTTATCTTTTCTAGCTTTTGTATGTTTCTATGTACCATTTATAACATAACTACATATTATTGTAGACGTATATGTACGAGGTGTTACAAGGTGGATATAAATCTTAAAAAATATGGTGAAATTTGAAATGAATATAAGTCTTCCGAAAATATGGTGAAAATTAAAGTAAACATAAATCTTAACAAAGTCTGATGAAATTTGAAGCACATATAAATGTAAAGAAAATTTGATGATCTTTGACGTGAATATAAATCTTAAAAAATATGATGAAATTTGAAGTGAATATAAGTTTTCCGAATATATGGCGAAAATTGAAGTAAACATAAATCCTAAGGAAATCTGATGAAATTTGAAGCGCATATAAATCTAAAGAAAATCTAATGAAATTTGAAGTGAACATAAATCTTGAGAAAATATGATCAAATTTGAAGTGAACATAAATCTTAAAAAAATCTGATGAAATTTGAAGTGAATATAAGTGTTTAGAAAATCTGGTGAAAATTGAAGTGAACTTAAATCTTAAGAAAATCTGATAAAATTTGAAATGCATATAAATCTTAAGAAAATATGATGAAATTTAAAGTGAAGATAAATCTTAAAAAAATTTGATGAAATTTGAAGTGAATATAAGTCTATAGAAAATCTGGTGAAAATTGAAGTGAACAGAAATCTTAAGAAATTTGATGAAATATGATGTGAGTACAAATCTTAAGAAAATCTAAAGAAATTTGAAGTGAACATAAATCTTAAGAAAATATGATGCAATTTAAAGTGAATATAAATCTTAAGAAAATATGATGACATTTGAAGTGATCTTAAATCTTAAAGATATCTGATGAAATTTGAAGTGAATATAAATCTTTAAAAAATTTGATGAAATTAAAAGTGAATATAAGTCTTCCAAAAATCTGGTGAAAATTGAAGTGAACATAAGTCTTTAAAAATTTGATGAAATTTGAATTGAATATAAGTCTTTAGAAAGTCTGGTGAAAATTGAAGGGAACATAAACCTTAAGAAAATATGATGAAATTTAAAGTGAATATAAGTCTTCCGAAAATCTGGTGAAAATTGAAGTGAACATAAATCTTAAGTAAATATGATGAATTTTGAAGCGAATATAAATCTTAAGAAAATATGATGAAATTTGAAGTGAACAAAAATTTTAAGAAAATCTGAGGAAATTTGAAGTGCATATAAATCTTAAGAAAATCGGATGAAATTTAAAGTGAATATAAATCTTTAAAAAATTTGATGAAATTTGAAGGGAATATAAGTCTTTAGAAAATCTGGTGAAAATTGAATTGAGCATGAATCTTAAGAAAATATGATGAAATTTGAAGTGCGTATAAATCTTAAGAAAATCATGAAATTTGAAATGTATATAAGTCTTCCAAAAATCTGGTAAAAATTGAAGTGAACATAAATCTTAAGAAAATCTAATGCAATTTAAAGTGAATATAAATCTTTAGAAAGTATGATGAAATTTAAAGTGAACATAAATCTTAAAAAAATCTGATGAAATTCATAGTGAATATAAATCTTTAAAAAATCTGATGTAGTTTGAAGTGAAAATAAGTCCGTAGAAAATCAGGTGAAAATTGATGTGAACATCATTTTAAGAAAATCAGATGAAATTTAAAGTTAACATAAATCTTGAGAAAAATATGATGGTATTTGGAGTGAACATAAATCATAAGCCAATCTGGTGAAATTCTAAGTGAACACAATTCTTAAAATTTTTTGATGAAATTCTAATTGAAATGAACATAAATATTATGAAAATCAGATGAAGTTTGAAGTGATCATAAATCTTAAAAAAAATCTGAAGAAATTTGAAGTGAACATAAATCATAAGAAAATCTGATGCAACTTAAACAAAATATAAATCTTAAGAAAATATGATGAAATTTGAAGTGATCGTAAACCTTAAGAAAATCTGATGAATTTTGAAGTGAGTATAAATCTTTTTAAAAAAAGATGTAATTTGAAGTGAATATAAGTCTTTATAAAATGTGGTGAAAATTGAAGTAGATATAAATCTTAAAAAAATCAGATGAAATTTGAAGTGCATATAAATTTGAAGAAAATATGATGAAATTTGAAGTAATTATAAATCTTAAGAAAATCTGATGAAATTTGAAGTGAACTTAAATCTTAAGAAAAATACGATGAAATTGGGAGTGAGCAAAAATGTTAAGTAGATCTGATGAAATTTGAAGTGAATGTAAGTCTTTCGAAAATCTGGTGAAAATTGAAGTGAGCATAAATCTTTAAAAAAATGATAAAATTTGAAGGGCATACAAATCTTAAGGAAATCTAATGAAATTTGAAGTGAATATAAATCTGTAAAAAATTTGATGAAATTTGAAGTGAATATAACTCTTTAGAAAATCCTGTGAAAATTGAAGTGAACATAAATTCTTAGAAAATTTGATGAAATTTGAAGTGATTATAATTCTTAATAAAATCTTATGAAATTTGAAGTAAATATATTTCTTAAGAAAATTTGATGAAATATGAAGTGAATACAAATCTTAAAAAAATCTGAAGAAATATGAAGTGAACATAAATCTTAAGAAAATCTGATGCAATTTAAAGTGAATATAAATTTTAAGAAAATATGATGAAATTTGAAGTGAATATAAATCTTTAAAAAATCTGACGAAATTACAGTGAATATACATCTTAAAAATATTTGATGTGATTTGAAGAGAAAATAAGTCTTTAGAAAATCTGGTGAAAAATGAAGTGAATGTAAATATTAAGAAAATATGATAAAATTTGAAGTTAACATAAATATTTAGGAAAATATGACGAAATTTTGAATGAATATAAATGTTAAGCAAGTCGGATGAAATTTGAAGTGAATATAAGCGAAAATTTAAGTAAACATAAATCTAAAGCAAATCCGAAGAAATTGAAGTGAACATAAATCTTGGAAAAATCCGAAGAAATTTGAAGGGAACATAAATCTTAAGAACAATATGATGCAATTTAAAGTGAATATAAATATTAAGAAAATATGATGAAATTTGAAGTGATCATAAATCTTAAGCAAATCAAATGAAATTTGAAGTAATATAAATCTTAAGAAAATCTGATGAAATTTGAAGTTAATATAATTCTTAAGAAAAATATGATGAAATTAGGAGTGAACATAAATCTCAAGAAAATCTGGTGAAAATTAAAGTGAACATAAATATTATGAAAATCTGATTAAGTTTGAAGTTAACATAAATCTTACAAAAATTCGAAGAAATTTGAAGTGAACATAAATCTTAAGAATATCATATGCAATTTAAAGTGATTATAAATCTTAAGAAATTATCATGAAATTTGAAGTGATCATAAATCTTAAGAAAATCTGATGAAATTTGAAGCGAATATAAATCCTAAGAAAATCTAATGCAATTTGAAGTGAACATAAATCTTTAGAAAATCTGATGAAATTTGAAGTGTATATAAATCTTAAGAAAATATGATGAAATTTGAAGTAAATTTAAATCTTAGAAAAAACTCATGTAAATTGAAGTGAATATAACTCTTTTGAAAATCTTGTGAAAATTGAAGTGATCAGAAATCTTAAGAGAATCTAATGAAATTTGAAGAGTACATAAATCTCCAGGAAACTGGTGAATTTTGAAGTGCATATAAATCTTAAGAAAATCTGATGAAATTTGATGTGAATTTAAATCTTAAAAAAATTTGATAAAATTTGAATTGAATATAAGTCTTTAGAAAATGAGGAGAAAATTGAAGTGAATATAAATCTTAAAAAATCAGATGAAATTTGAATTGCATATAAATATTAAGAAAATAGGATAAAACTCGAAGTAAATAAAATCTTAAAAAATATGATGAAATTTGAAGTGAATATAGGTCTTCTAAAAATCTGGGGAAAACTGAAGTGAACATATTTCTTAAGAAAATCTGATGAATTTGAAGTTAATATAAATCTTAAGAAAAATATGATGAAATTGGGAGTGAACATAAATGTTAAGTAATTCTTGTGAAATTAGAACTGAATATAAATCTCAAAGAAATTTGGTGAAATTTGAAGTGAATACAACTCTCAAGAAAATCTAGTGAAAATTGCAGTAAACATAAATATTATGAAAATCTGATGAAGTTTGAAGTTAACAAAAACATTAAAAAAATTCGAAAAAATTTGAAGTGTACATAAATCATAAGAATATCATATGCAATTTAAAGTGATTATAAATCTTAAGAAATTATCATGAAATTTGAAGTGATCATAAATCTTATGAAAGTCTGATGAAATTTGAAGCGAATATAAATCTTAAGAAAATGTGATGCAATTTGAAGTGAACATAAATCTTTAGAAAATCTGATGAAATTTTAAGTGTATATAAATCTTAAGAAAATATGATGAAAATTGAAGTAAATTTAAATCTTAAATTTTTTTTGAAGAAATATGAAGTGAATATAAGTCTTGAGAAAATAAGGTGAAAATTGAAGTGAACATAAATCTTCAAAAAATATGATGAAATTTGAATTGCATATAAATATTAAGCAAACTGGATGAAATTTGAAGTAAATAAAAATCTTTAAAAAATATGACGAACTTTGAAGTGAGTATAAGTCTTCAAAAAATTTGGTGAAATTTGATGTTAACATAAATCATAAGAAAAATATGATGAAATTGGGAGTGAACATAAATCTTACGTAATTTTGATGAAATTTGAAGTGAATATAAATATTAAAAAATTTGATGAAACTTGAAGTGAATATAAGTCGTTATAAAATCTGGTGCAAATTGAAGGGAACAAAAATATTATGAAATCTGATGAAGTTTGAAGTGAACATAAATCTTAAAATGAATCCGAAAAAATTTGAAGTGAACATAAATTTTAAGAATGTAAGATGCAATTTAAAGTGAATGTAAATCTTAAGAAAGTATGATGAAATTTAAAGTGATCATAAATCTTAAGAAAATCTGATGAAATTTAGAGTGAATATAAATCTTAAAAAAATTTCATGTAAATTGAAGTGAATATAACTCTTTTGAAAATCTTTTGAACATTGAAGTGAACATAAATCTTAAGAAAATATGATGAAATTTAAAGCGAATATAAATCTTAAGAAAATATGATGCAATTTGAAGTGAACTTAAATCTTAAGAAAATCTAATGAAATTTGGAGTGCATACTTAAGAAAATCTTATGAAATTTGAAGTGAATTTAATTGTTAACAAAATTTTGATGAAATTTGAAGTGAATATAAGTCTTTAGAAAATTAGTTGAAAATTGAAGTGAACGTAAATCTTAAAAAAATCTGATGAAATTTGAATTGCATATAAATATTAAGAAAATCGGATGAAATTTGAAGTAAATAAAAATCTTTAAAAAATATGATGAAATTTGAAGTGAACATAAATCTTAAGAAAATCTGATGAAATTTGAAGTTAACATAAATCTTAAGAAAAATATGATGAAATTGGGTGTGAACATAAATCTTAAGTAATTGTGGTGAAATTTGAAGTGAATATAAATCTTAAACAAATTTGGTGAAACTTGAAGTGAATATGATTATTTAGAAAATCTGGTGAAAATTGAAGTGAACATAAAAATTATGGAATCTGATGAAGTTTGAAGTGAATATAAATCTTAAAAAAATCCGACAAAGTTTGAAGTGAACATAAATCTTAAGAATATCAAATGCAATTTAAAGTGAATATAAATCTTAAGAAATTATGACAAAATTTGAAGTGATCGTAAATCTTTAAGAAAATCTAATGAAATTCAAAGTGAATATAAATCTTAGAAAAAACTCATGTAAATTGAAGTGAATATAACTATTTTGAAAATCTTGTGAAAATTGAAGTGATTATAAATCTTAAGAGAATCTGATGAAATTTGAAGAGAAGATAAATGTTAAGAAAATCTGATGCAACTTCAAGTGAACATAATTCTCCAGAAAATCTGATGAAATTTGAAGTGCCTATAAATCTTAAGAAAATCTGGTGAAATGTGAAGTGAATTTAAATCTTAATAAATTTTGAACGGAATATAAGTCTTTAGAAAATTAGGTGAAAATTGAAGTGAATATAAATTTTAAAAAAATCAGCTGAAATTTGAATTGCATATAAATATTAAGAAAATAGGATGAAATTCGAAGTAAATAAAAATCTTTAAAAAATATGATCAAATTTGAAGTGAATATAAGCCTTTAAAAAATCTAGTGAAAATTGAAGTGAACATATTTCTTAAGATAACCTGATGAAATTTGAAGTTAATATAAATTTTAAGAAAAATATGATGAAATTGGGAGTGAACATAAATATCAAGAAAATCTGGTGAAAATTGAAGAGAACATAAATATTATGAAAATCTGATTAAGTTTGAAGTTAACATAAACATTAAAAAAATTCGAAGAAATTTGAAGTGAACATAAATCATAAGAATATCATATGCAATTTAAAGTGATTATAAATATTAAGAAATTATCATGAAATTTGAAGTGATCATAAATCTTATGAAAATCTGATGAAATTTGAAGCGAATATAAATCTTAAGAAAATGTGATGCAATTTGAAGTGAACATAAATCTTTAGAAAATATGATGAAATTTGAAGTGTATATAAATCTTAAGAAAATTTGATGAAATTTGAAGTAAATTTAAATCTTAATTTTTTTTTTGAAGAAATATGAAGTGAATATAAGTCTTTAGAAAATAAGCTGAAAATTGAAGTGAACATAAATATTCAAAAAATCTGATGAATTTTGAATTGCATATAAATATTAAGAATACTGGGTGAAATTTGAAGGAAATAAAAATCTTTAAAAAATATGACGAACTTTGAAGAGAGTATAAGTCTTCAGAAAATCTGGTGAAATTTGAATTAACATAAATCTTAAGAAAAATAAGATGAAATTGGGAGTGAACATAAATCTTAAGTAATTCTGATGAAATTTGAAGTGAATATAAATCTTAAAAAAATTTGAGGAAAATTGAAGTGAATGTAGGTCTTTAGAAAATCTGGTGAAAATTGAATTGAACAAAAATATTATGAAATTTGATGAAGTTTGAAGTGAACATAAATCTTAAAAAAATCCGAAGAAATTTGAAGTGAACATAAATTTTAAGAATATCAAATGCAATTTAAAGTGAATGTAAATCTTAAGAAAGTATGATGAAATTTGAAGTGATCATAAATCTTAAGAAAATCTGAGGAAATTTAGAGTGAATATAAATCTTTAAAAAATTTCATGTAAATTGAAGTGAATATAACTCTTTTGAAAATCTTGTGAACATTGAAGTGAACATAAATCTTAAGAAAATATGATGAAATTTAAAGCGAATATAAATCTTAAAAAATATGATGCAATTTGAAGTGAACATAAATCTTAAGAAAATCTAATGAAATTTGGAGTGCATATAAATATTAAGAAAATCTGATGAAATTTGAAGTGAATTTAATTATTAAAAAAATTTGATGAAATTTGAAGTGAATATAAGTCTTTAGAAAATTAGGTGAAAATTGAAGTGAACGTATATCTTAAAAAAGTTTGATGAAATTTGAATTGCATATAAATATTAAGAAAATCGGATGAAATTTGAAGTAAATAAAAATCTTTAAAAAATATGATGAAATTTGAAGTGAATATAAGTTTTCAGAAAATCTGGTGAAAATTGAATTGAACATAAATCTTAAGAAAATCTGATGAAAGTTTATGTTAACATAAATCTTAAGAAAAATATGATGAACATAAATCTTAAGTAATTGTGGTGAAATTTGAAGTAAATATAAATCTTTAAAAAATTTGGTGAAACTTGAAGTGAATATGATTATTTAGAAAATCTAGTAAAAATTAAAGTGAAGATAAAAATTATGGAATCTGATGAAGTTTGAAGTGAATATAAATCTTTAACAAATCCGACAAAGTTTGAAGTGAACATAAATGTTAAGAAATTATGAAGAAATTTGAAGTGATCATAAATCTTAAGAAAATCTAATGAAATTCAAAGTGAATATAAATCTTAGAAAAAACTCATGTAAATTGAAGTGAATATAACAATTTTGAAAATCTTGTGAAAATTGAAGTGATCATAAATCTTAAGAGAATCTGATGAAATTTGAAGAGAAGATAAATCTTAAGAAAATCTGATGCAACTTCAAGTGAACATAATTCTCCAGAAAATCTGATGAAATTTGAAGTGCCTATAAATCTTAAGAAAATCTGGTGAAATGTGAAGTGAATTTAAATCTTAAAAAATTTTGAAGTGAATATAAGTCTTTAGAAAATTAGGTGAAAATTGAAGTGATTATAAATTTTAAAAAAATCATATGAAATTTGAATTGCATATAAATATTAAGAAAATAGGATGAAATTCGAAGTAAATAAAAATCTTTAAAAAAATATTATCAAATTTGAAGTGAATATAAGCCTTTAAAAAATCTGGTGAAAATTGAAGTGAACATATTTCTTAAGATAACCTGATGAAATTTGAAGTTAATATAAATTTTAAGAAAAATATGATGAAATTGGGAGTGAACATAAATATCAAGAAAATCTGGTGAAAATGTAAGTGAACATAAATATTATGAAAATCTGATTAAGTTTGAAGTTAACATAAACATTAAAAAAATTCGAAGAAATTTGAAGTGAATATAAATCATAAGAATATCATATGCAATTTAAAGTGATTATAAATATTAAGAAATTATCATGAAATTTGAAGTGATCATAAATCTTATGAAAATCTGATGAAATTTGAAGCGAATATAAATCTTAAGAAAATGTGATGCAATTTGAAGTGAACATAAACCTTTAGAAAATCTGATGAAATTTGAAGTGTATATAAATCTTAAGAAAATTTGATGAAATTTGAAGTAAATTTAAATCTTAATTTTTTTTTGAAGAAATATGTAGTGAATATAAGTCTTTAGAAAATAAGCTGAAAATTGAAGTGAACATAAATATTCAAAAAATCTGATGAATTTTGAATTGCATATAAATATTAAGAATACTGGGTGAAATTTGAAGGAAATAAAAATGTTTAAAAAATATGACGAACTTTAAAGTGAGTATAAGTCTTCAGAAAATCTGGTGAAATTTGAAGTTAACATAAATCTTAAGAAAAATATGATGAAATTGGGAGTGAACATAAATCTTAAGTAATTCTGATGAAATTTGAAGTGAATATGAATCTTAAAAAAATTTGATGAAAATTGAAGTGAATATAGGTCTTTAGAAAATCTGGTGAAAATTGAATTGAACAAAAAAATTATGAAATCTGATGAAGTTTGAAGTGAACATAAATCTTAAAAAAATCCGAAGAAATTTGAAGTGAACATAAATTTTAAGAATATCAGATGCAATTTAAAGTGAATGTAAATCTTAAGAAAGTATGATGAAATTTGAAGTGATCATAAATCTTAAGAAAATCTGATGAAATTTAGAGTGAATATAAATCTTTAAAAAATTTCATGTAAATTGAAGTGAATATAACTCTTTTGAAAATCTTGTGAACATTGAAGTGAACATTAATCTTAAGAAAATATGATGAAATTTAAAGCGAATATAAATCTTAAAAAAATATGATGCAATTTGAAGTGAACATAAATCTTAAGAAAATCTAATGAAATTTGAAGTGAATATAAGTCTTTAGAAAATTAGGTGAAAATTGAAGTGAACGTATATCTTAAAAAAATCTGATGAAATTTGAATTGCATATAAATATTAAGAAAATCGGATGAAATTTGAAGTAAATAAAAATCTTTAATAAATATGTTGAAATTTGAAGTGAATATAAGTCTTCAGAAAATCTGGTGAAAATTTAAGTGAACATAAATCTTAAGAAAATCTGATGAAATTTTAAGTTAACATAAATCTTAAGAAAAATATGATGAAATTGGGTGTGAACATAAATCTTAAGTAATTGCGGTGAAATTTGAAGTGAATATAAATCTTAAAAAAATTTGGTGAAACTTGAAGTGAATATGATTATTTAGAAAATCTGGTGAAAATTAAAGTGAACATAAAAATTATGGAATCTGATGAAGTTTGAAGTGAATATAAATCTTAAAAAAATCCGACAAAGTTTGAAAAGAATATCAAATGCAATTTAAAGTGAATATAAATCTTAAGAAATTATGACGAATTTTGAAGTGATCATAAATCTTAAGAAAATCTAATGAAATTCAAAGTGAATATAAATCTTAGAAAAAACTCATGTAAATTGAAGTGAATATAACTATTTTGAAAATCTTGTGAAAATTGAAGTGATCATAAATCTTAAGAGAATCTGATGAAATTTGAAGAGAAGATAAATGTTAAGAAAATCTGATGCAACTTCAAGTGAACATAAAATTCTCCAGAAAATCTGATGAAATTTCAAGTGCCTATAAAACTTAAGAAAATCTGGTGAAATGTGAAGTGAATTTAAATCTTAATAAATTTTGAACGGAATATAAGTCTTTAGAAAATTAGGTGAAAATTGAAGTGAATATAAATTTTAAAAAAATCAGCTGAAATTTGAATTGCATATAAATATTAAGAAAATAGGATGAAATTCGAAGTAAATAAAAATCTTTAAAAAATATGATCAAATTTGAAGTGAATATAAGCCTTTAAAAAATCTAGTGAAAATTGAAGTGAACATATTTCTTAAGATAACCTGATGAAATTTGAAGTTAATATAAATTTTAAGAAAAATATGATGAAATTGGGAGTAAACATAAATATCAAGAAAATCTGGTGAAAATTGAAGAGAACATAAATATTATGAAAATCTGATTAAGTTTGAAGTTAACATAAACATTAAAAAAATTCGAAGAAATTTGAAGTGAACATAAATCATAAGAATATCATATGCAATTTAAAGTGATTATAAATATTAAGAAATTATCATGAAATTTGAAGTGATCATAAATCTTACGAAAATCTGATAAAATTTGAAGCGAATATAAATCTTAAGAAAATGTGATGCAATTTGAAGTGAACATAAATCTTTAGAAAATCTGATGAAATTTGAAGTGTATATAAATCTTAAGAAAATTTGATGAAATTTGAAGTAAATTTAAATCTTAATTTTTTTTTGAAGAAATATGAAGTGAATATAAGTCTTTAGAAAATAAGCTGAAAATTGAAGTGAACATAAATATTCAAAAAATCTGATGAAATTTGAATTGCATATAAATATTAAGAAAATCGGATGAAATTTGAAGTAAATAAAAATCTTTAAAAAATATGATGAAATTTGAAGTGAATATATGTCTTCAGAAAATCTGGTGAAAATTGAAGTGAACATAAATCTTAAGAAAATCTGATGAAATTTAAAGTTAACATAAATCTTAAGAAAAATATGATTAAATTGGGTGTGAACATAAATCTTAAGTAATTGTGGAGAAATTTGAAGTGAATATAAATCTTAAAAAAATTTGGTGAAACTTGAAGTGAATATGATTATTTAGAAAATCTAGTAAAAATTAAAGTGAACATAAAAATTATGGAATCTGATGAAGTTTGAAGTGAATATAAATCTTAAAAAAATCCGACAAAGTTTGAAGTGAACATAAATCTTAAGAATATCAAATGCAATTTAAAGTAAAGATAAATCTTAAGAAATTATGACGAAATTTGAAGTGATCATAAATCTTAAGAAAATCTAATGAAATTCAAAGTGAATATAAATCTTAGAAAAAACTCATGTAAATTGAAGTGAATATAACTATTTTGAAAATCTTGTGAAAATTGAAGTGATCATAAATATTAAGAGAATCTGATGAAATTTGAAGAGAAGATAAATCTTAAGAAAATCTGATGCAACTTCAAGTGAACATAATTCTCCAGAAAATCTGATGAAATTTGAAGTGCCTATAAATCTTAAGAAAATCTGGTGAAATGTGAAGTGAATTTAAATCTTAAAAAATTTTGAAGTGAATATAAGTCTTTAGAAAATTAGGTGAAAATTGAAGTGAATATAAATTTAAAAAAAATCAGATGAAATTTGAATTGCATATAAATATTAAGAAAATAGGAAGAAATTCGAAGTAAATAAAAATCTTTAAAAAATATGATGAAATTTGAAGTGAATATAAGCCTTTAAAAAATCTGGTGAAAATTGAAGTGAACATAAATTATAAGAATATCATATGCAATTTAAAGTGATTATAAATATAAAGAAATTATCATGAAATTTGAAGTGATCATAAATCTTATGAAAATCTGATGAAATTTGAAGCGAATATAAATCTTAAGAAAATGTGATGCAATTTGAAGTGAACATAAATCTTTAGAAAATCTGATGAAATTTGAAGTGTATATAAATCTTAAGAAAATTTGATGAAATTTGAAGTAAATTTAAATCTTAATTTTTTTTGAAGAAATATGAAGTGAATATAAGTCTTTAGAAAATAAGCTGAAAATTGAAGTGAACATAAATATTCAAAAAATCTGATGAATTTTGAATTGCATATAAATATTAAGAATACTGGATGAAATTTGAAGGAAATAAAAATCTTTAAAAAATATGACGAACTTTGAAGTGAGTATAAGTCTTCAGAAAATCTGGTGAAATTTGAAATTAACATAAATCTTAAGAAAAATATGATGAAATTGGGAGTGAACATAAATCTTAAGTAATTCAGATGAAATTTGAAGTGAATATAAATCTTAAAAAAATTTGATGAAAATTGAAGTGAATATAGGTCTTTAGAAAATCTGGTGAAAATTGAATTGAACAAAAATATTATGAAATCTGATGAAGTTTGAAGTGAACATAAATCTTAAAAAAATTCGAAGAAATTTGAAGTGAACATAAATTTTAAGAATATCAGATGCAATTTAAAGTGAATGTAAATCTTAAGAAAGTATGATGAAATTTGAAGTGATCATAAATCTTAAGAAAATCTGATGAAATTTAGAGTGAATATAAATCTAAAAAAAATTTCATGTAAATTGAAGTGAATATAACTCTTTTTAAAATCTTGTGAACATTGAAATGAACATAAATCTTAAGAAAATATGATGAAATTTAAAGCGAATATAAATCTTAAGAAAATATGATGCAATTTGAAGTGAACATAAATCTTAAGAAAATCTAATGAAATTTGGAGTGCATATAAATCTTAAGAAAATCTGATGAAATTTGAAGTGAATTTAATTATTAAAAAAAATTGATGAAATTTGAAGTGAATATAAGTCTTTAGAAAATTAGGTAAAAATTGAAGTGAACGTAAATCTTAAAAAGATCTGATGAAATTTGAATTGCATATAAATATTAAGAAAATCGGATGAAATTTGAAGTAAATAAAAATCTTTAAAAAATATGATGAAAATTGAAGTGAAAATAAGTCTTCAGAAAATCTGGTGAAAATTGAAGTGAACATAAATCTTAAGAAAATCTGATGAAATTTTAAGTTAACATAAATCTTAAGAAAAATATGATGAAATTGGGTGTGAAAATAAATCTTAAGTAATTGTGGTGAAATTTGAAGTGAATATAAATCTTAAAAAAATTTGGTGAAACTTGAAGTGAATATGATTATTTGGAAAATCTGGTGAAAATTAAAGTGAACATAAAAATTATGGAATCTGATGAAGTTTGAAGTGAATATAAATCTTAAAAAAATCCGAAAAAGTTTGAAATGAACATAAATCTTAAGAATATCAAATGTAATTTAAAGTAAAGATAAATCTTAAGAAATTATGACGAAATTTGAAGTGATCATAAATCTTAAGAAAATCTAATGAAATTCAAAGTGAATATAAATCTTAGAAAAAACTCATGTAAATTGAAGTGAATATAACTATTTTGAAAATCTTGTGAAAATTGAAGTGATCATAAATCTTAAGAGAATCTGATGAAATTTGAAGAGAAGATAAATCTTAAGAAAATCTGATGCAATTTGAAGTGAATATAAGCCTTTAAAAAATCTGGTGAAAATTGAAGTGAACAAATTTCTTAAGATAACCTGATGAAATTTGAAGTTAATATAAATTTTAAGAAAAATATGATGAAATTTGGAGTGAACATAAATATCTCAAGAAAATCTGGTGAAAATTGAAGTGAACATAAATATTATGAAAATCTGATTAAGTTTGAAGTTAACATAAACATTAAAAAAATTCGAAGAAATTTGAAGTGAACATAAAATCATAAGAATATCATATGCAATTTAAAGTGATTATAAATATTAAGAAATTATCATGAAATTTGAAGTGATCATAAATCTTATGAAAATCTTAAGAAATTTGAAGCGAATATAAATCTTAAGAAAATGTGATGCAATTTGAAGTGAACATTAATCTTTAGAAAATCTGATGAAATATGAAGTGTATATAAATCTTAAGAAAATTTGATGAAATTTGAAGTAAATTTAAATCTTAATTTTTTTTGAAGAAATATGAAGTGAATATAAGTCTTTTGAAAATAAGCTGAAAATTGAACTGAACATAAATATTCAAAAAATCTGATGAATTTTGAATTACATATAAATATTAAGAATACTGGGTGAAATTTGAAGGAAATAAAAATCTTTAAAAAATATGACGAAATTTGAAGAGAGTATAAGTCTTCAAAAAATCTGGTGAAATTTGAAGTTAACATAAATCTTAAGAAAAATATGATGAAATTGGTGGTGGACATAAATCTTAAGTAATTCTGATGAAATTTGAAGTGAATATAAATCTTAAAAAAATTTGATGAAAATTGAAGTGAATATAGGTCTTTAGAAAATTTGGTGAAAATTGAAGTGAACAAAAATATTATGAAATCTGATGAAGTTTGAAGTGAACATAAATCTTAAAAAAATCCGAAGAAATTTGAAGTGAACATAAATTTTAAGAATATCAGATGCAATTTAAAGTGAATGTAAATCTTAAGAAAGTATGATGAAATTTGAAGTGATCATAAATGTTATGAAAATTTGATGAAATTCACAGTGAATATAAATCTTAAAAAAATCTCATGTAAATTGAAGTGAATATAACTCTTTTGAAAATCTTGTGAAAATTGAAGTGAACATAAATCTTAAGAAAAATTGATGAAATTTGAAGCGAATTTAAATCTTTAAAAAATTTGATTAAATTTGAAGTTAATTTAAATCTTAAAAAAAGTTTGATGAAACTTGAAGTGAATATAAGTCTTTAGAAATTAAGGAGAAAATTGAAGTGAACATAAATCTTAAAAAAATCTGATGAAATTTGAATTGCATATAAATATTAAGAAAATCAGATGAAATTTGAAGTAAATAGAAATCTTTAAAAAATATGATGAAATTTGAACTGAATATAAGTCTTCAGAAAATCTGGTGAAAATTGAAATGAACATAAATCTTAAGAAAATATGATGAAATTTAAGGTTAATATAAATCTTAAGAAAACTATGATGAAATTTGGGTGTGAACATAAATCTTAAGTAATTGTGGTGAAATTTGAAGTAAATATAAATCTTAAAAAAATTTGGTGAAACTTGAAGTGAATATGAGTATTTAGAAAATTTGGTAAAAATTGAAGTGAACATAAATATTATGGAATCTGATGAAGTTTGAAGGGAACATAATTCTTAAAAAAATTATACAAAATTTGAATTGAACATAAATCTTAAGAATATCAAATACAATTTAAAGTGAATATAAATCTTAAGAAATGATGATGAAATTTGAAGTGATCATAAAACTTAAGAAAATCTGATGAAATTCAAAGTGAATAGAAATCATAGAAAAAACTCATGTAAATTGAAGTGAATATAACTCTTTTGAAAATCTTGTGAAAATTGAAATGCTCATAAATCTTAAGAGAGTCTGATGAAATTTGAAGAGAAGATAAATCTTAAGAAAATCTGATGTAACTTGAAGTGAACATAAATCTCCAGAAAATCTGATGAAATTTGAAGTGCATATAAATGTTAAGAAAATCTGATTAAATATGAAGTGAATTTAAATGTAAAAAAAATTTGATGAAATTTGAAGTGAATATAAGTTTTTAGAAAATTAGGAGAAAATTGAAGTGAATATAAATCTTAAAAAAATCAGATGAAATTTGAATTTCATATAAATATTAAGAAAATAGGATGAAATTTGACGTTAACATAAATCTTAAGAGTTAATATAAATCTTAAGTAATTCTGGTGAAATTTGAAGTGAATATCAATCTTAAAAAAATTTGATGAAATTTGAAGTTAATATAAGTCTTTAGAAAACCATGTGAAAATTGAAGTGAACATAAATATTATGAAAAATTGATGCAGTTTGAAGTAAACATAAATCATTAAAAAATCCAAAGAAACTTGAAGTGAACATAAATCTTAAGAATATCATATGCAATTTAAAGTGAATATAAATGTTAACTAATTATGATCAAAATTGAATTGATCATAAATCCTAAGGAAATCTGATGAAATTCAAACTGAATATAAATCTTAAGAAAATGTGATGCAATTTGAAGTGAATATAAATCTTAAAAAAATTTGATGAAATTTGAAGTGAATAGAAGTGTTTACAAAATCTGGTGAAAATTGAAGTGAACATAAATATTATAAAAATATGATGAAGTTTGAAGTGAACATAAATCTTAAAAATATCCGAAGAAATATGAAGTGAACATAAATCTTAAGAATATCAGATGCAATTTAAAGTGAATATAAATCTTAAGAAATTATGCTGAAATTTGAAGTGATCATAAATCCTAAGAAAATCTGGTGAAAATTGAAGTGAACATAAATCTTAAGAAAATATGTTGAAATTGGGAGTGAACTTAAACTTTAAGTAATTCTGGTGAAATTTGAAGTGAATATAAATCTTACAAAATTTTGATGAAATTTGAGGTGAATATAAGTCTTTGGAAAATAAGGTAAAAACTGAAGTGAACATAATTCTTAAAAAAATCTGATGAAATTGAATTGCATATGAATATTAAGAAAATCAGATGAAATTTGAAGTAAATAAAAATCTTTAAAAATATGATTAAATTTGAAGTGAATATATGTCTTCAAAAAATCTGGTGAAAATTGAAGTGAACATAAATCTTAAGAAAATATGATGAAATTTGAATTTAACATAAATCTTAAGAAAAATATGATGAAATTGGGAGTGAACATAAATCTTAAGTAATTCTGATGAAATTTGATGTGAATATAAACCTCAAAAAAATTTGATGAAATTTGAAGTGAACATATAAGTCTTTAGAAAATTAGTTGAAAATAGAAGTGAATATAAATCTTTAAAAAATTTGGTGAAATTTGAAGTGAACATAAATCCTAAAAAAATCCGAAGATATTTGAAGTGAACATAAATCTTAAGATAATCAGATGCAATTTAAAGTGAATATAAATCTTAAGAAATTATGATGAAATTTGAAGTGATCATAAATCTTTAGAAAATCTGATGAAATTTGAATTTAACATGAATCTTAAGAAAAATATGATGAAATTGGAAGTGAACGTAAATCTTAAGTAATTCTGGTGAAATTTGAAGTGAATATAAATCTTTAAAAATCTTGATGAAATTTGAAGTGAATATAAGTCTTTAGATAGTCTGGTGAAAATTGAAGTGAACATAAATATTATGAAAATCTGATGAAGTTTGAAGTGAACATAAATCTTTAAAAAATCCAAAGAAATTTGAAGTTAACATGAATCTTAAGAATATCATATGCAATTTAAGGTGAATTTAAAGCTTAAGAAATTATGATGAAATTTGAAGTGATCATAAATCTTAAGAAAATTTGATGACATTTGAAGCGAATATAAATCTTAAGAAAGTGTGATGCAATTTGAAGTGAACATAAATCTTAAGAAAATCTATTGAAATTTGAAGTGCATATAAATCTTAAGAAAATCTGATGAAATTTTAAGTGAATTTAAATCTTAAAAAAGTTTTGATGAAATTTGAAGTGAATATAAGTCTTTAAAAACAAGGTGAAAATCGAAAGGAACATAACTCTTAAAATTATATATTTATATTTAAATTATATATAAATATTAAGTAAATCGGATGACATTGAAGTAAATAAAAATCTTTAAAAAATATAATGAAATTTGAAGTGAATATAAGTTTTAAGAAAATCTGGTGAAAATTGAAGTGAACATAAATCTTAAGAAAATCTGATGAAATTTGAAGTTAGCGTAAATCTTAAGAAAAATATGATGAAATTGGGAGTGAAAATAAATCTTAAGTAATTCTGGTGAGCTTTGAAGTGAATATAAATCTTTAAAAAAATTGATGAAATTTGATGTGAATATAAGTCTTTAGAAAATCTGGTGAAATTTGAAGTGAACATAAATATTATGAAAATCTGATGAAGTTTGAAGTGAACATAAATCTTAAAAAAAAACCGAAGAAATTTGAAGTGAACATAAATCTTAAGAATATCATATGCAATTTAAAGTGAATATAAATCTTAAGAAATTATGATGAAATTTGAAGTGATCATAAATCCTAAGAAAATCTGATGAAATTCAAAGTGAATATAAATCTTAAGAAAATGTGATGCAATTTGAAGTGAACATAAATCTGAAGAAAAACAAATGAAATTGGGAGTGCATATAAATCTTTAGAAAATCTGACGAAATTTGAGGTGAATTTAAATCTTAAAACAATTTGATGAAATTTGAAGTGAATATAAGTCTTTAGAAAATAAGGTGAAAATTGAAGTGAACATAATTTTTTAAAAAAAATCTGATGAAATTTGAATTGCATATAAATATGATGAAAATCGGATGAAATTCAAAGTAAATAAAAATCTTTTTAAAATATAATGAAACTTGAAGTGAATATAAGTCTTCAGAAAGTCTTGTGAAAATTGAAGTGAACATAAATCTTAAGAAAACATGATGAAATTTGAAGTTAACATAAATCTTAAGAAAAATATGATGAAATTGGGAGTGAACATAAATTTTAAGTAATTCTGGTGAAATTTGAAGTGGACATCAAAAATACACATTACAAATTACTGTAGAACTTTGATCTTAAATTGCTTCCGCTCATGAAAAGTCTCAGTTCTCCAACAATTGCATGTGATTCCTTCCTCAATCCTAGAAATTCTCTACATGCAAACAGTCCTCTAATTCATCGTAGAAACTCATCTAAATAGCAAAAACTCACTTAGAACGATATGAGGTACCCAAAACTCCCTTTCAGACTAAAACATGAGAAAAATAAGAGAAAAAATATAAATCAGCGTCACAAGGTGACATTGGTCGTGTTACGCAACACAGGCGCCCGTGTTGCACTTCTGAGATTTTTCAAATTCATGTTGTCAGAGCAACACTACCCGTGTTGCCTGACACGACCCATGTTGCACCTCCTGAAGGTGGATTTTTTGCATTTCTTTCGAAACATCGAGTTTTTGCACTGATTTGTCTCGATTTATTCTTATGATCCATAAAACACTAAAACATACCACCAAAGCATAAAATACGGTAAAATGAATTAAAAAACTTGACAATTAACTGAAAAGATAACTGCAATCAACGATAAATAACTATGCATATACAACTGATCAAAGGGTCAGTCAAATCATTTTATGATTGTATGTAGATGATTTATTGATTTTAGGTATAGATGAAGCAGAGATGAGAAGAGTCAAGTTGAATCTGATGCAGGAGTTTGAAATGTTCGACATGGGAAACCTATCATATTTTCTAGGGATGAAGTTTAAATACAAAGTGAATGAGTGGTATTGCACCAAAAGAAGTATGCTCAAGATATCTTGAAAAGATTCAATATGAGCAACTACAATGCAACTATCACACCATTAGAGACTGAAGTAAAGATGAAGAAGAATACAAATGATGTGTGTGTAAGTGTTACACTATACAAAAAAGTTATTGGATCCTTGAGGTATATTTGCAATACCAAGCCAGATAGTTGTCAAATTTTCGGATTGTTGTGCAAATTCTTAGAGAAACCCTAAGAACGTCATCTCATTGCAGTTAAAAGGGTGTTGGGATACACAAAGGGTACAATTTATCATGGTGTGTTGATGCCAAGACAAAAGAAGAACATTATAGATGCAAAGGTATATATGGCTACACTTTTCCAATTTCAATGGAGACCAGGACGAGAAAAAGAATATTGCAGGCTACATATTCATGATATGAAGCACCCCAATCTCTTGGAGCTCAAGGAAGAAAAGCATTGTTGCTTTGTCATCTTGTGAAATTGAGTACGTGGTTGCATCGTATGCAACATGTCAGGCAGCATGGATAAAGATGTTGCTAAAAGAGTTCAAGACCTAGTCAAACATCCTATGCGTCATGGTCGAAGTAAACACATAGAGAGGAGGTATCATTTTCTCGAAGATCAAGTAAATAAATGAAAGCTTGAACTTGTGCATTGCAAGTCAGAACTGCAACTAGCTGATATACTCACCGAGCCCCTAAAGAACTTCAAGTTTGATGAGCTGGAGAGAATTATCAGGATGAGGAGTCTTGAAAATATAAATTAGGAGGTGTGTTAGAAGATTAATTCATGGTTTCATGAAATAATTTGTGTTCGACAAGGTTGTGCAACCTAGGCGAAGTACCTCTAGAGTCAGTTGTATTCGACAGAATCAAAAATTACTATAATTGTTAGGTGAAAGTGTAACTTTGTATATTTTGAGTTTAAGTTGTATGTTTTAGGCTTGAGCCTTGGTTGTTTATAAATAGGCATAACGTTGTAATTCAAAGTAGATGTACAATTTCAACAAAACTCCACTTTAAATAAAATTATTTTTTTTAATATAGTTTTTTCTCTTCTCTCTCTTTTTCGTATTTCTTCTTTTTTTTAAAACTCTAATTATTTCGTCTGTTCCAACCAGTGGCGAAACCAGAATGAAATTGTTGTGGGGGCCAAATAAACAATAATAATAATCATAATCATAATAATAATAATAATAATAATAATAATAATAATTAATGTGTAATTTTTATATAAAATATTATTTGTTTTTTCTTTAAGTTAAAATTTTTAAAATAATTTTAAAGAGAGAAATATTACTCGTGTTGAAAAATGATTTCGTTTATCTTGCTGATGGTGTTAAATTGATGAATAATATAAAAATAATAAAAATAGAGAGTGAGGATTTAAATATAGAATATAGAAAAATTATTAAGTTTGACTTAATATAAAATATGAGTTTAGTGTTGATTCATAATTACATTTAACTCTAACTAATCATAACTTAACATATAAATGAATTAAAGATATTTATTGTATTTCTTTTCACTTTTCTGGCTAATAAAAGTTAAATTTATAAACCATATATCTAAAGATTTTAGTTTTGAGAGTACTACCCGAGTTCGATTTTTGGTGAAAATAAGATTTAATATGTGAATCTCTCTAAATCATGAAATCAAATTATTAACCGGTTTATTATGTGTAAATTAAAACTGATTGGCTAAATAAATAAATAAAAGACTAATGTGAAAGATTATGTTAATTATAATGAATAGATGAGAGAGTTTAAAAAATCTACCCATGTGAAGGGAGGGAAAAAAAAACAACAACCAAATAGTATATGGATGAGAGAGTTTAAAAAATTTACAGTAAAAATAAATTATTTGAGAAGAATTTTAAAAAATAGTTTTGTAAAATTAAAATATTAAAATTAATTTTATGGATACAAGTATATTACATTAAAATAATTAAATAGATGAATTTAGATAAAAAATTATGTTAATTATACCTAATTTAAAAAATTTTATCTAAAATTTTAGGGTGGCCATGGCCACCCCTTTCCCAAGGATGTTCCGCCACTGGTTCCAACATTCTTAAAAGAATCGCACGTAAAAAAACAGTAATTTTTATAAATAAATAAAAACATTGTTGAATTTCATGTGTTTTTCTAAAAATAATAATTATAAAAAAAAAATACACTGTAATTTATAAAAAGTGTTGCGGTTTCTAAGAGACTTTTAAAAAAATTGCTATAAAATAGTTTTTTTTTAATTTAAAAAAAAAAAAGTGATGATATAACAGTGTAAAGAAGTTTTATATTGTCATCTAATGAAGGACGTGCATTCTGCCACATTATACTGATAATTTAAAATAATATTGATGATATAACAGATTGGTAATTTTATTGGACGACCGTGTAAAATTTCTTTACACTAATAGTGCATGTCCATTAAACCATTTTTTAAATAGGTTATGAACATTTTACAAATGAAACAATGTAAATCCTTTATTTAAAAAAAAAATTGTTTACTATTCAAATATCTTAATTTAAAAATTAAAAAAAAAAAAAAAAAGATGTGGTAATTTTTCTCCCTATTTTTAGTAGCTCTTTTCATAATACTACTTTTTTATGATCGTTGTTAAAGTCTAAATCTGACCTAGTAGTGGTTTACATACAGTGATGAAAAATCTAGAATTGAATTCAAAGATAGTTGAAGCAGTGGTTGTTGTGATCTGTGACTTATATGAAGTTGTTGATACAACAAATACAAAATCAATTGATAGATTTTAATGTTTGAACTTTATATTATCAACTTTCCATTGCTTGAATGGGAGTGATACAATATTAATGTTGATGTAAAATATTTATTTATTTCTAAGATCAATGCTGAAGAAGGAGTAAAATTTCTAATAAAAATTATGTTCTTATTGTTTTCTTCATATAAATTTAAGTACATCAATGAATACTTAAATGAACATTAATTTTTCTAGCAAGGCCTACCCACCCTGCAACTGAGTGCCCCAGAATGTCTTGTAAGCCTATTCGCCTGTGATCCATGTCTTGGTTTCATCAGATACCCTTTCTTGAATGGAAGATTCTTAATGGGGGCGCCGGATTGAATAAATGTAGCACCATTCATGAAGAAATCACCTTCTGATCTCCATTGCCATTTCGACCAAACACTTTCGGTTGCATAATCTCTATGTGTGACAGTCTTTGCTGCATTGTTGTTAGGAGCGATGAAACGGTTTCCTTGACTGAGAATTGTTGGTCCTGAACTTCCTCCGATTGCGTACATGATCCAATGTGTGTAATCATTGTTCAAGACATGGAAGAATCCCCATCTACATCTTGGCATTCTTTGGATCAATCCTTGTCCGAAATGGTTGAATGCAACTGTGATTTGCATAATCTTGTCATCGGTGTATTTATCACTAGCTCCGAACAACATAACCTGAAATATATAGATAAATTAGTTACTTGTATCATAAGTTATATAAGTCGACTGAATTAACCACAGTTTTGCATGTGATTAATTACGTGTCAGAGAAAAAAATTAGTTACTTGTGCCATAAGTTATATAAATCGATTGAATTAACCATAATTTTGCATGTGACTATTAAGTGTCCGAGAAAACAAATGTGCGACCATGAAACATTTAGGTTCTACTTACATCATTATGTTTGGTCATATGGCAATTTGAGATGGTAATTGCGGTAGAGCCTTGAATAACATCAACAAGACCATCCTCGCATTCGGATAAAGAAATATGATCAATCCATATGTTTGATGAACCGAAGACGGAGAGAGCATCGCCATCACTCCTTGTTCTTAGTCCAACGTGATCAAAAGCGTCTCTAATCATACCACCATTCTTAGCCTTAATGTTCTTCATGTGAAGACCATGAATAATGACATTGTTCACAAATTGCATTGTAATTCCAGCACCATCCCTAATATGAACTTCGGCACCACGACCATCAATTGTCTTGTCGGATGAAACCATCAACTCTTGATTCAATCTAATGACCATGCTATGGGCGAAAATAATCCAAAGTGGTCCCTTTTGAACAGCGCCGTAACGGAGAGTGCCAGGTTTTGGGCTAACCATATCATTGTCGGAAGGATCTGTGACAACATAGTACTTTCCACCAAGTCCTCCTACCGCCTTTCTACCAAAACCTTTACCACATTTGGCTAACCTTTGACGATCTTTAGCCCAATCCTTGTTACACCTCCAACAACGGTCGATTGGATTAGAGGCCTCGCAACGTGCTTCTCTACCACCGCGGACTCTATGTCCTTGTCTTAGTTCCCTCCTTGTGTTATTTGAGTATTCCTCCGCAATTGCCTCTTCGATTGCCCTAAATAAAATTCAATCAATCATTTGTTACATTCATCAATTCTCCAAATTTATGAAAACTATACACATTTTGATCAATCGTTATGTCAAGATTGAACGATTCAAATTTTAAATTTATACAAAACTTAAAATATAGATCGTACAATCTTGATCTGACGACCGAGATACCTACATTCACAAGCTCAAGATTGTGACAGGACAAAACTCATATATGATATTGAATACGAATAAATGTATAATATATTTGAACAGATAACAAGAGAAGAGTTATAGTAAATTACATATGGACATGTTGATTGATCTCAGTTGTAATATTTTCTGGATTGGGAATATAAGACTTAAGAGCAATTTCACGAGCTACAGAAGCTTGTGCTTTAAGATAATCATCAAACTCAGCAATACCAGCTTCAAAGCATGGAATAGCAATAGCAAAAACCAAGAAAACAATGGCAATTTTACTTGCCATTTTTATTCCAATATTTGAATATATCTTAATTTATTGTTGGTTTTGCAAAAGTTACTATGATATATTTTCTTGGTTTTTCCGGCAAGGAATTCTAAGGTCTTAGAATTAATCTCACAATTAATTGACCTTAGCACCAATGCCAATTAAACCAAGAAAATGTTTAATGCGTAGGCAGCATATTGCAAGGTGAGTGAGTGATTTTTTTTGAAGAAACTTGAAGGCTTTAAATACTGGTTGAATGTGAAAATTGTTCTATATTTAGGAGAATATTGAGTGGATAACCGTTGTGTTTTCTTAGGCTATTTTTTATCCATTCAATCTAGCTTAAGAAAAGGATCTTATACAAATAAAATTAGTATGTTAAATATTGTCCAAGTCAGAGGTAATTGGTCAAAAAATTGGCCATACTTTTAAAACTCACGTTTTCAAAGTTTTATATAGATATATAGAGAGAGAGATTTGCTACATTCAATCCATGTCACATAATTGAATTTTTTATCAGCTAATATTTTTTATTAATATATTGATATAAAATATACACCATTACATATACACACAGAAACAAAAAAATCAGGTTATTTTTAAAGAAAATTAATTTAAAGTTGATTAAAAAATGTTGTTTTAAAGACCACAATCAAAGTTATATAGGCCTTCATATGAGCTTCAATATGTATGGTATAACACTAATCAATATAGTTTGTAGTTATATTCTGAGATATGATAATTTATTGACACATTGTTGTGTGTCTTTATTGAAGGCAAATTGTAATATAAATGCTGCGAAAGATTATGATTAGTGATAGAAACGATTATCTCTTGTGGTGATTAATATTTTTTATACATAATCATATGAACAATTACAAGCGATGAACCGAGAACAACACCTCTACTCAGTTCACACGAATAGAGTATTTTCAACCTCAGTATTAAATGATACGAATCAAGACTCTTAGAGAGACAGACAATGTACGACTAGGGTTTAAAATTAGATTTCATCAAATGTAAAAGTTTTTGCTCAATAGTTCTATTTATAGAACCACTTGTGTGGGATATAAGTTGAAAACCTTACTTAAGTGCATTGTATCTTAGCATGTTCTACAGCTCACTTAAGAGAATTATACATTACGGTGTTTTGTAATTCTCTAATGTACATAGTTCCTTATGGTATTCCACATATCACATATGTGTGAAATTGCTCTCACATGTTGTATCGGTTATTTCGATATTTTAATGCTTTACATTTTATGATTTATCACAATTTTTAGTTTACTCGTTGAATTTATCATAACATATCTAATGATTTTCCAAGCATTTTTGAAGTGTTGACTAAACTCAACTCTATTTGACTCGATTCAAGTGTTGTATGACTTGATTCAACAAGCCAAGGCAATTAGCATCGATTTAATATTGAACGTGAATCTATTCATTCAAGTTTTGCATGTCCAACTTGAGTTATTTATTGTATGGATCGATTCATTAAGTTGTCTCTAAGTGAGTTTTTTACTCTGTTTTCACGACTTAATCATTCTCTTTCATATGCTCAAATTAGAGACAAAAATTACTCAAGTAATGGCCTTGCTAAATCAATTCAAAATGAGCAAATAATTGATTCAATTTTTGCTTTGACTCAAGTCATTTTTACAACTTTTTCAGTTTTTGAATTGATTCATTGCAACCTTGAATAGATTCATTTAATGTATTTTTACCCGTGCACAAATAAATAGTTTTTCCATTTCATTTTATTTTATAAGTTGATTAGAACACTTTCAATCAAGATTAAGTGAGATCAAAATTTCATTGATGCTTAGATTAAAAAGGAGCCTTATGATCTGAAGGCTAAAAATATACTCATCTCATCATTGAGTATGAACGTATATTATCTATATCACGTTGTACGTGACGACTAACACAATGTGAAACACTCTTCGAGATCTCTATGAGATAACTAAAAACGTCAAACAATCTAAGATCAACATTTTAATTGGAGAATATGAACTCTTTCGCGTAGAACCCAGTGAAACCACGACCTCCTTGTTGATGAGATTTTCGCATATAATTGGTGGTATCAGAGCTCCAACTAACTCCGTGCTTCGAAACTCTTATTAGAAAATGGCGTATGAACCTAAAGGGGATTACAAAACAACTCCAATATTTTCGGAAGAAAACTACAGTTATTGGAAAGCTTGTATGCACATCATGTTAATTCATATGACAAGGGTATGTGTGATGTAACACCCCGATTTAATTAGATTTGTTTTATTTAAAATAATTATATGATGTGATGAATTTAGATGCTTTGTTGAATTTTATGGTATGTTGTGATGCAATTTTCGGAGATTAGATACTTTGGGAATTATAGAAGTTAAGAAGATGGGGGTGTATGACCAAAAGTGTAGAAACACAAGGGTGGGGTGAGATAAGCAATTTACTAGTATTATTTGAATTAAACTAGTAGATTTAATACTATAGTATTATTTTAATTAAAATAGTAGATTTAATCCTATAGTATAATAATTAAATAGAACTATTAGTAGAATAATAGAATGATTATCATTTTAGGTTTATTAAATAATGTATTCTAGTAATAAGAGGAAGGGCATAATTGGAATAAAGATTTAGGGGTCCAAGCGGTTAAGTGGTCATAAGAATAAGAGTTAGGTATTTTGAACGTATAACAAAGTCAGAACAATCGGGAAAGAGAGAAGAAGAGGAAGAGCATTAGGAAGCTAAAACAACGGATTCCATTGTAGAGGTCTATAATCATCAATTCAATATAAGGGTGTGGTTCTGACTCTATAATCAGTGGTATGATTGTAGGTAGATGATGATATTGAATATTAGGTTTTATGGTGTAGACATTTGTTAAATTGATCGTTAAATTTGATTTTGAATGATGTAATGTGGATTGATAATTTCATGAATTAGCATGTTTTGATGTGTTCAAAAAATTGAAATTTGGGGTGAAAAATGATCAATCCCGTAGTAGAAGAAAAATATGGTTTTGGCTCTGTAATAGTGAAGTAACCGATTATTTCATAATGGTAACCGATTACATCAGGAAATTTTGGAAATTATTGGTTACTGGTTCAGTGAAGTAACGGGTTAGCATTTTGAGGTAACCGGATACATCAATCAAAACTTTAGAAATACTGGTTACTGCTTCAGTGAAGTAACTGGTTACCATTCTGAGGTGACGTCAGTTGACACAACATACATATACAAGGCTTGGACAAACCATAAACAAACATCAAATATCACTATGAAAACATTCATGCAAAGTTAGTGCAAAAACTAGGTAAAAACTAGTCCTAAAAGCATACAGAGTGTAAATTGAACGAGATTTTAAACATAGATGAAATGAAAGAAGAATTAGAAGGTAAAATTACATAAAATTCAGTAGCTAACATGTTACTAATTCACCTACATCATGCAAATAGAATCATAGAAGATTTATCAACAAAACTTTATAAGAGTTGCAAAAACATGCAAAAATGGTGTGCGATGAAGTGAACTCAATGTGTGATATACACAACATGCAAACAAGGTGTCAAGATGGAATGGTTACAGTGGCAACATTATCTAAAATAATTCACAATTAAATTACAAAGAAAACATCACAAGAATACAATTACAACCTTAGTACAAAAACTAGCCAAAACTATGACCTAGGAAGCATTTACAAGTTAAAAGAAGTCAAAAAGAGGCATGGATGAAGGAAAATGAATCATGAAATATTAAGAGACATACAATACAGTAGAAAATGCACCTATATATCACTCAAATCAAACAAACATGCATAAGAGAAATCCACGAGCAAATTACTTAGGGAGAACCAAAATCAATCCACACATGTGTGTGCAAAAGTGTGTGCATGTGGGTGTGCGTGAGCATACATGTGTTATGTGTTAAAAATGTGTGAAATCAGAAGCAACACATAAATATAATACTCATATAAAGCACCAAAATAAATAGCATGCATTAATACTATAATTAGCATAGAAATAATCAAAAGAAGAAGTCAAAATCCAACCTTAAAAGTCAATTTAAACAAGTCTACAAGTCAACAAGTAAAACATGGTCGAGAGACAAAGCAAAGGGATGATAAAACACATTAGGTTAGTAGCTTAAACAACATAAGCAAGACATATAAACAAATCATATTCAAAGTCCAAACATGAAACACTTGACAAACTAGAACAAAACCACCTCAAGATAGCACAAACAAGCCTCTAAAGGCAAAACAAATATGCAACAATTACCTATGGATGAAGGTCAAGGCTAAAATGTGTTAGAACATGCAAGTTCAGTATCTTAAGAGATAAAAAAAAAACACAATCAAAGGCATCTCAAATAAAAGAAAAAGCTTGCATTCAAAGGCATGCCAAATTTAGGGTTTGAAAACATCAAAGCAAATTCAAATTCAAAGTATTGGATAAAGATCAAATAAAATAAAATTAATTGAAAACTTAAGGTATGTTTGACTTGTATAATAATTTAACTCAATATGAGGTTCATGAGCAACAAATGTATAAGGCTAAACTTCAATACACAAAACAAATCACCTATTGATAGTCAACATCCTAAGAGATGGAACAACACTAGTCTAAAACCAATGATGGATGATATAAACTAAATGTGGAAGGAAAATAGGATACTTATGGGTCCTAGGGAAGTGGTATATCTATATCACAAGTATCTATCTTGAGCTTATAAGAACTTTGAACAATGCTATCAATTTAACATGCTAAAGTGTCATGACAATGTGCAAATTTAGTTCTTTATGCTCAAAGCAAAGACTATCAAATGGAATTAAAATTAGGGTTCCTAGATGTTGTCGGGGATGAACCCAACATCAAGATTCCTTATAAGGATAAGTATTATAAAATCAAAATTAAAATCTAAAGAGAAAGAAAATCAAAGCTACAAGACTAACCAATTTAGCTTCAAAGAGAGAGACCAAGATAAAATAACAATGGAATGTCATTCATGGGTTCATAGAAGCATAAAATTATGAAAAATAGACATAAAAGATCAGAATCATAGATAATTATAAGCCAAGTTGCTTCACATGAGGTATTAAAGGTGGTGCATGAGTGCTACCTCCTAAACCATGATCATGAGCAAGTTACTATACAATAGAGACAATAGATGGGAAATTGTAAGTGTTTGAATGGTTAAAAGATGAAATCAAATCTACAATAGGACATGAGGATGAAGAAAGGAAAACACATGTCCCTCATAGGTTGCACAAGTGCATACCTTACATTCATAAGTTATACAAAACAACAATGCATGTACAGGAGAAAGGTTGGTCAAATAAATAGAAGAATAAGTCATAAAATTGACACAAAAATGATACAATCATCTTAATACATCAATAAGTAAGCAACAAAAGCATGAGACAAAGATTTACACATCTCATGTTGAAACAAAACTAAACAAGTTAGTTAAAACCTAGGCAGTTCATAATTTGGAAACCCTAATTTGACCTAAGGGGAAGTGTCGCACCCCAAAATTTACCCTACCATCATCCAATTTCACCCATATTTGGTTTGTAGTTTTATTCGGGTCAGGATTGTGTTCGTTCAAGTTTTAAGCTATCTGGTCCATCTCATAGGATAAGCAATCTAGAAGTTTGGTTTGTGGTTCAGATTTGATCACATGTTTTACAAGGGTTTTGGGTGCTCGCTCCTTCGGAAAGGGAATTTGAAATAAATCATTGAATTAGGGTTTGAACTCATTATCGTTATGGATTTCTTTCTCATCGAGTTACAATGTTTTTGTGCACTGTAACTCTTGAGAATCAAGTGATTAGAATTTCCATTCGATCCAATTATGGTGCGCGAGGAATCATCTTTCTAAGATGTTACCAAAGGTGATTCAATTGTTGGAAGGTTGGAAAATTTAGATTTATGTCCAATATCATGTTATCAATTCGTGTGCTCAAGAATTTAAGACATTGAGGTTAAAGTCAAGAGAATCCATGTGCAATTGCATCTTTATTTTAAAGGGCGTGTTGTTACCATTATCATTTAAGAGCCTCTTTGAAGCAAATGTTACAAATTGATACATGATATTTTGAATTACCAATTTGATTTTAATGTCATTCAGGATTTTAATATACTTTCTATATTGATTATTATTGGAATCAAGTCCAAATGTAAGGAGATTTTTCTATTTAACATTTCAAAGATGAATGTTAAAGGATTGTAAAACTTTAATTTATCTAGAAAACTTTCCATTGTGTTACAAAGAGAATTCAAGCTTATTCAAAATTCATATGAATGACATTCAAACCAATTTCAAAGGACTTCCAAGTTTACAAGTATGGAATGATTATGTTACAAGGTTCCTACAATTTACAAGGAAACTAAATTCGGAGGTTTTATAATGCAAATTCAATTGATTCCTAATCTAATCTTATGATTGCTAATGAGTTCTTCGATACTTCTCGCAAGGCTTCCAATTCCTATGCTTCGTTCGCTTCTTCATGGTGAATCTTCCATCTTTGAGCCATCCCCATCATTCATGCCAACATGAAACAAGGAAAAGTGAACATAGTTAGCAAAACATAAATTTGAACATAAACAAGAATTCTAACGAATTTTTTTCAAGGACTCATCATTAGGGTTTGTGTTAAGTAATCAGGTTTTAAAGGTTAATTGTGTTCAAGCAATCAAAGCCTCAGAACTAAAAAGTTCCTTCATCAGCCACAACCTTCTATTGCAAATCACAACAATCTTTGTTGTTGGTTCACAAAAGGAGGTGTGAAGTGGAAAATCAGAAATAGCATCATGTTTTCCCAAAGCAAGCAAAAATCCAATTTATCACAGTTCCAAACCGGTTCACCAAATGTAAAGTCAAGAATATCGAGGGCAAGCAAACAGCAAAGAAGAAGAGGGACAATTTTTAACCCAAAGGCAACATAGTTATCAGCGTAGCAAAAAGTAAAAGAGAGCAGCAGGGACAGAGCAGGACCAGAACAGGAGCAGACAAGCCAAAAATACCAACATAGTAAAGCTCAAATGGAAAAAGCAACAGATTTGTGGCAAAAGATAGTAGAACAAGGCAACACACCAGCAATAGAACATCAGATAAAGCAGAATCAAGTTCCAACACAGTTAAAAAACAAAGTTCTACCAAAGCAGCAAAGGGATAACCACAACAGCTCCATTGTGTACAAAACGATCAGAAACCAATACCAATCAAAATGAAAGGAACCAAGCATAATATCTGTTCAAAAGATAACCAAAAACCTAGCATCCTTGAGTTCAAAAACCAATCTCAAAAGAAAAGCCAAAGACCACCTGTTCTAAACCAAAATCGAAAAAAAAACCAAGTGTAACATCTGTTCAAATTCAGTTCAACAAAAAAAGAAACAAAACAACCATTCAGTGCTCAAAAACCAGAACGTAGAAGCCAGAAACTCAAAACCAAAACCAAAAACCTAGCAAGCCATCTGTTCCAATCGAAGCCACAGAACACCAATGGAAATCCAAAACACAGAGAGCCAAAACACAGAACATGAAAACCTAAAATCTCTCATCATTTTTCTAACACACTATCCCTTCAGAAATCAAAATAAAATAGGCAAAGAGATAGATTTTCGGAAAGGTATTATCAGATTCAAAGGTGGTTACAAGCCTAGTTGTCGTCCTTCTTTCTCTTTATCGCTCATAACATGCACCGGTTACACAACGAAGCCATCATCTAGGTTAGGGTTTCGTTATCCTCCGGTCAGATCCAGGCCGAAATCGCATGAGTCTAAGAAAACAGAGAACAGATTAGTAGAAGGAAGGGGAAAACGAGTCGAAAATGTAAGAAAAATCGAGTTTCTGAGTCACGCCGCTGCCGGAACCGTCGTGAGGCAATTTCCGGCGCGGCCCATTGCTCTTCCGGCGAGGTACGAGTAAGGAGGAAACCAGAGAGAATACAAGGAACGAGAGAGAGCCAGCGTGTTTTTTTAATTAGTTTAAGTTTTGTTTTCATTTTAATTAGTATTTAGTTTATATTAAGCTTAGTTTAGGTGTCCTGTTTTGGTGGTGACAAATGTCACCACCTTGGTCTTTCCTTTTTTTTATTTTTTTTATTATTATTTATTTTATTTTACTTTTTTATTTATTATTTTCTTTTTATTAGTTAAAATTGTTTTGTTGCTTAAAAATGTTTTGGTAAATGCTACACTATCGTGGCCATTGGAGTATTGTGGAGAATAAGATCCGACGCATCCAGATTTCCAGCATATGATGAACTTTTGCGGATCAATCACACAAGATCAGATGGATTTCTTTTCTCACCTCCCAGAATCACTACATACAGACTAACTCTAAACTCTTGTTTTTTCAATTAATTTATTTTTATGTAAATGATAATTTTTGCGCGATGTACTAAATAATAATTAGCTCTGATAGTTTTTATTTTATGATTTATCGATTAAACTATTAGTTGATTTTTCATCAAACAGAAAAAATCATTTCTAATAATTATTTAAATTTCTGATTGTATAATAATTGTCTGTTTATTCGGTATTTATTCACTATTGTACACTTCGCACACCATAAATATTAAAACTAATCCGATTCTGTTTCGATTGGCTCATAAGCCGATTTCTTAAAGGGTCTCATAGTTGGGGATGGGCATGGCCATCCTCACGAGGTTAACTAAAGCCCTTGTTGCTTTAGTTAATCATAACCCAAAAATAACATTGGTCTATATACCAATTTTCCATGCACCAGGGTCTCATGGTTGGGGATAGGAGCACCTATCCTCACGAGGTTGATTAAGTCCATATACTTAATTAACCATAACTCGACTTCATTTCTCACGCAACGCATCGAGTTCTAAGACGCTTTCACAATTAAATTACAAACCTCGATCCAATGTCGAGTGCATTTTCAAATTTCTTTTTCATAATAAAAACTCAAGTACTTAAATCGTTGGATGTTAGTCCAATTGTTTAAACACTTGTAAAAAAATGAACTTCGAATCTTTAAATCGTTGGATGCTAGTCCAATTGTTTAAAGATTCTTAATAATGTGAACTTTGTTTCACTTCACTCTTTCATAAGAAAACTTTTTGGGATGATAGACGACTCGTTGAGCATTAAACTCATCTTGTTTCTAGTATTTGAATCGTAGGATGCTAGTCCTATTGTTCGGTACTTTTCACCCACCTGAAATCAATTCAACTCACTCAAAAATCCTTTTCTCGCTCATATGCGATAATCAAACTCTTTTCCAACGAAAGAGTGTGCAATAGCCATTTCAAACGCTAACGAGGACTTAAGATTTTCAGACAAAACTAAACAAGTCCAAGCTCAAGCATTTGAAATGTCTAATGCATGATTTTTCTTATAAAATCAATACAACAAACTTAAAACCTTTTCAAGAGGAACTACGGAGTTTTGACTTTCCCATTGCACAAGGGAATACGTAGGCACACGGTTCCGAAACCGTGCCAAACTCAAAATAATAATAAATAAACCTCGTTTCTTTGATTTTTCGATTTTATTCATAACTTAGCAATAAACACACACACAAACGCTTAGAACTAAATGGGTCCCATCGAGTACGATGGATGTAAGAGGTGCTAACACCTTCCTCTTACATAACCGACTCCCGATTCCATGTTTTTGGTCACGTAGACCGCCTTATCCACATCTATGGAGTTTATCTATATTTTCCCGTTCTTTTTAGAACAAATAAAATTAGGTGGCGATTTCACTAGTTTTCGAAATTTAAATGATTTTTGAAAATCGAGTTGCTTCAGGAAGAAATAAAAAAATTAACCCTAACAATTAAATAAATAAAAAAATTCTAAGACCCTAAGGTATTATATTAACATGTTATAAACATAAATGCTCTCAAAAGTTAAAGAAAGGTTGGTCAAGTGATTGTAACTTCTAACCTAAGCAACCAAATTGGCCAAATCAAGATAATTCAAACGGAAATAGGAAAATGACCTATAAAATCTAAACAAAATTTTTTAAGACACTTAAAACCTATAAAAGTCATAAAACATCAATTTAGATCCTTGAATGTTTGAAAAAAAAGTTGGAAACAAAATTCATCTTTCAAAACTAGTTGAGATGGAGCTCAAACTAGATAAGTTTTGTAAAGTATTTTGAAAAAAATAGAAACTCTATTGATAAATTCAAGAAAAATTGATTTTAGTGAACTCAAAACATTCAAGGATCCAAATCAAAATTTAAATGACATTTATAAGTTTCAAATGATCAACAACTAAATCAAAACTTGTGATCCAAGCAACCAAAAACCCTAAAAAATGACATTTACAAACCCAATATTCAAAATAAAATAAAATCAGTGATATAAATCACAAATAAAATTCTAAAATAAGTATAACACTTTGAGGACCCTAAAAAATATTTTTGTGGATTTTTTATATTCAAGAGAAATAGTGTAAATAATAAAAATGCAAAATATGAGATGCAAATTAAATATTTAATGTAAAAAATTACTTAATCATGCAAAAATGAAAAACTCATGACATAAAATTCATAAATGTATTATACATGAATAAAATTATTTAAAATATTTTTTATACAATTTTTATATGAGCGAAAAATAACTTTAATGGCACTTAAAAATGCATAAAATGCAATATAATGCACAAAATTATTTAATTATGTAAAAAATACAAAATTATGGAATAAAAATCATAAAAGCAAAATACATGGATGGAATAACTCAAAATAATTTTATGCAATTTTAGTATGAATAAAAATATTTTTAATAATGATACATATGCATTAAATGCAATATAATGCTTGAAGTGATTCAACCAGGTTATGGCTTGATCTTGCAAGGATCACAACTTGCTCCATAATTGGCCATTTGAAGTGATTCAAAACTTGTTAGAAAGATATCCATGTCAGCTTCAAAATGCACGAGACACATTTTCAAAATTAGACTAAAATCAAAATATACAAGCTCTCACATTTTTCACACCACGTGTTTTTTGAAAAAACGCGCGCAGGAGGCAAGGAGAAGGCGGGCTTGCTAGGTATTCTTGCATGTTTTGTGCACCAAACTCCAAACTCAAATATCTTTCAAATGGTGCATTTTTGAGAACTTTTACACACTAACAAACTTGTAGCATTTTTCCCAAGCTTTCCAAAAATGTATGACATGTCAAAGTTCTATAATGTTGACACTTAAAAAATTGAGAAAGTTATGACATCTCAAAGTTCTATAGTGTTGACACTTAAAAAAATTTCAAACTTCCAATAACTTCAAGAGCAAGTTAACCCTAATTTCTTAAATTCTTTTGATTCAATGGTAAATTTGATCATGAAATATTAAAATAGGATATTTGAATTTATGGTTGACCAAAACTTCACTTGGTCAACTCTTGACTTTGACTGATTTTGACCAAAATGACCATTTTGCTCCTTGGGATCATTTGACTTGCTTCTAATCAAAACTGAACCTCAATCTTCCAACCATGGATGCCCAACATCATATAGAAACACATGAAATAAACTTTGAGTGAAAAATCTGAAGAAATCCTTATTATATTCAAAATCCTAATTTTGCACCTTGTGTTAGGAGATGACCAATCAAGCTTCAAAATCTCAAATCTTCTGAATGTGATGAGAAATTCTTTGAGCCATGATATCACAAATGATAATAGGGAGATGATAATTCAAGAGATTGTCTCAACCATGCTTCAAACTCCACAATGGACCAAAAACCTAATTTCATCAAATGAAAAATTCAGATGAATTCCTCCTCAATTCTTTGCAAAACTTCAACTCTTGAGGAATCAATGAGACAAATGAGCTATCTTGAGCTATAACACACCCTTGTGACTTGAAAATTCTAAATACATGAGAACCTGAGATTTCCTTAGAATAAAATATTCATACAATCAACCTCCATAGCTTGTGGAGGACTTGAGAACCAAAGAACTTTTGATCCCATCACAATGCATGAATGTAATGCAATGTGATGTTTATGATGAAACATAAGCCTAAATCAAGAGGGTAAATTTTGGGGTGCAACATTATACACCACTTATCACCATAAGAATAACTTATGACACTTTGCATAACATTTTATGTAGTATTTTCAAAGTGAGTCAATCCAGTATAAATATTACTCCTAATATTCATACTTATGTCAAGACCTGATAACTCCTTATCCACGATCCAAGAGATGTGATCATCAGTCTATCTACATAATAATCTCACTTCACAATAAAACTCGACTATAGATACTTTAAGAATATGTTATGGAAGCTTATTCATGTGATCCCTTTCTTCCTTAGTTGAAGGGGATTGTGTTTTTTATAGACACAAGCCATATTTAATAGGAATGAATCCTTTCTTGGAATCATGCATATTAAAGCTTCTCAGCACTTTGTCTATGTATATACTTTAACTTAGGCCAAGCATTTTTTGTGATCTATCTCTATAGATCTTGATTCCTAATATATAGGTTGCTTAACCAAGGTCCTTCATAGAAAATCATTTCTCTAGCCAAGTTTTCACTTGTTGCAAGGCAGGGACTTCATTTCCAATGAGTAATATGTCACCTACATATAATACCATGAAGACAATCATACTCTCGCTAACCTTCTTGTAGAAACAAGGCTGGCATTCATTCTTGATGAATCCATATTATTTTATTGTTTTATCAAAACAAATATTCCAGCTTCTAGAAGCTTGCTTTAATCCATAGATTGATCGTTGTAACTTGCATATCTTTTGGGCTTCTTCTAGTATGCAAATATTTCAGGTTGTGTTGTGTACACATACTCTAGAAGGTTCCCATTAAGGAAAGTAGTCTTGACATCCATATGCCATATTTCATAATCATGACATGCAGCGATAGCAAGTAAAATCCAAATAGATTTAAGCGTTGCAACTAGGGAAATGTTTCATCATAGTCTACCTCATGAATTTGTTTATATCCTTTTGCAATCAGTCTTTCCTTATAGGTATGTACCTTACCATCTATGTGAGTCTTATTTTTGAAGATCCACTTGCATCCTATAGGATTAACTCCTACATGTGGCTCTATCAAAGTCCAAACTTAAATTGTGTACATGGAATCCATTTCAAATTTTATGGCTTCTAGGTGTAACAACCCTTTTCTATCCCCAAAATAATCATGGTATTAATCAGAGTAAAATAAAATGCACGCATATAAAGGGTGTCAGATGTTATTTTTCCAAATTAGGAAAACCAACAAAACAAACATTAACATGCACCTGGTCATACTCATAACACATATTTGAATTTTATGCTTTAAAATAAAACTATGCATTTCACAACGGAGTATTTAATATTTCAGATATTATCAATGATTACATCCCATAATATAATCATTGGATGAAACAACAATGAATCCATAACATAATCAAGTCATAAAGATTCATACATCGGCACCACGGCCAAATTAACATAGTATCTCAACATACGAATACAAAATATATGAGAATACATAACAAACATCTCATAAAAGCATAAATCCATATAATCTCCGTGTTACATGACCAGAGCAATGACTCACTATCTAGTATAAGGAATAAATAGATAAACTCCTCAACTAGTCTCGTGCGAAGCACCGCTACCCTCAGAACCTGCACGTTACCCACATAGAGGCAACATCATAATAGAAGGGTGAGAATTCACATTATTATCCGAATATATATATATATATATATATATATATATATATATATATATATATAATTGGGAGTAATATAGAAACAACATCTATTCACGAATTCAACACACTTCAAGTAATATTCCAATATAATATGATTATACAAACATTCCAAGTTTAACATATTCACATTTATTACAATTAGCACAATTGTCATCAATCCAAACAATCCATTGTTCACATAATCAAGTATCACAATGCCAATACACATAATTCATATTCATCAATGACTCATGTGACAATAAGGCAATGTGACTCAATACACATAACCATATCTACTGAAATCAGTAAATGTGATAAAGTATTGAAAACATCTTATGGCTGGTATGTTTAGTGGTCCACATACATCAGTATGTATGAGGGCCAAAATATCAATAGCACTTTCACCTTTTCCTGTGAATGGGGACTTTGTCATCTTTCCAATTAAACAAGACATGCATGTCTCATATGATTTATAATCAAAAGAGTTCAAAAGGCCATCTTTACGGAGTTTGGAAATGTACTTCTCATTTATGTGGCCTAAGCGACAATGCCAAAGATAACTTGGATTTAACTCATTGTGTTTAATTTTTTTAGTATTAATGTTATAAATTTTCATTTCAAGATCAATGACATACAATCCATTGTTCATTTGTGCAGAATCATAGAATATATCATTCAAATAAATAGAGCAACAGTTATTCTTTATTATGAATGAAAAACCAAACTCTTTCAAACAAGGAACGAAAATAATATTTCTACTAATTACAGGTACACAATAATTGTTCTCTAACTGAATTGTTAAATCAATAGGTAAATTTAATACATAAGTTCCAACCTCTAAAGGAGCAACCCTTGCTCCATTGCCACTCGTAGATCAACTTCACCCTTTTCCTAATCTCTACTCTTTTAAATCTATGCACATTGGTACAAATGTGAGAACCGCATCCAGTATCTAATATCCATGATGCAGAAGTAGATAAATTAATTTCTATAACAAAAATATCTGAACTTGAGGTCTCTACTCCATTCTTCTTATCTTTCAGGTACTTTGGGCAGTTTCTCTTCCAGTGTTCGGTCTTATCGCAATGGAATCAAGTTCTCTCTTTTGCTATGCCTCCACTAGGCTTCAAAGCAGAAACAATAGGTTTGGGATTAACAGCTTCCTTGTCTTTGGCAACTTCCTTGTCTTTCCCTTTACCAACCTGCTTGATGGGCCTTTTGTTCAGCTTTTTTCCATTACTGACCATCAAAATGGACTTCCCTTTTGACTTCACATTCTTCTCAGAAGTTCTAAACATGCTTAGAAGTGCTGGAAGACTTTTGTCCAGGTCATTCATGTTGAAATTCAGGATAAATTGACTGAAGCTCTACAGTAACGATTGCAAGATCAAATCAGTCGCAAGTTATTTTCCAAGGGGGAACCCTAACCTTTCAAGGTTCTCCCCATACCTAACCATCTTAAGTACATGGGGACCTACATGGGTTCCCTCAGCTAACTTGTTATTAGAAAGGGCCTTTGAAACCTAAAACCTTTCATTATTTGCATGCTCTTGATAGAGCTTCTTTAAATGTCTAATCCTATCGAACGTTGTCATGTTCACATGTTGCTTTTACAATTCTGAGTACATGGTAGCGAGCATGAGGAAAGCAGTTTTATTGGCATCAGCGACATGCTTCTTATAAGCGTATCTTTCAACCTTATGAGCATGATTGGGAGGTTTCTCTTCAGGAGCAGTTGTCTCTAACACATACAACTTTTTGTCATGTTTGAGGACAATCCTCATATTCCAGAAAATTTGTCTCAGACAATTTTTTCTTGTCAAGGATTGATCACAAAATATTGTTAGATGTGTTTGTTATCATGGTAATCTACATGAAAAATAAAAAATATATATAAGTATCATTAAAATAACATATTGAATTAGGCCTTTAATTAAATATGCTCTCATTATTTTACTCAAAACAAATGACCCTCACCATTTGATTCGGAAAATCCCATTGGGAGATTCTCTAGTGGGTCGAGATCCATATTTCACTTTGTTATAAGTCAGCGTTAGACTGATTACACAAAACTCGATTGTTTAGATAGTAACTCATTTCAATTGTATCTAATACAATTCTCGGATATTTCAGTTGGGCGAATAACTTCTTATTCTAATCCATCATATTGATCATTCACAACTTCTACTTCTAAATGCGTATAATCTTATTATAATTTGTGTAATTAAGTTTGACCCAGTGTTTTAGCAATTGGATATTACATGTATCCCACTACACCTTACTAATATAGAACATGCAGCTCGCGTTAGGCGAAACCTATATTGTTCGATACTAGTCTTGATGAGTGCTAAAACTTGGAAAGCATAAACTTAATATTCAATTTGAGGGAATTTGATATTAGTTTGATCTCACTGGATTAACATCCAAAACGTCTCTCACATGCATCAACATACAAACACATGCATTAACATACATATAAAAAGATACAGTTATGGTCCCTAGCGCAATTGCTCTCTCAAGCCAATGAGAAAACCTAAGTTAAACCTAATAACGATCTACGCTTCTCCAAACTAGATCTCCATGGTTGTCCTCCTTCGATTTTGTCTTCTTCTTTTTCTTAACTATATTATATCACTTCAAAGAATACTAATTTTACATATGAGGTAATGAGATGGGAAAAGAAGTTACATTAAGAGATTAAGAGAAAGACACGACATGCATGTCGTATTTTAAAATCCCAAAAACAAAATAAAGGAATCTAAGACCACAACTGATCACCACAAGACAACAATAATAAAACACTTTATTATTATTATTAATTTAAATTATGTTAATTAAATAAATCAAATTAAATTTCTGTGTTCCATTGGCTGGTCAGCAGACGGTGATTCCCTCCTTATGTTATTTGAATACTCCTCTGTCGTTGCCTTTTCCATTGCCCTAAATAAAATTCCATCAATCATTTGTTAGATTCGTCAATTCTCCAAATTCATAAAAAACTCTACACATTTTGATCACTCGTTATGTCAAGATTGAACGATACAAATTTAAAATTTATACAATATTTAAAATATAGATCGTCCAATCTTGATCTTACCACTGAGATACCTGCCTTCACAAACTCAAGATTGTTACAACACACAACTCATATATGATAATGGATACAAATAAATTTATAATATATTTGATCATATAACTAGAGAAGAGTTATAGTAAATTACATATGTACATGTCGATTGATCTCAGTTGCAATATTTTCTGGATTGGGAATATAAGACTTAAGAGCAATTTCATGAGCTAAATTAGCTTGTGCTTTAAGATAATCATCAAACTGAGCAATACCAGCTTCAAAGCATGGAATAGCAATAGCAAAAACCAAGAAAATAATGGTAATTTTACTTGCCATTTTTATTTCAATGTTTGAATCTATTGTTTGGTTTTGCAAAAGTTTCTATGATATATTTTCTTGGTTTCTCTGGCAAGGATTTCTAAGGTCTTAGAATTAATCTTACAATTAAATGACCTCAGCACCAATGCCAATTAAACCAAAAAAATGTTTAATGTGTAGGCAACATATTGCAAGGTAGTGAGTGATTATTTTTTTTTTTGAAGAAACTTGAAGGCTTTAAATACTGGTTGAATGTGAAAATTGTTCTATATTTAGGAGCATATTGAGTGGATAACCGTTGTCTTTGCTTAGGCTATTTTTATCCGGTCAATCTTGCTTAAGAAATGGATCTTATACAGATAAAATTAATATGTTAAATATTATACAAGTCAGTGGTAATTGGTCAAAATTGGCCATACTTTTAAAGCTCACGTTTTCAAGGTTATATATAAAATAAAAAAAATAACAAAAAAAAAATTTACTCCATTCAATCCATGTCACATATCAATTGAATTTTGTATGAGCTAATATCTTTTTATTAATATATTGATATAAAACATACACCAGAGAGTGATACTCAGCCTAAGTCTATTGATTATGATATTTTAATGATTGAATTTGTTAGAGGAATAAATTCAAAGGACATGCTATATCAACTTGGTTTGAATGGAAGTAGTTGTGGCTACGCCTCAACCTCTAGGTCAAATAAATATTCGAATTATGCTAATATTGTTCGTAGTATGAGTGGAGAGGTTGGGCACCCCTAATACAGACGATTGTAAGTCAAAAACAAACAATCAATTGCATCCTTACTCATCAAAATAAAATGTTTCTCACATTTGCTAAACATGCAAATCAAGATTTGGATTCAATAGATTTGGATGGAGATGATATTTATGTTGGTAATGCTACCCATATAAGTAATGTAAATAATGATAGAGATATGGCTGGTGAGCAATATTGTTGTCTTTGGAATGTAGAATTTAAAAGTCATTGTGAGTTTAATATTTTGTAGGTTTTCAAGATATTAGATCGTTAACCTTTTGAATGTATTGATAAGCTTTTGATTCTTAGTTTTTAATTAAGATACTTATACATTGATATTTTGGATGTATTGATATGATTTTAGAGGCTTATATTTTGTTAAGCTGCTTATGACATAATTGGTATTTGCAAGTGGATTTGTAGTTTGATTTGAATTTTTGAAATTGCTTCGATATATTAGCGTGTGATATAAAATAGAATTTATAATAATGTTTCAAATAAAATTTGTTTGTGGTAGAATATTTTATACAATTATGTCCTGAATATTATTTTAAAAACAAACATAAAAATCATGATAACAATATTGTAGCAATATTGGGACAGAATAGTGAAAATTTTGTAAACATTTTCGGATGAAATATTAGAAATCTAGCATGATATTGGGACTGAAGGTTAGAAAACTATCACGTTATTAGAACAAAATATTATAACTCTGTCGCGAAATTGGGACAGTATATTAGTATTTTGTCATGATATTGAGATGGAATGTTTAAATTTTTTCTTCATATTGGAACTGCAACATCCCTTCTAAAATACTCCGCGAATTAATAATTAATCAAAGTTAACATATAACAAAGGGCATTACAATTCAAATTCAAATATAAAATATCAAAGCGGTAGTCATGCTTCACCGAAGAACTTTATTAAAATAATCCAAAAATCAGTAATATGTTCTACACAGCGGAAAATAGCAACCAAACGGAATAAACTCTAATTCATAATCATTCCCAAAATAAATCAAAGAACAATAGAGTACAAAACAAAACTCTCAGCCAAATGTTCCCCAGTGTTACAACTATCAGAGCATGACACTAACACGCGGATAACTAACTATCACAGCTCTATAAGCCATCCTCACCAACTCCTGAGCTGATAACTTTAATCTAAAATCATCAAAGTAAGGGTGAGACTTCATCATAATTAAAATGCATTATAAGTTTCTCAAAACAATAAAATATCACAAGTATATTAATCCACCTTTTTTAGCATAAATCAGATAAGTAACGTTTTCACCAATCAATCCAAAAGCATACATCTATTCATAACAAACAAATTATAACACAGGAAATCATCCTATCATGTTATAATTTCACACAATGTAAATGCACGACTCTATGCATGTGGTACCAAAACATGAATTAAGTCACCAACATCGATTTGTCCATAATCACCCGGACATGAATCTAGCCTCACCATCCATAATCACCCGGGAACGGTTATTGGCAAATCTCACTAATTCCGCACAATAGAAATTAGCTACCACCAAAATGTATATGCATGCACATCATAAAGCATGCAACATTCAAATAAGTTCATGATTACACCAACGTCATAAACCAAATCAAACCAGAACATGATATCCTCATTGATCATGCACACATCAAATAGCATAAAACATGCATTTCATCCACCAAATCCTGATACAAGCAATTACCATGGATACAACACTGCATACACACCAAATATGCACAAAGTAAAAACTGCATAATTCGAAATCCGACGCATTTTCAAAATAAATTCAAGCTACAATAATTTTATTCATTTCATTAAATAGAGCATTAAATTTAAGAAACAACGTTCAAAACGGCGCTCAAAACGGACTTACGGTTTGAAAGTTATGAATTTTTAAAGTTTATTATTTTTTAAAATAACACAGTGGTAACCGGTTCCTCCCAGGGAGAACCCGGTTCCCACAAGCTTCAAAAATACGCTCTCTGAAAAAATGTATGGGGAACCCGGTTCCTCCATACAGGGAATCGGTTCCCACAGAAAAATATGGATTTCTTTGTAAATTTTGAACTGGGAACCCGGTTCCTCCCCAGGAGTAATCGGTTCCCAACATCCCAGAATTACCTCTCTCTGGTTTTTGTACCAAGAACCCGGTTCCTCCCACATGGGAACCGATTCTTGCGACCTGCAGAACCAAAAACTTGCTGTTTTGACAACAGCATGTATTCCAATTCATTTCTTTCCAAACCAATACGAATTAATGCATCCAAACAGCAACATCCAACCAATACAACAGCACATATCATAATTTCATCATCCCTAATGATTCCATATCACTACTAATGGTTCAAATTCATACAATTCGACGCATTTCGACACCAATTGGGATAAATCCTACAAACCTAGAAAATCCTAAATTGGGATTTCTAATATGCTATGATCAATCCTATTGAATTCAAAACCGATAAGGCATAGTAATTAATTGAAATCACCCCTTACCTTATGGATTCTTCGAATTCCGACACTTTTGGCTTTTTCTTCTTCCTCTTCTCTTCTCCAATGCACGTACGATAGAAAACTCCAATTATGTCTCTTTTTCCTCTTTTCCTTTATTTGTTCCTTTATTATTCCAAAATAATAATAATGAGTAGAGTGTTTTACTCCTCACACCCTCCAATTCACACCTCACACCTCACACCCCAACACTTCCATTTATTTAATTAATTAATTAAATCCAATAATTCAAAAATACTAATAACTAAATTTCTAATTAAATTAATAATTAAAATTTTGATTATTTAATAATTGAATTATTCGGGGTGTCACAAAGACGAGATGTTAAAATTCGGTTGAGATATTAGGACGGAAAATATGAATTAAATATGTCAAAATATTGCGAGAAAATAAAATAAATGATTTAACTTTTTTTATATTTCCTCTTTAAATTCGTCTCTAAATTCGTACCTATTGTACAATAAAAGTTGAATTTCGTCCCCAAACAATTGCGAATGATATTATTTTGTCGTGAACGAAATTATTTTGTCGTGAATTTCATCCCTAGTATTTATTGGGACGAAAATTTGTGTGGTTGAACGATAAAAATCTAGTTCCAAATTAATTTTTATTTTTATTTTAGTTTGGGCATTTAAAAAAATAGGGATAGATTGACCTTGTCCAACTATCATTTTACTAGTTGTTTGATGAGTTAAATTTTATATTCTTATCCTTTTTATTTTTTACTTTTTTATCTCAATCAATTTTTTCAATTTTCTTATCACTACAAGAAAAAAGTTGTTTTGCGACGCATAAGTCGCGACGGTTCTATTAAAACCACGCTCCCTTGGTCGAAGATATCTATTTCATCATTTTGCATAAATTAAAAAAGTTTTATATAAGTAAAATAGCATGCTAATTTTATTAAATTACTCATATAAATAAGGGTTAACTATATTTTTGAACTCTATAAATTATTAAATTTAGTTTTTGGTCTCTATAAAAATTAGACATATTTTAGTCTGTCCAAATTTTATGCACGTAGTTTTAGTGCTTGTTGTTAAACTGATGTGTATTTTCGACTGATTATTTTGCATAAATGTTTAGAACGTTATAAAAAGTTTGTTGAAAAAAAGAAACTCAAAAGTTGATTTTTAAGTCGTAATTTTCATTACTTTCATCAATATTTTTTGAAATTTAAAAATATATATATATTTAATTCATCTATTTTAAAAAATTCTAAAATTTGACAAATAAATTCTTTATTGTATTCTAAACACGTATGAAAAAAATTATTCAAAAGTTTAAAAATTTAAAGTTAATTAAACAATTTTCAAAAATTTAGAAAATAACAGAAACTAAAATTACGTGAATAAAAATTTTGTAAGGACAAAAAAATATTATTTATTTAATAAAGATTAAAAATAAATTTTAAAATATTTATAGGGACTAAAAATATATTTAACCTTATAAATAGTGAGTTCGTAACTATCAAAATGACAAAATGAAAGATATAAATTTAAAAATGATACGAGTAATAAAAAATATTATATACAACTATAAAATATTAGGTTAAATAGTATGTTCATCCTGTAAATTAGCATATTTTTGTTTTTATTAATTTTTATGTTTTTTTAAATAGTTGAATGTTACATTTATTTGTTTAAGTCCTTAAATTCAAAATCGCAAGAAAATTTATAAGTTTCCTGTGAAATTTTCTATAAATTTTTTACAAATTTTATTTTTAAAGACTAAAATCAAAAAATAATTCACATTCTAGATTTGAGACTAAAATCAAATACATTACATACTAACTTACGTAAACCATCCTACTATTTAAACCAAAATATTATTATATTCAAATTGAAAGCGTAACTGGTTTCGGAACAATTTTTTTATTAAATACACCATTTATTATGAGAAGAAAAAAAAGGATTGCACCCTTATTTTGTGACTAAAGGTAAAAATACAACCTTTTATTGTGAGAATTACTTTTTAATAATAATAATCGGTTCTTCTAGATAAAAATATATTATATATTACTTTAATATTTGATTTTATATTTAAAATTCAAAGAGATAAGTATACACTTAATTCTAAGCGTTACTATAAATCAAATTAAATTTGTGCATTAAATTTAGAAATTAAAATTCATAAAACCTAGCACAAAATGCATGCTTGTGGGTCAAATGAAAAACATGTTTTTGTAAAAAGCATGATAAGCATGAAAAATTTCACCGAGTGATCATTATTTGTTTGCCAATTAGAGGGTGTGACATTGAGTCTCTAAAAATATATGATTCTTAAATTGTTTCAATCATACCCTTTTTTTATAGATTTATTATAATATTATTAAAGTTTAAATAGTTTTTTTGGTCTCTAAAAATTAACGTTTATTTTTCTATAAAGTCCATAAATATTGAATTTTATTTAATTTTAATCACTAAAATTATAATCTGGAAAAAGATTTATAAGTTTCTTATATATTTTAATTTAATGACTAAAATCAAAAGAATTTTACATTCAAGAATCATTTAAAAAATACACTAGTGAAATTAAAAAACATACAAATTTACGGGAACCAAAAGACTATTAAAATTTATTTTTAATCTAATATATAATTCAACGATATAATTAAATAATTGATGATTTTCTCATAATTTAAAAAAGTCCTCATAAATTTTTTCTTTTCTTATATGGTAAGTTAGTGAGAAAATTTATTTAAAAAATCACATTATTTTAACAGTTACAATTGTGTTTAGAAATATCAACCCAACTCAATTGTTAAAAATAAAATATTAATTTTTTTTCCTATAAATTGTTTGAATGTCTTCAACTCTAGACATACTTCCCATCATCAATTTGTTTATTCCTCTCATGGATAATGATTATTATGATATGTTTTCCATTTTGCATAGTTGCAAAGCTAACACATACACTTCTCCTACCACCATTTTTGAAACTCTTCCTCCACCCCAAACCTTAACAACCACATCTACCATTATCAATAACATTATATCTCCTCAAAACACCACACCATCTTACTATGATGATTTTTCTTTAACTCAAGAAAATAGATTAGTCAATTTTTCCCCACTTAAACCAACTGATTTTATAGAGCTAGACAAATTAAAACTCAATTTCAATCCCACCACCATTATCTCCACCCAAACCACAACTATCCTAGATGCCCCTACACCTATTACTACTATCAACATTCCTATACCTACCCACATAACCACCACTAATAACCTTACCACCAATGTTGCCACACCCATTAGTGACACCTTCACTAACCCTAGCCTTCCATTAAACATTTTTACTCCAAGCACCATAGGCAATGCACCTTCTATCACTACCATGATTAACACTAACACTAGTTGTCATGGAACCAATAATTATCCTAATATATATAATCCCCCCATACTCTTTGAGAAACAACAGATCCAACAAAATCAAAACAATCAACTGTCTGCTCTAAAACCTACCGCTTGCATTGAAATTACAAAGGCTCACTTTGATCTTGCTTACAACCATCCATCAATTTCCAAACAATACGCAAGAGAGTGCAATAAACTACCAATTTTACCAAATACAGACTCACAAGGAGAACTATGCAAAAATAGGAAAAGGTAAAGTTATTTTTCATATATTTTAATATATTTAATCCTTTATCAATCTTATTGTTTCAAATTAACTTGGTTTCAATTTTTTCCAGAAAATTTGATAATCACAAGTTAGTAGAATGGCATATGAGTGTAGAGAGGTTAGGTGAAGATCCATGGGAATGGAGAAAATATGGACAAAAACCCATTAAAGGATGTCAACATCCAAGGTAATTTAATTTGGTAAAAGTACAAAAAAATTCATGTTTATTGTGTTTTTATCGAGTATGAAAGAAATATGTGTGTGGTTTATAGAATGACAAATATGAATCTCAAATACGTATAAAAATCTTATTCTTATATGTGTTTATATAGTTTTAGTTGTTAAAATGCTACAATTATGTGGTGCTTGATATGTGAAATAATGTTTTAATAATTTTGCAGGAACTACTATAAATGTAACACTTCAAACGAGTGTTTAGCGAAAAGACAAGTAGAAAAAAAACCAAACAAAGAGAATATTTACATTGTGACATATATAGGAGAGCACAATCATCCAAGACCCGTTATTGATTGTTCTTCTCATAAAAAGTCATCAAAGAAGAGATTATCAAGTGTAAAAAAACATGGATCCTTGAAAAACATTAAAAACTCTGATTCTCCTAGTACACTGAAGTCACAATTTGATCAACCGGAATGCAGCAATGCTCGAGTCCATCAACGTCAATCAAAAGTCAATTATCAAGAAACTCAACTTAAAAAGAGTCGTGCGCTTGTAATTAGAGAAGTCTGATCATAATACATGTTAAAAATTTAAGTTCATCTAAATTTATGATGCTACAATTTGACGAGCATGAGAAAGACAAATGTTTTAATGACAAAGACGATATTTTGATTGTCAATATAAGTGTTCTTAGTTGAGTCTATCACAAAGAATTTCTCCTAATTAAGGAGATGTTGTTTAGTATTGACCCCTAAATAATATATGATTTGATTGTTTTTTTTTAAAGTATGCAATATTGCAAAAAAATAATGATTATTAATTTCTCACTTTTATCTTTATTTATTATTCTTTTTCTTTTATTAACAAAGTGGGCAAATAATAAAATTTATTCAAAGCAAGTATGTACACAATTAAGAAAAGACATTCAAAAGTCATATAGAGGTTTATGTTTTACTTTTTTATTTATTCTCAAATAAACATTTATATTATATATTTCATAAATATGGTTTTTATATTTAATTTAAATTCTTTTTTAAGGTTAATTTGATTTACTATATTGTGTCACATGAACGTTTCACTGAAAAGATTGTTGAGAATAATTTATGTCCAGAACTTTTAAGGAGAGTCAGAAGTTCTGATGATTAGTAAGGCTATCCAGAACTTCTGATGTTCTGATGTCCCGTTGTTCAGAAGTTGTTGAACTTCTGAGGTCGTGTCTAGAAGTGTTTAAATTCTGGTTCCTTAACTTAGTTATTAAGTTTAGGTTTAAGGGTACTTTAGTATTTGTTAGTTTGTGTTGTTAGTATCGTTTAGCTTGACCAACAAGATTAGTTTTTAATTAGGGTTTACTGACATATTTAGTTTTGGGCTTTTTGTGTATAAATATGTATTCCTATTTCATTAATAATAACAACAATCCTTATTTTCTTTACTCTTTTTGGTAGCCGTCTTTTCTCTATTATTCTTCCATCATTCCAATCACTTTTATCCTTGTGCACCAACAAATTGGTATCAGAGCTCCGGTTAGAAACACAGGGAAACACGAGTGAACGTGAGTTTGTGTTGTGTGGTTGATTTTGTTTCTAGGTTTCACGTTGAATCTAAAAGAATCTTTTTTTTATTTTGTGGGTTGGGAAACACCGTGTGAGTGAATATCTAAGTGTATTGCACAAGGTAGTAGATGAACGGAAACAACAACATGAACACCAACCTTCCAATTTTTGATGGCAAGAACTGGAATAGATGGATGATTCAGATGCGCGTGTTATTTGGAGCTCAAGATGTTCTAGAGCTTGTTACTGATGGATATATTCCAGTTGCAAAAGATGCAACAGAAGATGAGAAAGAGGTGTAGAGAAACAAGATGAAGAGAGATCAGAAAGCTCTGTTCTACATCCATCAGTGTGTGGATATGAATGTGTTTGAGAAGATTGCAGATTTTATGACGTCAAAGGAGGCGTGGGACACACTGGTCAGATTTTACGGTGGTGACGCATCAGTGAAGAAGATGAAGCTTCAGTCCTTGAGAAAGCAATATGAGAATCTCAACATGAAGAACAGTGAGAAAGTTTCTGAGTACATTTTAAGAGTGATTTTGATCACTAATGAAATGAAGGCTTGTGGAGAAACACTTTTTGAACAAGTAATCATAGAGAAAGTTCTGAGGTCGCTTACTCCTCAGTTTGATTACATTGTTGTTGCCATTGAACATTCTAAAGATCTAGAAACCATGAAAATAGAAGAGTTGTAAAGTATTCTAGAAGCGCATGAGTTGCGTTTGATTGAGAGAACTTCTGAGAGGGAAGTTGAGCAGGCTCTGAAAGCTTCTGTTGTCAAGAAGAATCAGAAGTAGAATAGACGTGGTGATAGATTCCAAAAGTCAGAAGCTTTCTATTCTGATGAGAAACATCAGAAGGGAAAAGAGAGGAGAAAGGTTCAATGTTACTGTTGTAAGCAGTTTGGCCACTTTGCTAGAGATTGTTGGTCAAACAAAGAAAGGAAATCAAAAGAAGCAAAAATAGCCAGAGGTGATTCAGATGATGAACATGTGCTATTGATGACTTATGAATCTGGCGAGGAACCTATGAGGTTGTCATTTTCTGAATCTGAAGGGGATGAAGATGACTTTGAATATTCTGATTCTGAAGGAGTGTCTCTTTATGAGTCAGATTCAGAAAATGACATTGAAGAGTTAGAAGTTGAAACTTCTGAAGAAGAGTCAGAAGTTGAAACTTTTGAAGAAGAGCCAGAAAATGACATTGTAGATTCTGAAGATGAGTCAGAATCTGAGGTTTCAGAAGAAGAGTCAGAGTTAGAAGATGACTCTGAAGCTGAAGACAAGTCAGAATCAGAAAGTGATTTTGAGTATGAAGAAGAATCAGAAGATGACTTAGAATCTCCTTGAGATTCTACTTCTGAAGATGAGTCAGAACATGAAGGTTCTGAAGATGAGTCAGAACATGAAGGTTCTGAAGATGAGTCAGAACATGAAGGTTCTGAAGATGATTCAGAACATGAAGGTTCTAAAGATGAGTCAGAACATGAAGGTTCTGAAAATGAGTCAGGACTTGAAAGCTCTGAAGAAGAGTTGGAGTCAGAAGATGAAGAATCTTATGGAGACTCTAAGGATGAGTCAGATAGTGAATCTGATTCTGATCCAGATTTTGATGATGATCCAAAATCTGGTGGCGATCATGTTTCTAGAAGGGAAAACTTTGAAGACGTAGGTTTTGGAGGAAAATTTTCTGGAGATGATCATGTTTTTGGTGGTAATCATGACTCTAGAGGTGGACTTTCTAAAGGAGGAGCTTCTAAAGGTAGTCCAGCCTCTGGCGATGGTCATGATTCTGAAGGTGGAACTTTTGAAGAAAGACATTTTGAAGATGATCCAACTTTTGAAGGTGGTGGTTCTGGACAAGGTCCAGAAGTTAACAAAGGTGGAACTTCTGGTGGAAGTAAAAATTCTGAAGAAAGTCCAGAAGGAGATACGGTTCCAGAGCCAGAATGAGATTCTGAACAAGAGGCAGTTGGAGAAGTTCTCAAGAAGAAAGTGTGGCTGAAGGCCATTATAAAAGAACTTGAGGCTTCAGAAGGAAACAAGACTTGGAAGTTAATTGAGCTTCCAAGGGAGAAGAAAGTCATCAGCGTCAGATGGGTTTTTAAGGTGAAGCTTAAGCTAGATGGATCAGTTGGCAAGCACAAAGCAAGGATAGTGGCCAGAGTTTTTCTTCAGAAACCTGGACTAGATTATTTTGAGGTGTTTACTCCTGTAGCTAGGCATGAAACAATCAGATTGGTGATTACTTTAGCTGCAAACAGAAATTGGTCGCTGATGCATTTGGATGTAAAGTCAGCATATCTGAACGGTCCATTACAAGAGGAGGTATACGTGTCACAACCTCCTGGCTTAGTGAAAAAGAATCAGGAAGGGATGGTGTACAAGTTACACAAAGCTCTGTATGGATTGAAGCAAGCACCGGAGCTTGGAATCAGAAGATTGATTCATTTTTTAAGAAGTAAGGGTTTCAGAAATGTGAGATGGAGTATGGTGTGTATGTGAAACATTCTGGAAGCAATATGATTCTAGTGTGTATTTATGTTGATGACATATTGCTTACGGGGAGTTGCAACCAAAAAAAACCTGTAGATGTTCTGATGAAGGATGTCAAGACTGAACCCCTTATCCGTTTGAGAGATGAAATTGGTTTTGTAGATTTTGATGGATATGAATTAAGGGATGGTGTTGAGAATAATTCATGTCCATAACTTCTGAGCGGAGTTAGAAGTTTTGATGATCAGTAAGGCTATCCAGAACTTTTGATGTTCTGGTGTTGTTCAAAAGTTGTTGAACTTCTGAGGTCGTGTCCAGAAGTGTTTAACTTCTGGTTTCTTAACTTAGTTATTAAGTTTAGGTTTAAAGGTACTTTAGTATTTGTTAGTTTGTACTGTTAGTATCGTTTAGCTTGATCACCAAGATTAGTTTTTAATTAGGGTTTACTGGCATATTTAATCTTGGGTTTTTTTGTATATAAATATGTATTCCTATTTCATTAATAATAACAGCAATCCTTATTTTCTTTACTCTTTTTAGTAGCCGTCTTTTCTCTTTTATTCTTCCATCATTTCAATCACTTTTATCCTTGTGCACCAACAAAGATGAGTTTGAATGATTTAAATTATCTATAAAAAAAACAATATATCTTTAATTTTTAATTTTTTAATAATAAAATTTAATTTATTTCTTTAAACTGTTTGACATACATTAAAACTTGTATAACAACATTATAGGTTATCCCACATACAATAAATCTAGGATAAAAATTGATTTTTATAATTTTTACTTCTAGAACTATAAATTCATAGTCTCATTATATTTTAAATTTATATTAGATTTTTGCAAAACAACGTTGACAGGGGTCAAAAGATCGTATACATAATTTAAAAATAATAAATACATTTATGTCTTTATTTGGAATAACTAAGCCCTCAAACATTATTATTGTAATGATTTCTATAAAACAAATACTTAATTTATGTCGAAAGTAATTTTTTGTGTCAAAAAGATTTGATTTAATTTGATTTAAGAGTGTGAAAATAATTTGTTACACACATATTTATTTTAAATATATGATTTAGGTCTAAAATAGATAGATTTGATTTAGTTTCAAAATAGGTATTTTGGACTTTTATAGTTTTGAATTTAGCTAACCTAAAATTTATAAATAGAGGGGGTAACCCCTATTTTTTGTAATCGAGTAATTCACAGAATTTTACAGTTGTAAAGTGAATAAAAAAAATTTCACGGTTTGTGGGCAGAGAGAAACTCTGCAAAAAACAATTCTTTCTTTTCTTCTTTAAATTTCTTTCAATGTCATTGTCATTATTATTGTGTGGTGATAACAATCTTGTTCATAAAGATTGATAGAAATTCATCATAGATTTTGGTAGATTTTCAACAATTTTGAGTCATATAAATTGCATTCGTAAGATACTAGTACAATATTAATTCAATGAGTTTCCTTGTATTTTATGTGAAACTTATAGAATATTTTATTATAAATGTTAGATAGAAATCAATCAACGATTGATATTATAATTGGTAGAGTTGAAGCTCCAAGAATGTCTTGGATCTTTAGAAATTATCGGTTATTATGAAGGAATGGGATGTAATAAAGGCGATGAGCTCTATGGAATGCAATAGAGAGCATATATGGGTTAAAATTTAGGGACTCCCGATCAATGGAAAACCCCTACAATTGGGTCTTATGTTATGGGAAAGACTAAGAGTCTGTTTGGGAGTTAGTTTTTTAAGGGTTTTGGAGGGGGGAGGGGGGTTTGGAGGGTTGCATCTATATCTTGAAGTGTGTGATATTTTTATATCTTGAAATAAAAAACACATTATCATTATGAATGGTTTTATCACGAGTCCATTGATATTAGATGACACACCTTATTGAGGCATGGATTGAGGGGTAGTTTTTTTTTATTTCACAAAAGAGCATGTTGGGTCATGCATATATAATATATACGAATAAAGAACTAGACCAATAGATTCACATTGGATATCTTTCTCATAGATATAACGGATATGAATTCTTATGGTCATGGTCATGTTTTCTTGAGTGGAATAAAGATAAAATAGATTTTAGCTTTTAGAGAGATGGCTGAGTATTGATAGCTCCGATCTTGAAAATCGGTATAGATGAAACAAAGACGTATTGGAGGTTAGAATCCCTCTTTCTCCTTTTTCTTGGCGAATGGATTGTTTATTTTATTGATAATAAGTTGGCTAATTCTATGGGCTCGACTATATCACCACTTACTCGAGCCCAAAAAAAGATTACATATAAATGAATTAAAAAACGAAATACTTTTTCAATATGATCAAAGTGATTCTTACGTGAAGCATTGGAATTCATGTCTCAATTAAGAGGAGTAATGAAAAGAACAAGTTCAAAATCTCTATCAATACCTTTTTCAAATCCTGCGGTAGCTGCGCAAGCTCTACCTGCGTGCCATAAATGACATATAAATAGGAATAATCCTAGAACAAAATGAGAAGTAGCTAACCAACTTCTAGGAGAGACATGATTGACTGCATTAATCTATTTCACCTCTCTTAGTTAAGGTGGTAGATATTCAGAACTATTTTGAAAATGAACAAAAGTATGAATTTTATAATGACATATTGTAGTGAATTCGTACATAGGTCACCAAACTAGAGTTTGGTGTTGTGATCAGAAGGTATGATAGTGGTTTAGATAGAAGATATGCATTTGTGACATTGACATTCAAAATAAGTGGGAAATATAGAAGTCATATTCAAAATTTGAAACAAGATGATATTGGTTCAAGAAAATGTGAATGTCCATTTAAGTTGTGTGGTTATCAGTTGACAAATAATAAATGGAGTTTTAATATGATATGTGGTTTACATAAGCATGATTTATTTGCAAACTTAGTCGGTCATCCAATTGCATGTCGACTCTTTCTAGAAGAGAAGGAATGTGTTTCCGACATGACATTGAATTTGGTACCTCCCAAAAACATACTTGCAACCTTGAAGCGCAAAAGACTCGGAAATATCTCAAATATCAAACAAGTGTACAATGGGCTTTTATAAATCCAAATTAGCGCTTAAGAGGGACCGAAATAAAATGCAACACATCTTGAAACTTCTAGATGATAACAATTACGTTTCTAGGCATCGAATGTGTATGAATGGAGTAACAATAAGAGATATATATTGGATTCATCTTGATTCCATTAAATTGTTCAATATGTTTCCCATTGTACTTATAATTAATTCAACATATAAGACCAACAAATAAAGGCTTTCATTGTTGGAAATTGTTGGTGTTGCATCGACTGAGAAGATATATTTTGTTGGTTTTTCGTTTCTAGAGTGTGAAAAATAGGACAATTTTACATGGGTTTTAGAGGTATGTCGGTCAATGTTGAATGACCAAGAAGATATGCTGAAATTCATTGTTACCGACCGAGATATTGCATTAATGAATTCGGTTGCAGCGATATTTTTCACTTATTATGCATTACTTTGTAGGTATCACATTACTAAGAATGTGAGAAGTCATGTTAAACCCGTCGTAGGGACAAAATAGATATCAGGTGAAGATGGAATTTTTCCCGAGGAGTCCATCATGTTTTGAACATGTTGACAAAAAATTTCTCGATTCACCTACTCCACCAAAAATACCATTCGTCGGGGAGATGTCAATTTTAATACACATTTACATTAAACGGATCGTTAATGTTAAGGGTGACGGTAGCTGTGGTTTTCAGGTTGTTTCTTGTTTGCCTTGTAAAGGGAAAGAGGATCACCAACTTGTATGCGATACTCTTATTAGACAATTGAGGAGAAATAGAGAATTATACACACGGGTGCTCGGGACTAAAGAAAAAGTTGAAGAGATTTATCACGCTCTTGTACCATGCGTTAGTGGATTTGCACCAGAGAAAAATAGATGCGCTTCCTTGAGATGGTTCATCTCATAGCAAGTGCATATGAGAGAGTGTATATTAATCTTATAAGATACGATTTCTCGGAAACTTTTTTCTCGCTACGCACTGCTCCACCACCAAATTCCAATGATCGTATCATCTGTGTTGGGAGGGTTACAAATTTGTGACATTTTCTTTAAGTCTATTTGAATTCGGGATGCCATATAACACAAAAAATCAGCATGAACATAAAATGACATGTTAGAAATGTTCACTTTACCGGCAATACACCATCCCGAGAATTTAAGGTCAACGAGTATACCCCTCTTGAAGATCTACAATACATATTGCAAGAGCTCCTACCATATGGTGATAAACGAAAATCGTGAAGATCGAGTACCGCTCGCAATCAGTTGACAAAGTAGGAAAGCTTAAGTTTACAAACCATGAGCTGGAGACTGGTGTTGATTTACGGGCTATATGGAGAACCTTTTTCCGTTTAGAATCAAAAGTTTTGATCGAGCGAGATGCGGCTATTTCAAGATCGGTCGATGATATTATCAAGATGTTGCAACGTCCACCTGAATGTTGAAGTGTATTGTTTGATTTATGTTAAAATTCTTTATGTATTGCTTATTTTACGATATCAATGGTGTTGAAATTCTGTGGAATTGGTGTATTTTATTTCTGTTTTTGTTGCATTATGTAATGAGTTTTTCTTGAAATATAATATTAGTTTGATACTGTAAGTATATCTCTGATTTTTTTTGTGTTTTCCAACATCCTGAGTGCATTCTGGAGATGTATCTTCTCAATTTCTCATTTTAATAACATTTAACTTTTTATTTATTAATTTATACTTTTAATAATAACATTTAACTTTTTATTTTTTTAAAAAAGTTTTATTATAAAAGTTGTCATATTATATACTTCTATATATTTGTGAGCCGGCTCTAATTTTATGTACAATAATACAAAATGACATTTTTTAAAATATTAATCCATAGTTAAATTTCTTCAAATAAAATAACAAAAGATAAAACGGGAGAAAAATAATCCCATATAAATCATATGCTCATCAAATGATACTTGAATTGAAGTAACCATGTTAATACTCTATAAAAAAAAAACACTAAATGCTCAAAGTTAGTTTGAGAGAAACACATGATCAACCGCATACGACCAACATATTAATTTTGTACCTACCATTGGAATATAATATCTTTGATGGATTGAGGTTTTTTTCTTTTACAAAGAACAACCTGAAAAAGAGATTAATGATTGGTCTTTTATGGCAAAAAAAATCTCATTTTTTGAAAGCAGATTCTCTACTTGATCACTTGTTTTCTCACTTTAGACCAAAATTAGAAAGTATTCTTCTTCACACTGTTCTTTCCTCATTCCTCACAATTAACATATACTTCCTTTACAACTTTGATAGTCTATTAAATTTCTTTATCAAAAAGAAAACTCATATTCATTAAGATAAAATTTAAATATGTTTTATCATATAATTAGAGAGCATATATCATTAAGGATGACGTTCCGTTTAATTCCATATTATAAAAGCTCACAAAAATATAATAAAGACAAAACGAAACAACATAAATTGAGAGTACGAATTTAAAATCTTATTTTGCCCTAGAGAAAAAAAAAAAAAGATAAAACGAATATGCGGATGTTACATCTTTAAAATCTAAAAATTTCAATAAATTATATTAATGTTGGTGTATGTAAAAACGTGAAAGAAAAATATAACACATATTAAAAAGTGTGAATTTACAATTTTAATCCGTCCCAAAAAAAAATACAGACTGACCAATTCCACTTTTCCATTCCTGCATGTAGTGACCTGGAATATTTTGGTTAGCAGGTTTGTCTTAATCTAGGTTTGCTTTTGTTAAAGAACCTATATGTACCTAAAGAATGCCTATAACAAATTGGAATCTATCTTTTGTATCATGGTTTTTAATACACTTACTTTAATTATCAAAGTATCATAAGATTTTATTATAAAGTGAAATAATTTATAAGTTTAATGAGCATGCGGTTAGTTTAAAGTGATTAATTAATGAAACTAGTTTAACGTGCATGTTGAAAGATCAGAGATTTTCCCTTTTTTTTTTCTTTCTTTTTTTTTTTCCGGCAGCAATAAAACTTAATTAATGAACACTTATTTGAAAAATATGATATTAAAAATAAACGAAACACTTATTTGAAAAATATGATATTAAAAATAAGTGAACACTATATTTAAAACTTTAACAATTGTCGGTAGTATTTCTCATCATTATTATTCAAATATTAATTCAATCTATTTTTATTTCGTACAAAGTAAGAAAAACAAATATTAGTGTCTAAAATCGAATGTCGTAAAAGTTTTGAATGATTTTCAAATATCGATCCATCGTAACCAAATGTGACATATTTTCACCCTAATAAATGCCCTTAAAATAATAAAACAAACATAAAAAAAAGTGACCTAAAAAAGCATTTAAGACACCTTAATAAAACAGTAGGTGATCCTAAATGTTTCAACATCCAACCCCAACATGATTTCCTTAGCCAATGTTTATCATGTAGTGACAAAAACTGTCCCATTATATGTAACAATGTTCTTAGCCTATGTCTCAATAAAATGGTTCAAAATCTTCACACAAGAACAATGTTCAGGAATAAACAAATTTGTGGCAAAATTCTCAATCCCTCTTCTGTCATTTCAAGTCATTTCATCAAACAATATCTACAAAATGAGCTTAAAACTCATGTATACTGATTTCATTCAGAAACTTCTCGCATTTCTTCTCTTAACCGCAATTATTAAGATCCGCGGAAAAGGTGGTTTGAAATGGATTATAACTGGTTTATCATTGTCTACACTTCCTAATACTTTGATTCTTGGAATTCCATTGTTGAAAGCTATGTATAATGATGAAGCTGTTGTTCTTTTAGCTCAGATTGTTTTCTTGCAGAGTATGGTTTGGTACAATTTGCTTTTGTTTCTTTATGAATTTGATGCTGCCAAGAACTTGCTATCTGCACCTACTTCACAAGACACAGGTACAAATAGCAATATTTTGATTTAGGTGCATACATGGAGAAATTTCTAAAATGAATAATGCTATTGATGCATTTGGTATCATATCTATTATCTTATCATAATTTACCACGTAGAGATTTTGAGATCTATGCAATGATATTGTAACTACAATTATGATTGCATTACACACGCTTTATGTCACAATTGCAATTTAGAATAATGCTTCTTATATGTAGTTCTTGATGTTTGCTTAAAGGAGAGTCGGAGACGGAGACGGATAGTGAAATACAATCAAAAGGAGAAGAAGATGAAGAAGCGGTCGGAACAAAAAAGAAAATGAAAATCTATCCCATTCTTGTCACAGTGGGAAAGAAGCTAATCAAAAACCCTAATACTTTTGCATCTTTACTAGGCATCATTTGGTCAAGCATACATTTCAAGTGGGGAATACATATGCCTGAAGTGGTTAATCAGTCAATAGAACTATTATCCAATGGAGGTCTTGGTATGGCAATGTTCAGCATAGGTATATATATCACATATAAATTATTCAAAGTTTATTTTCTTGTAATAAACTTCTGAAAATTACTAAATAAAATTTTAAAATTTAGCATCCGCAAATCCTAGTTCAACCGACAGAAACCAATATTGTTAGATTGAACGTAAATTATCAGAGTTGTACGTGAGATTTTAGTAGTTTACTACTTATTAGTATTTCGTCCCTCGATAAAAAAATATGTAAGAGTTGCATTGAAATATATTTTTGTTTATTAGGTCTATTTATGGCATCACAATCAAGCATCATAGCTTGTGGAGCAAGGAAAACTATGGTTGCAATTGGACTGAAAGTTTTGGTAGGGCCTGCTCTAATGGCTTTGGCATCCATTGTCATTGGATTAAGAAACACATTGTTTAAAGTTGCTATAGTTCAGGTAACATCGTTTTTTTTCTCTACTACTTTTTCAGATCATTTATTTTAATTTATATATATATATATATATATATATATATATATATATATATATATATATATATATATATATATATATATATATATATATATATATATATATATATCCTAAATATGAGTAATATATGGTGATATTTTGCATGTGGCAGGCAGCTCTACCACAAGGAATAGTTCCTTTTGTGTTTGCTAAAGAATATAATGTCCATCCATCAATCTTAAGCACTGCGTAAGTACTAATATATCAAAGCATCTCTCTCTTTCTTCTTTTTTTTCTTGAATAAGATTTTATGCTATTCTTGTTGTTTTTTTCTTTGCAGAATCTTGTTGGGAATGCTCATTGCCTTGCCGGTGGAATTGGCTTTCTACTTTCTCTTAGCACTTTAAAAGGGTTGTTTGTTTGTGCCAAATATATGCATTCTAGGAAGAATTAATTTTAAGCATGTTTACATTGTCGGAAAATATAATACTTTACACAGTTCTGAATTACGGCATTGATTTATGTAACAAAAGAAAAGATGTTATCGCCCTGCTCATTGGTGTTTGCAGTTTATACAAGTAAATTTATTACTGGGTTTAGTCCTTCTTAGCATTCCCATTCACCCAACCCCAAAAGAATCTCCTATAAATTTTAACAATTATCTTCCAAACAACACCTTTTCAGCATAAGATTGCAGTGGTTCACCTATAGTTACATTATGCACCACTTCAAAAGGTTGTATATTTTGAATTCTGAAATTCAAACTTTCAGTAGTCTGAGACAAATTTAACTACACTACCACTAGTGGATGTTAGTGCAAAAAGTGACCAAAATTTTATTCAAACATTTTTAACACTAAACATCAACTGATGGATGTTAGTGCAAAAGAAATTGAGGATAAAGAGTGTTAATACAGTTAGGTATCTTTCGATTTTAAACTTAACCTTAGTGAAGATAACGCAAAGTTTAATCAAAATATTAGATAGCAATGCTTTTAAACCATTAATCCATATGATTAGACCGACATTACCTGACACACACTCTTTAAATGTTCTTCCTCTACATATCTCACTTATCACTTATTTATGGCCATATGCTATCCTGTTTCATGAAAAACTCCAACTCTCACTTTGAGACGACACCATCTCGAAATTCGCATAGGTGAAATTCATGTTGTATCCTTTTCCATGAGATACTTTTCCTCGATTATGAACTTCATTAAGAATTTTAAAATAAAATTCAACCCTTGTTTTAAGGTCAACATTATTATGAAATGTTCGACAATTATCTAAATCAACGACTTGTTGTTGCCAATTAAATATTGAGGTTAATGTTTTTCTCACGAAAGAATGTCAAAGGCATCAGTGCCTAAACTTTTTATCATACACTTTGCTAAATGTACTAACTAAATTGGTTTGACTATCGCAATGTATCAATACTTTTGAAACATTGTCTTTTGTCAATGGAACTTCCAACATAAGGGCCCTTAACCATTTAGTTTCTTGACCAGTGGAAATAAGAGCCACAAAATATGATTCCATGGTCAAAATATCAATACATGTTTGTTTCTTGCTCTTCCAAGAAATTACACCTCAACTAGTATAAATTTCCACCCATTTGTAGATTTATTATCTACAACACTCGATATCCATCTCGCATCGGTATATCCTTTTAGTATGGCAGGACACCTACCACAATGAAGGCCAAATATTTTGTTTTCAAAGATAACCAAAATTCTCATTATGACCTTTCAATGCTCACTATTTGAATTGCTAGTAAATCTACTCATTTACTAACTAAAAATGTTATGTCAGTTTTAGTACATTACATTAGAGGACCAATTGCACTTGCGTATTCTAATATAGCCACAATTTTTCCATCATTATTTTGAAACTAAGATCAAATTGAATATTCACTTTCTTGAAATGTGACGGTTTGAACTTATCAAGAACTTTCTCAATAAAGTGTGTTTGACTAAGTTCTTAACCCCCACTATTTCGTATTACTTTGATCCCCAAAAGAGTATCAACTAGTGCAAGATATTTCATCTTGAATGTGGAAGTTTTCGCAATATAGTTTCTTTGACTATGTTTTTAACCCCCACTACTTCAAGATCTTTTCATCTTTTGAATGTCAATTCTAGAGACCTCTTTGTTTCTAAAGTTCCATTCATCTTGTTGATAATGATCAACATATAATCAACATGGAGAAAAGAATATCACAATGTTCTCACACAACTTTGTGTACAAACATTTGTCACAAGAATTAGATGAAGAAAGATTTTAGATATTCATGTATGATAATGCAATAAGGTTTTAGATGAAGTGAGAGATGAAATTATGCGCAATTTAAAGTAATATAGTATGAATTGCAGTGAGTACCTTAGTTATGTTCACTATTTTCAAATCTTCACTTGGATTTCTATGTTAAACCTTCTTGGTCAATTTTATCATTGATGTACATGACACTTTTGATTCTTTTCTTCTTTGTTAATATTTGTCTTCATCAAAACCGAATTCATATATACGATGTAATCTTCACAATCTCCCCATTTTGATGATGACAAAATCTTTGAATTCTTATTTTGATAATGATTAAATAGTATCCTCATAAGTTGTGTGTCTCCCTTTAATTGGTGAATCTTACAATGACTAAATCAGACTTTTTATGACATTGCTTTGGTGCATATTTTAATCTATGCAAGGATTTTACAAGCTTGCACGCTATTTGTTCATTACCAAGAAGCATATAACCTTCTGGTTTCTCCATGAAATCTCCTCATCGAGATCTCTATTTAGGAATGATATCTTGACATCCCTTTGATGAACTATAAAGTCATGCAAAGAAACTAATGCACATAATACTTCTAATTATCGTCATCCTTGCTATCTTTGCATATGTGTTGAAATAATCAACATCTTCTTTTTGTCTAAAACCCTTGGCTACTAATCTAGCCTTTTAGGTGTTTATTTTACCATCACTATGATGCTTCGTTTTAGACGCCTACTTGCATCTGCCGGATATTGAACCTTTAGGTAGATCGACAAGTTCTCAAATGCGGTTTGATATTATTCAATTCATTTCGTCTTGGATAACATCATTCCAAGAGAAGTCTCTTGAAGTTACTTCTTCATTATAAACCTTAGGATCATCTTCCACTTGAAGAATTATAGAAATCTTACGAACAAAATTTTCACTATTTTCTTCTACTCATTAAAAGAAATGTGTCAACAATTGATTTTGTTTGGTCGTAGATCTTTAGTCTTTTAAACTTTCTACTTATTATAAGTTCGAGTCATTTTTTAACAATCATTGATGAATTTTCAATTTATATTTCAACAATTTGCATAGAACCTTCCTCGTGAAATTTTCATCACTAATAGAAATATAAAAAAAAAAAAATTGTTTCTTAAATAATTTCACTTCTTGAGCATGAAATTAAAATTCAACAATGACAATTTGATGAAAGGAAAAGGTGGTTATATGTTTTAAATCCTCCATGTGAAAATTCATAAATGCATATGAACCGTTTCACTTTGTCCATTATATGTGGTTCACGTACCTATTCATTTCGGATCAATGCGATAGGTCACTGGACAATATGTATTTTTCAAAAGAATATAAACAATATTTACAAAACAGTGAATTGGTGCCTTTAAACGTTGCTTTTAAACATGTAAATATAAAGCATTTCATCATATGATACATGCATGTTCCATTGCATATGACATACATATATTTCTATGCAATTTTGTTTGTGCTTACTATAATTATATTCATATATTTTAACTGTGCATGTTCATTTTTATTAATATACCTATGCACTTCATACAAAATGCTTTGTAATTGTTACTGTGCAACATTTACGTGAAACCAGAGTGAATACATGGCAGCGACATATTAACAATATAAATAAACATATATACATATCAATTATTTTAAAAGACTTTCTTATCATTTAATCATCACTGGAAATTGAAAGTTTTTTTCCGATACCAATCATGATAAACTTTCAATATTAATGTTGATGTTATAATTTTCACAATAATCTAATTTTATAACAAATAATAAAGAGTATTCGGATAAATGACTGATTTCTTCTCATATTCAAAATGTGTCTATTGCACAATAGTTTATCTTTTAATGCTCGTAATAAAAATCTTAAATATTTATAAGATTGTTAGAAAAATAATTTCATTCAAATAATTTGAGGCTAAATCGTGAACGGAATCATTTTTCTTATAAGTATTTCAAGAACTCACTTTATTGTCTTAGAGTTGGAACGCAAGAAAATTCAAGATAATTCAGCTTTTGAATCGAGACTGCATAAGACTGGTGAAGAACTCGAGTGTAACGAAGAGTGTTTGAAATATCGAAGAGGATGTAAGATTTTAAGTGTTTTATTTTCGAATTCAAAATCATGTATTTATAGACTATGTATGTGTTGTTTCACAAGTTTGCAACTCTTGATGAAACAACACATTTTCAGCATAAGATTGTAATGGTTCGCCTATAGTTACATTATACACCACTTCAAAAGGGTTGTATATTTTGAATTATAAAATTCAGACTTTCAGTAGCCTGAGATAAATTTAACTGCACTTCCACTGGTGGATGTTAGTGCAAAAACTGACCATGTTCAGACAGTTTTAATTAACACTAAACATTAATTGGTGGGTGTTAGTGCAAAAACTGATCAAAATTTCTTTCAGACAGATTTGAAGGCAATTTCCACTTTTGACTATGGGAAAGTTTTATCCTCTTTAACTTTTTCATATTTGAACACACCCATGGAAATTAATTGTCCATTAATTTCCAACAAAAATTACGTCATAACACAAAATTTGCCACATGATCAAATACGTCGCTGGGGAGCAGGTGGCAAAGTTGTTGTGACGTGTTTATCATGTCGCAACATACTTGCATAGAAACACACAACTATGCAGTGGGAGCAGACATGGCAGTTGGAGCAGACAATGCAACAACTTTATATTGTGACTTGAAATTCATGTCACAACGTTGTGACATGTGTTTTACGTCGCTAAGGATAAACTTATTTTTTTAAAAAAAAATTTAATTAAAGCCCCCTATTAATCTTTTATAAATAATAAAATTAATTAAAATTATAAATTATAAATTCATATCATAAAATTTTATATAAAAAATTTAATATAATAAAATTAATAAACTAAAGTTATATAATAAGATTTAATATAATAAGATATAATTTAATAAAACTAATAAACTAAAATTTAATAATTTAATAATTTAATATATTAAAAATTAAAAAGTGATAATTAATTAATACCTTACACAAAATCAAATTTAAAAATAAATTAAATAAAAAGTTATTTTACATGTCATCTAGGTTAGGGTAATTGTCAATGTCAAAATCATCGTTTCCGTCATCCTCCGACTCTTGCTTATGAACATTTTGATTTTCACCAAACTCTTGCATAAATCGTCTCATTTGCCCCTCCATATCAGATTGCCTCTTCTCCATGATCTCCATTTGTCATTCTTGCTCTTGTCTCATTGCCGCCATTTGGGCCTCCATTGCCGCCCCACGTTGCGCTGACTCGAGTCTTGACTCATTTAGCGCCAATTGTCTTACTGTTTCAAATTATTCTGGTATCAGATTTGGTTGATGTGACCCTCTTTCTTCATCAATAATTCTTTGAAATAGATTTCTATCACTAATTCTTAAGTCGGCCGACAAATTTCCACTACCAAAAAAATAACCATTGGCCCTTTTCCGCCAATAACTTGATCCCAAATATAAAAATCAACATCCCGATGAAGCAGCTCCCCCACTGCCGGAGTATATTGAGGATTAGCTTCCAGAAAAATTATGAGCAATGTCTGATAATCCTCCTACACATACATATAATAAAAATTTTAATTCAATATATATATATATATATATATATATATATATATATATATATATATATAATTATATTAAGTTATATTATATTATGTTAAAAATATGTCACATGATTTTCATGTCACGACTTATCATTTGCCACGTGATTTTCACGTCACAACTTTATTAATTGCCATAATCACGCCACAAAACTGTCATTAAATTAAAAAAGTCAATTGTCACGTGATTTTCACGCAACAATTTATCAATTGTCATGTGAAAATCACGCCACAAAATTGTCATTAAATTAAAAAATATATATATAAACAACATAAATTAAATAACTTACATAAGCTTTCAGCGTGCGTTCGTCAACAAAATCCCCTAATTTCTTTGTCCGGGTCGTTTTAATCAACTCTATAATCAGTGGTGGTCTCCCCAAGTTCTTAGTCTAAATAATAAAATTTAATTTAATTAATAAAACATATTATGAACAAAAATATAACTTAAAAAGTGGTAATATTTACCATGCGTCGAACATGCTCCGCAGTGTTTATACTTCCGACAGTATTAAGGCAACCCCCTTTTTCATATGCCCTCATCTTCTTAAAATTTTTCAAATTTTGCTTTAAATTCTGGGGACTCCCAATATTTTAGAAGTTCGTCAAAAACCTCTACGCCTATCCAATTGGGACAGATATCATGAAGCTCAAAATTCTCTCTAACACGTTGTAGTATGTTAGAAAGTCGTCTTGAGGTTCCGCCATAATAATTTTTTTCAATCACCTTCTGGTTCAACGGATCCCACACACATTTTTCATGCAACATTGTATGACATTAAAATAAATAGTTAAGAAATTATAATGAAAATGTCATTTAAATAACATAACTAAAAAAATAAATTAAATTTTTAACTTAAATAAATAACAATACATTAAATTTTTAAACCATTCTTCTTTATTTGTAACCTCGCCAAAATTCTTCCAAATGATTTATACATCTGCTGAATTATATAATTTATAACCTTGGCAGTAGTCCGACTCGGGCACTCGGTGCGAAACTAAACAACAACATTTTGAATTAACAATATTAAACATAAATTTATATTAAAAATGAAAATGTATACATACTTAAATAAGAGTTTATAAATAAGAAACTTACGAGCTTCTTGCGGGCCAAATCCAAAATCTCTCGTTAATGACATGAATCTCACTCGGCTCTTTCATACCCCAAAATTTGCCCTCCTACTTATCAAGACATCCCCATACATCCATGCTCAAGGATTCCTCAAGGGTTGATCAGACAAACCCTCTCCTAGACAATCAACCCAAACTAGGGTTTGGCAATGCTCAGATCAAGATGGACTTCCAACACTTCCAATGGTCATCATGCCTCCTCATATGCTTCAAAGAATCTCCATGTGAAGTTTCAAGCCTTACAAGTCAAGTTTCCTCAAACAATTGCTCAAATGGTTGAAAATTAGTTGTATTGAACAAAAAGTCAATTGTGGTCAACATACAGTTAAACTTCATGATTTTTGGTCAACATCCTCATTTTGAAGTCACATTCATCATTTGATCAAGGGTTGATCGTGATTCATCGAGAAAACTCAAGATTTGCTCAAAAGTAAAACTTTCTAAATTAGGGTTTCATAGAGAAAAGTCAACTGAACTTTGACTGAGCATAACTTCTTCATACTTTCTCAGAAATCTTTCCACCACCTCTCATTTTGAAGGAAATTCAATTCTCTACAACTTCATGTCTCACAAGCATGGTCAAAAAATGCTTCATTTTGAAGATATGGATCAAAACATTACAGGTCCTTTTCAAAGTCAACAAAAAGTCAACTTTTTGTAATGAAGTTTTATTAAGCATGGAAACTCCAATTGATATGAAACCAAAGAGGTTGTTTAGAGGACATCTAGAGCTTTCTAAAAAGTTCAAGAACACTCAAAAATGTTGAAAATTGAGCAAGATACACCTTGCACAAGTTGGGCATTTTTGAAGAGGTGCACAAAGAGAAATACTTGTCAAAACCCAAAATTTTGCAAATGGGCCCAACTTTTCTTGGTTCAAACTTGTTCCTCAGCTTATTTGGAACCTCCAAGCTCAATGCCACGAATTTTATCTTTATTTTTCTATTTAATTTGGATTTTATTCATTTAAAAACAAATTAAATTAAAAATAAAGGTAGAAAATCAAAATTAAATGCAAAATTGATTTTTCTCTCATTCTTGAGGTCCAAGCAACTCATAAAGGCTGGCAAATTTCGAAATTGACTTTGATTTGGCAAGAAATTGATAAAAATTGGATCAAAAAGGAAAGATTTGGTATCACACAAAATCAAATATTTTTTACATTGATTGATCATTATTTGCTCTTGATTTCTGATCTAAATCCATCTATTATAAATACACAATGCCTACACATGAAGAAAGAACAGAAAAATTGCCTCAAAGAACCCTAACCTAAGTCAAAAAAAACTGTGGTGTTCAAGCAACTTGCAGCCCTATTTTTGCTTCGATTCAGCCAATTCTAATCATTCAAACACGTTCCTTGAAGCATCCAGAATCATTCCAGACCCTTACAACTCACAAAATCATCAAGAATCACGAAATCCAGAATTCGGTTTGTCCAACTTTTTCCAAAATCGATTTTTGTTATTCATGCATATTTAACGTTTTTTGATTGTTTGTTCATGTTCAGCATCGTGTTTGCAAGCTATCTGGGTGGTTAAATTGCATTTTGAGTGCCTGGATCGAGTTATGCCATAGTTAGGGTTTTCTGCATCTATTTGGGGTTTCTCTAAATCCGTTAAATTGGACTAAACCAGTACCACCATTGTGTTTAGAATGTTGTTTACAATCGATTCATGTATTCATAACTCATTTATATTGCTTGTATGAAGTTTTGAAAAATTGCAGGGGCTATAGCGTCGAACGAAGCCGCCGACACTAAGTGTTTGAAATTTCAAACGAAGAAGATGAAGATCTTCGCGCGTAATCTGGGCAATTAGGAAGCGAGTTTGTTTAAAAACGTGTTGTTTCATTATTCTAACACCAAAAGCAGTTTGGTCCAGTGGGGAAGAAGGCGCGTGTTTTTCTTGGGGACCTGAGTTCGAACCTGGGCAAGACCACTTCTTTTTTACAGTTTACAAAACTAACTTTTTTTTTCTTTTCTTATTTTCTTTAATATTTTTCATACAATTTAATTTATCTTTAATTAATTTTCTCATGAATTTAAAAATCACCAAAAATATTTTCCTTTTGCATTATTATCAGAAAAATGTTTATTTAATTTTTAACATTAAAATTAACATTTTTGCATGCATATTTTATTTAATTACTAATTAATCATTAAAATGACTTTAATTGTTTTTAATTATCGAAATCGATTCCGAAAATTACCAAAAAATTATCTTATCATCTTATTGTCATTACTAACATAAAACTTTTTTCCTCATTCAAAAATCATGCTTTTACTAACATTTTTCCTCTTATGCAATTTTCTCGTATTTTCCGATTTTGTATCTGTTCACAGGTTGTAGCGTTTCGGACAATTTTCTTTCATTTTCTTTTCAATTATGTAACTGCCTATGGGATGTAATAGTTTAATTAGGACTTTTACTTTCCGCACTCCTATTATGTAACTGCCCCAAAGCCATGTAATAGCGTAGGACTTTATCTTTCTGCACTTTACATTTTCGCAATTTACTTTCTGCACTCTATAAACTGCTAGTAATTAGGCGTGTATGGTAAGATAAAATTGGACATAGATCACTCATAATTTCAAGATAACATATATCTGAATTTGACACACTCTTTTCACACATGCACCCCTTAGGGTAGTTCTCTCTCGTTGTCTTTACGAATACAAATGGTCAAGTCCCTCGAGCGTAGAGGTATCCTAGCACTGTTGCCTTCAAAACAAATCATCATAGTCCCTTCGATACAAAGATCATAGACCCACGATGTCGCCTACGAATACATGATCTTGACCCTCGATTGTCGCCTACGAAAAATGATGATAATCCCTTAAAATGTGCTAGGATACTTCCTACAAGTTGTCTTCTATGACCATCCGATGTCCCTTCGAATGTCCCTTCTACATCCAACGAATAGGGTTACCTACCAACTAATGGTATGGATAGCACTATTCTAAAGGAACGTAAAATAACACGAAAACGACCAATTTTGAGTAGGTAATAAAGACTTTTAGTTGCTTGCTCAATCAAATACTTTTCACACCTCACACTTTTGTCAAAGTTCAAAACTCTTTTCAAAACAAGACATTTCCAAACACTTTGTATACATTCCTACATGAATCATTACAAAGTCAAAGCGAAATGCCTTTTCAAAACATTTTTGTCAAACACACAGAAAGCACTTTTTGAAAATAATCTAAGAGCAACTAAGAGCCCGTAGATAACTACGGATGGAAAGGGGTGCTAATACCTTCCCTTTTCATAACCTTCTCCCTTACTCAGAATCTAACGAAGGTCTTTTCCTGTTTTTTTCACCTTCCCTTAATTGGATAAAAGAAAAGTCGGTGGTGACTCTTGCTATCCGCATATTTGCGATACAAAAATATCAAAGTCAGATCACCGTATTACAGGCTCATCGCTCCCTTGAAGATCAGTTCTATCTATATCAGCATTTGCCTCATCCACATCATCATCATCCTCACGTGCAGGTACATGTATAGAGCGTAGGGTGTGGGATCCTCTGGCCTCTGTGGGACGTGGGTTGCGGGATCCTTCAACCTGTGTGGGACGTGGGTTGCGGGATACTCCAGCCTGTTGGAAGGATGAGGGCATCTGTGCGGGATATGGAAAACTGGGTCCTCCAGTCTGCTGGAAGGATGAGGGCATCTGGGTATGTGGGAAAGGAAAACCTGGTCCTTTAGTCTGGTGGAAGGATGATGGCATCTAGGTCTGTGGGAAAGGAAAATCAGGTCCTCCAGTCTGCTGGAATGATGAGGGCATCTAGGTTTGTGGGAAAGGAAAACCAGGTGGCTGGACAAAAGATGCAGGTACCCCAGACAGGAATGTCTGAGAGGAGAGTAATGGCACAAAATCCTGATTACTAACCATGGACATAGGACCAACCTGACTCTGAGGGGGGGACACATGGTTGACTGAGGTGCCTCACATGTTACTACCCTCGGACATTGAGACTTCTTACCACTATTCTTACTCTTAGGTGGCATTTTACCTATTTATATATATATTCATCAAGGAAAATAATAAATTCATTAACATCAATAGATATTTGTAAACAAATTTAACAAATATTCATTAACACATTAAATAGATATTCATTAACACATTCAATATATATTCATTAATGTTACATTCAATAAATTGTTTAGTTATTCTAAATCTCCATGCTCGTTATCCATATCATTCTCATCATCTGATGTAATATTGTCCTCGGATTCAAACTCTTCATCATTCTCTTCATTCACATTATTATCAACCAACAATATAGACGCATCAACTTGATGTCCATGAACCATTGTATTTGACAAACTTGCAATGTGTTAATCGGCAACCACATCATTCATTTGTTCAACATCATCAACTTGGTAGGCAGCATCTTCCACTAGATCGCCAGTTTCAATATGACCGAGCGGTTTTGTTTTTATTACAACACACCATCCTCGTTTACGTTATACAAATGAAGGATAAGGAACATAATAAACTTGCCTAACAATATGTGACATTATGAAAGGGTCAAACTCTTTGTATCTCCGGTTCATTTGAATCTCAACAGTACTATATGAATTGTCTATTTTTGTGCCTCTAGTTGGATCATACCATTCACAATAAAACAAGACAACTTTATTTTCCGAGTCGAAGTAATTGTATACCAACTCATAAATATGTTTAACAAATCCATAGAAATCATCTTCACTGCCATCTGTAACTCCTTTTACAAATACACCACTATTTATGGTTTTTTCCCTTCGGTCCATGCCTCAGTGTGAAATTTAAATTCATTCACAAAGTATGTGTGACATTCATTTGCACTTTGGATAGGGCCTTCTGGCAAGTTTCTCAAATAGAGTATTTCTAGAGTCGGTGGAAAAATGCTAGACACTCTCTCCTTGTACCTTGGGGAAATTGAACATGAATGACACCAGATGTTGACTGTACACGAGTACTATGAAAATAGGCATTGTTAAATTCCCTACAAAACACACATCATAAGTTTAATAAGTTTGGTATACACACTTTGTCAACAAAGTTAAAAAAGTTTAGGTAAATTTACTCAAGATATGATTTAACTTCAACGCATTTGATCAAGACATAGACATGTGCAAATTGCATTTCTTTTTGGGTCAACCAATGCACACCCTTACTTTCAGAAGGTCGACCTGGAAGCTCGAAAACCGATAAGGTGAATTGAATTCTCTGGTTGACATTTACAGGATTCCGTATGATTTTAGGAGTTAACATCAAGTGATTAAAATAGTGACTGCAAAAATGTGATGTTTCCCGATGCAAGTAATATGCACATATAGATCCTTCAACTCTAGTTTTATTTTTTACTAATCGCTTTGAATCACCCATGAACCTTTCAAACGGGTACATCCACCTATATTGAACAGGTCCGCCAAGATAAGCTTCATATGCAAGATGCACAGGTAAATGTTCCATGGAGTCAAAGAACCCAGGCGAAAATACTTGTTCCAACTTACAAAGAATGAGTGCAATGTTTTGGTCCAACTTAATGATGTCATCCACTCTTAAAGCTAACACACAAATATCACTAAAAAATTGACTAATTTCAGTTAGTGTATTAAGGACATTGTTTGGAACAATCACGTCTATGTAAACAATGATGTGAAGTCTTCATATGAAGTTATGTTCAAGATAATCAAGTTGTTTTTACTTATGAGATCACAATGTCAAAGCTTATATATTTTAAGAACAACACCTAATGTCAAGTATCATTCTGTGGAATTCTTGATTATACCAATAAAAAAATCTCTGATAATGGAGTATATCAAGAAACCTTATCAAACCTCATATGTTTGAAGAATTTGGGTCTCAAATTAAGTGTTAAATAATTATTGAATCCATCCATGGATCTTAAAGGTTCAAAGAGTGTGAAAGAGTGAAGTTGTGATAGCTCGAATGTGAAAGAGTGAAATTTTGAAAGCTCAACTGGTTCGTGCCTAACGGGTTATTATCTTATAAATATAGTGTAGTAATCCTTAAATTAATGAGGCAACACACACATGCATTGTTCTAAAAAAATTTTAAACCTCTCTAAATTTTCTAAAACACCTTGAAAATTTTAAAGGAACAGTCAAAGTGTTTGTGGGATTGATTAAAGATGTTCCTAAACATTTAGAAAGCTTGTATACAATGCCTAATCAATTAAGGTCCTTAGTCAATCAATTAGAACAATGCATAAAAATTCTTAATCAATTAAGAACACTCCTAATTTATTAAGACTCGCAGAATTTTCACTTATGGTTAGATGGATTTTCCTCATTTTCAAAACACGTCAGAACACATATTTCTATATGTTGGGAAAAACGGTATCGAAATAACAAAGTATAAACACAAGGGTGGGAAAAATTAGAAAAATAAGTTATACACACACATGCAGTCCTACTCAATGAGGTTTTTTTCTTAATGAATGACAAAGTCCTTTAACTTAATTCCAAGTTTCACTTTAGTATTTTTATCTAATAAATATTATAGTAAAGTCCCTTAAAAACAGTTATGTTAACTAATTTAATCTTTTTTGTTAAGTGTTGAGAAAAAACGTTAACTTATGATGATGATGATGATGTGGCATGACAGCATGGCAAAAGTTAAAATGATGAATCAACAATTTAACTAAAGTACTAAATTGAAACCTTATAGTTAATTAAGAGATTGTACCCGATTATAAAATGACAATCTCTTAATTGCGATTAAAATTACCACACCATAATTTGATCACATTTTACCCGACTATAACCTATTATTTTTCATGCCAAAATTCCATATCAATAGAATCATGAATTTAATGGCATTAAACTAAAATTTTTATATTCTTCATTAAAACAAAAGCATTAAGTTAAAATGGAGAATCAAACAAGTGCTTATATTCTTAATGAGTACTAAAATGGGTGAGCTTGGATATAAGGAGTAGGGATCAAGTAATTAGTTGTGTGAGGTGGGGATCTATCTTTAGAGATATTGTGTCAGATCCTAACATAACGTCTTATTCTTCTAAAGGGGTTGAATGGTGAGAGTGCAATACTGGAGGAGTGTTAGGTTCAAAAGGGGTTTTATGTGGAAGAGATTTTAGTTTAGATTAAGTTTCAGGTTGGGTCTTAGGTTGAGATATTGGGATTGTTTGTTCATGTGTAGGTTGAAGGTCTTATTGAACAAGGTTAGTTTGGTCTTAAATCATTTGTTTATAAACATAGGTGTTAGTTCAAGTTCAGGGGTAGGGGTAGGTTGAGGTTCAGTTTGAACATGGTCGATTTCAACTTCTGGTAGTGGAGTTTCGGAAGTTGTGGTGTTTAAGGGTATGGCTTGAAGAGGTTGGGCTTCTATTGGTTTAAACACTTATTCATCAAAAATAGAGCTTAAGGATGAGGTCGATGAAGATTGAGGGCTCGGAGATGAGATAATTTGATATTGAAGGGAAGATGATTTAGGTAGTTCTTCTGGTATGGTCTCCATGAACTGATCATTATTAATCATGATTTTTAGGGGTAAGGGTTCTTCAGATATAGGAACAAGTTTTAGTTGTTTTTGTTCAGAAGTGAACTCACAACTAGATGTCTTTGTAATTCATCTATGACAGATGAATTAAATAAATTTTCTAGTATCTGAATGATGGTTGGAGACTAAGAGGTTGAGACAGATATGAGGGAATTCATAAAATATTCTAAAGGTAAAGTCGTATCATTAATGGGTGATGGTGTGTGTTTAGATGATTGTGAAGGTGAATGATGAGGGGTTGGTGTTTTGGTTTCAAATGATGGACATGAGGAATCTAAAACTGGATCAAAGTTAGGTTTCAAATAGCGTTAGAAATAGGCCAGGCCGAGCAAGGCTCTGCCAAGTCTGAGCCTGACCTGCTAAAAATTACAAATCCTAAGTCTGGCTTGTAGCCTATCAATGGTTTATTTTTAGGCTTGGGCTGGCATTTTCGAAAGCCTGATTGGCCTATTATCCTACCTAAAAGTCTATTTTATTTGAATATTTTTAAATAAACAATTTAACTAATGTTAAAATAGACCAACATATTAAAAGATTAATTAGACTAGATGCTTATTTGCATTGACTTATTCAATTTTACCTATTAACATATATTTTGTGATACTATTTGTTTCAAAGAACTTATGAAAACAACTTATGACATTGTTCATAAGGTTTTTTCAGCGTATTTTCATAAGTTCTTCTAGACGTCTAAACTTTACTTTTGTATTTTAATTTAAAATACAAACACCATCCAATAATAAAAAAATTATTCATATTTATTTAAATAGGCCGACTTGGTAGGCTTAAAGACTTTTTGTGCAGTCTGTGGCCTGACCTTTTTTTTAACTAAATAGGCTTATAAAAAAGCTTGTGATTTTTCTATTTAAAAAAAAAGTTTGGTCTTGCTTGGGCCTATGTAGGCTAGCTTGTAGGCCCTTTTTATTGGTTTGGTCTATTTCCACCCCTAGTTTCAGATTATTACCTATTTCTCCAATATCTACAACATTTGCATTAGCTTCAGTAGCAAGCTTATTTTCCTAATAAACTTCTGGAGCCTGAGGTTTTGTAGCAGCCACTTTCAAATTTTGAACTTCAACTTCAGAAGATCCTTCAATAGGCTTTAAAATATCATCAACTTCAATTTCTAATTCCATGGCCCGATGCCTTAGAAATTTAAATTTTGAAGGCTCTCCCTCTTTCACAACATCTTTCAGCATAACCTTGGTATGTTTTTTCATTTCCCAGGCCTTTCTTATCAAATGATTAACAAATTCATCTTCTTCCTCCTCTTCCTCAAGAGGTAGAACCATATTTCTTAGTTTATTCCTCACAGATGCAACTGTGATAGAAGATGCAATTACCTTCTGATGTGTTTTTCCACTCCTTGTCTTGGTAGACATCAAGGCAGTAGAAGATACAACCTCTTTCACTTACTTCTGAACTTCCTTAATTTTCATAGCTTTCTTCTTTGGTGGCTTCTTAACCTCTATGTGATCTTCACAAGCAGCCAATATCCTCTTCTTATAAGGCTTGAATACATCTACTGGTGCATATGGAATGTCTTTCATTGTTAGAGTAACATTAATCTCTTTGTTGTGCATCTTGATATACTTCAGAATCACCTATGGATTATCCATCTAAGAGTTGATAGGAAAATCCTCAAGATAAACAATTGACTTCTCCTTTGACTTGTTTAATACCAACTGCAGGTTTTACTTGACTTATCATACTTTTAGTTATGTGATACTTACAAAGTAATGTAGAAGAAGTAGGAAACACCGTTGCAACCGAATTCATTAGTGCAATGTCGCGATCGGTGATTATAACTTGTGGCATATTTTCTTGGTCCTCTCACATAGTCTTGCATATTTTCAAAGTTCGTGTAACATTGTCCTCTTTTTTGGATTCCAAAAATGCAAAAATAGCTTAATAAGTCATCTTTGTAGAAGTGACACCAACAATTTCTAAGAGTGAGAGTCTATACTTGTTTGTCTTGTATATTGAGCCAACTATGAGCATGGAGAGAAAGGTGTTGAACAACTTCACGGAATCAAGATGACTCCAAAATATATCTCGAACAAGTGACTTTATCATCATAAACTTTGTGCATCAAAACATAGTCGTCATCTTCCAAAAGCTTTATCAGTTGTTGCATCTCAATATTGGCCCTCTTACCGCCTTTTTATTTCAAGCATGCACTTTGTATATTTGCTTGATATTTGAAATATTTAGAGGTATTTTCCATTTTAAAGACGCGAGTATGTTTTTCAGCGCCACCATGTTTAATGTTATGTCCAATACAAGTTTCCTCTCCTTCGAAATAAGGCGACAGACAACATGATGACATGCTAGCTTGCAATCCAAGCCATGATTATGCATACTGGAAATCACATTAAATTTCCATGTCTCATCAGTCATACAATGTCCGCACAATTTAAACAGACACTCATATTTCCTCAATTTCGTGTCGTCTCGGTTCAATTTTCTAATCTTTGGTTGGTACATGCAACTTCTTTCACATACCATTGTTACAAATGCTTGTCTTCTATCCGAACCATAGCCGGACCTTCCAATTATAACGCCAAACCCCAATTTTTTTACCTTTATACATACCCATTATAGTATATGTTCACGAAAAAACACTTATTTAATTATAAATTATGCATGAACAACAACGACTGGTTGAGCATTTGGTTTAATATCATCATTGGCTTCTTCCAGTTGAACATCACCATTCACTTTATTCGGTTTATTATCATGCTTCACTTCGACCAGATCCACACTCATAATAGCTTTAGAAAACATATTTGGATGCACCATATCAATGGTCACCAATAATAGAAAAATAGTGTTAATTCAAACTATCAGGACAATTCAAAGATGCAGCAGATCTGGATCATACCAAACTTCCTCCGGAGATGCATCTCCAGACTCAACGTTCATTTTTCAACTTCAAACTTGGATTAATGTAAGGAATGAGGGATGAAAATAATTATCTACACCTGCAATTCCAATTTATTTTGATCTTGTTGAAGTGATGAAATAGAACAATGATGTTTTAGTGTTGAAAATATGATTGAGAATGAGAGAGCTTTTTTTTCAAGGTTTTGCAATTGTTTCTTGTTTTAGCATGAAGAAGAAACTCATGCGAGGCGATGTTTTATCAACCTTTCCACTGAACATTTTCGAAGATGCATCTCCGAAAATATCATTGAGTTGTTATTTAAATAAGTTTGTCTGGATAACAAAATCTCATAAACGAGTGTAGAAAATATTCCAGAGATACATCTCCAAATACCTTCAAACACTATAAAAAAGATGCATCTCCAAACTATATATATTTTTAAAAATTAGGCTGAATATCAGATAAAACTATAGTAGGTTGAATCTCTGAACTATTTTCAAATTATTAAAAGTGGTGTATACTCATAAAAATGAAAATAATATTTCCCTTAATTTTATTATCATTATTTTTCATTTTGGGCTTAGGCCCAAAAATCTTTTAATGAAACTGGATTCAATATAGCTTTTTTTTAAAACACAATCACTTTGACTTATAGTATGTTTGTTCCCCTTTTTACCAATCAAAATCACCTTCAAATGCCTCCTAGGCGAGATTTTTAAAAAACTCCAAAAGATAGATTCTTGTTAAATGTGAAAAGCTACTGTAGTTTTATAAAATGTTACGTTGATACAAACATACCTTTAATAATGTGTGTTTTGTTATAAAACATAATAATATTTTCATAATCTAGAACATAATTTTAACGCAATCTAGAACATAACAATATTTTCATAAAACACAGTCACTGACTTAATGGTTGTTTTTTAATCAATTATTGTATATTTAGTACACTTTTAAAGCAATCTAGAACCTAGCAATATTTTCATAAAACACAGTCACTTTGACTTAATGATGTGTGTTTTTTAATCAATTATTATGCATTTAGTACAATAATAAATGTGCATCCAATGTATATATCACATGTTTTCATTAAAAAAATGCATGTATTAAATATTCTCAAATAGAAAGAAAAAAAAAGTCTCTATCAAATGTATCGAGACCATCTAAAAATCAATGGTGCCGATAATGAATAAATTTTAAACTAATATTTTACACTCATTAGAAGTGTATATGAGTTGGAATTTTGGATACCCCGTCATACAATCACATTTAAAATTTAATGGTTTAGATTCATCATCAAATTTTTGCAGATAATGTTTCAAATAAAAAAATATTATTTTTTTAAATAAAATTTTCAATTATAAAATAAATTATAACACAATTTAATTTAATTATTTACTTCAAACATTCAAATTGAATTAAATATATTATATAATATTTAGGCTAAATTATTTTTTTTTCTCCTATTTTAGTATTTTCACCATTTTAGTCCTTCTATTTTATTTTTAAATATTTTTGGTCCTCATTCTCATTTTGGCTGCAAGAAACGACTATATTTCACTTTTTAAAATAAATATTTTTTCTTCCTTGTAATTGTATAACACACAACTGATAATTTATTATATGCCACATATTTTAAAAAGTGACATATAAACGTTTTTTTTTAATCAAAATAGGGATAGAAGATTAAAAGTGTTTAACAATAAAATAAGGGGGCAAAAATCGTAAAAACACTAAAATAGGGGGACCAAAACTGTAATTTAGTCTAATATTTAATAAAATTAATTTATATCACATAAAATTTGATAATATTATAAAATTTTACAAGATATGTTATTTTTATAAAATATATAAGTTAGAAATGATACAAAGAAAAAAAAAATAACTCTTAGTCTTAGAATGATGCAAATTCATTGATTTATTAATAGTTCTAGTGTTGAAATATTAATTTTATATTTTATTTAAATAAAAATATAAATAACTTTATAAAAATTATTTAAAAACATGAGATATTTTCTTTATATTATTATTATTATTATTATTATTATTATTATTATTGATAAACACACACTAAAGGAAATATAACATATAATAATAAGATATTTTAACATATAAATAAATATAAGATAATTCCAAATTAAAAAAAAAAAACAAAAGTAGAATTATCTTGAATAAATAAATAATAATCAAGTCATAAACAAAAATAATAATAAAAGCTTGTCCACAAAGAAAGGGTACACTACATGTTTTCAATAAATAAATAAAAAAAGAAACACGTATCAAATATATTATAAAAAGAAAAGTCTATATCAAATGTATTTGACACATAAAAAATTCCAAATATTTATTTAATTTTTTAAATATATTTCATTCAATCTAATTTATAAATATAAAAAGAAAAGTATTTTATTTAAAATTAAGAAATTTTTTCACACACATAGTAGTTTTCTCCCGCACCTTTAAAAGATCAAAAATACTCTTCGTAAGTGTACTTACGAATTCACCTTATTTTGCACGTTATATAATTTTAAACATAAGTGAATTTGTAAGTGCACTTACAAAACCTTTCCTAAATGTGTTAAACTATGTTTAAAACTATAATAATTTTCAATATAAGTCGTATTATATTTTTGCTTTCAAAAGTTCAAATAAGGAGCATTTTATATACGCAAACCAACTAAATATTACTATGTGATAGAAGAAAAATTGTCAGAAATATCAAATTACATAAATTGTTCCGAAAGTAAATGCGGTCAAATTATTACAAAATCAAATAACAGAACATAAGGCTACTGCGTATGCCTAATCCTAACCCCCCGCGCCCTTCTCTGTCTGCGGAAATTCGTTGCACGCTCTGCCTCAATGACGATCCTCTTCATCACGGCAACGACATGGTCACCACCGCCCTTAGGCACAATCCCTGCATCCAACGACTCCCGTCCAAGCTGGTGGATATGCTGACAGAAGTGCATTAGATCAATGGCATGGTCATCCTTGGCCTGCTCCTTCTCCAAGAGCTCCTCGTGTGCTGGTCTCGGAGGACGTCCAGGACCATCCGGTGTCATGAAATGGTGTGACACTCTAAAGAACCATGTCGTGTAACCTTCTACACAATTCCACATCTGGGATGTCTGCATCATCCGATACTCCTCTAGCACCACATGATTCTCCATTCCTGGAAGACGTCATCGAGATCTCGTCATGTCATGGTGTCGGGAGCAGCTTGAAAAGGAGATCTAGGTATGATTTTCACATAGCCAAATTGACGCATAAACCGCTCGGCCAGATACTTGACCATATGTTTGACCCACACTAGCCACCCAGAGTATAATGAGATGGGATCGAATACCATAACCTCCTTGTAGTCCGCAAACGACGTCCAGTTAATGTCGTCATTTTTGGTGCGATCAAGTAACACCCGGTAAGGAAGCACAGTTTGGTTGCCTCTATTCAGAATAAACTCAGCAGCCCTTGGCATGGCGGGCTGATAGTCGGGATCTTCGGTGTAACCATGGATGCGGTGAAAGTATGATATAATTCAGCTCTGCATCAACAACAACATAATGTGTAAGTACAAATAAATTAAAACTAATTAAAAATTATCATTAAAATAAAAAGTATTGTGAGGAGTGTGCACGAGCCGGTGAGCGCCCTCACCCTCCATATGGAAGCTTCATTCACACGGTAGAGGTAGGTCAAACAATCAAATCACGAGCGTAGACGGGTCCATAAAATACCCGGTGGCGGGGTAGTGGCGTATCCACAAAGACGGACGTGCCTACTAGGTACATCAAAAAACACTGGATAACACATCCACGGTGAAACAGGACAAAAATATCCTCGTCCAAAGGCACCCTAGCTGCCTGTGCAATTCTTTTTACATGTGCGGCTTGACGGAGGTGCTCCTCATATATCTCCTTTTGGCAAGAGAACTTCATGTGCGCCCCGTTTGTATTGTCGCAGTCCTGAGCATCCCTGTACGGATCAACTCCTAGATGCTCAACCATCCAATCAACCGCCTCAACTTTGGTTATCTTGACATGGTTGAGTAACCTACCTCTGATAGATAGTTGGAGCAAGCAGGAAACATCATCAAGCGTGATGTCAACTCCTAACTGGAAAGTAGAAAGATGACGTCTTCTTATGTCACCTCTCAGCAAAAGCACCCTTCATGTCGGTGCTAATGGTATTGTAACCCGTACCGTATAAGTCGGAAAGATCGGATCCGATGACATCACTGTGGAACCATTGAGACTGTGGAATATAGAAATAAAAAAATCAGCGGAAGTGGTTGATATGTTTTAAATCTTTCCTTTCCTGAAACATAAGAATTCAACAAAAATAAATCAACAAGAACCGTATTTTAAAATAAAAATTAGGGTTAATAGCCTTCAACCCCCTGCCATATGAGCGTGTTTTGATTATTTCCCCCTTAAAAAAAATTTTAGTCGTCAGACCTTAACAAATAAAGATTTCAGCTTCAAAGACCCTGATGCATTTTTTTAAAAAAGATTCTATTATTTTGCCTATGTGGCAATCTACATGGTTTATTTTTATTTTTGAATTATTTTTTAAATTCAAGTGGCATTTTTATTAATTCTCATTTATTTAATTTTTTAAAACATTTTTTTTTACTTTTTTATAATAATTTGTTTACGTTTTAAGAAAATTTTTTTATTATTTATTACTTAATTTTTTTACATTTTTTTAATTTTTTACGCTGAATTATTTTTATTTTTTTAATGAATTTTTATAATTATTTTATTTTATGAAATTATTTTTATTTAATTAATATTTTTTAGAATTATTTATATAAGAATAACTATATTTAAAAGTAATTGTATTAAATTTTGTAATATTTCAGAATTTTAATGTATAAATTATAAATTATATTTAGTTAACACTTTGAAATTAGACAATAAATATTAAAAATGTTATTTTTTAATTTTTTATTTGTCTTAATCTATTCTTTATATTTTTTCTATGGTTTGTTTTTCATGTAAACAAATATAAAAGAAAATACATTTTAGTAAATGTATTATAATTTATGCACTTAATCACTACTCATATATAATGAGAGGTGAGTTATAAAAAATTAAATTGGGGTCGATTAAATTATTTTTGTGGAACCAAATCACCATCTAATATTTAATTTTTTATTTAATTTATTTTAATTTCAATGGTAATTGCTTATAAATAATTTAAACTGGACCTCACATGTTTATATTTATTTATTTATAATAATTTTAATTCAAATTTAATATTAGTTTAACTATTCTTATATAAATAATTCTAAGAAATATTAATTAAATAAAAATAATTTCATAAAATAAAATAATTACAAAAATTCATTAAAAAATAAAAATAATTCAGCGTAAAAAATTAAAAAAAAAATTAAATAAATGAGAATTAATAAAAATGTCACTTGGATTTACAAAATAATTCAAAACTAAAAAGAAAAGCCATGTGGATTGCTACATAGGCAAAATAATAGAATCTTTGTTAAAAAAATGCATCAGGGTCTTTGGAGCTGGAATCTTTATTTGTTAAGGTCTGGCGACTAAATTTTTTTTTTAAGAGGGAAAATCAAAACACGCTCATATGACAGGGGATAGAAGGCTATTAACCCTAAAAATTATAATACGAAATAACTCAAGTGGAAACAAAAAAAATACCTACCCACCCCAAACATAACGAGCATCATGATCATAATAATAAATCAGGAGAGATGTGTCATATGACCCTCTTGGATAGCCATCCTCATCCACCTTTGCAGGTTCCTCAAAATCGTCGTTAGGGACCTCAACGTTTTTAGCGTCCTCCGCTTGAACATCCTGGGCTTCCTCCTCCGGTACCTGCTCATTAGGTACCTCCTCATGTACACCAAAGGTAGACGCCTCATGTAGACGACTCCTCTGTAACGGTGCGAAAGGTGGATCTATCTCTAGTTGTACCCTTTCCCTTTGCTCTCGAAGAGCTGACACAATCTGGCTTGTCCTTCCATATCTCAAACGCGCCATTTGATTTTGGTTCTCTGTCATTTTCCTAAAATAAACCATTACAATCGTAGGTTACTAATTTAAAAATAACTCAGGAAGCAATTCGCAAGTGAACTTGCGAATTCACCCATCTTGGGTAAATTCGCAAGTTCACTTATGAAATCTCTCCAAGGTCACTTCGTAGATTCACCTACGAAACCCCTTCGTCTAGAAAATTCCAAACCCAAAAAACTCAGTCCTTAAACACCTAAAATTTCTAATTTTTCATCCAATACAACTACATTTACCTACTATAACTTCATTTACTATTTAATTTCTACAACCTAACCTAATAATCTTATAAAAATTTACATTTCGAATTAAAAAAATTGTAACAACCCATACATATATGTCTAGAATAATATGCGGTATTGTTATTTATGGTACAAGAAACATACAAATAGATGAAAAAGACAAGAAATTGAAACTGAATACAATACAAATCTCAATTATAATGTATACAATAAGTTTGTCTTCAACATCGCACAGCGGAAAAATACATCTACAAAGGTCCTCCTGCCTTCTGCTCATATGGAGTCCTTGAAACTAACCATCTAGCAAATCTACTATTAACCTGTTCCTGCAAAAAATAATAAGAGGATTGGGGTGAGATTACTAAATCTCAGTGAGCCTCCCTATCTTAGGGCTTCGCTCGGTCCTACAGGGTACATGCATCAAAACAGATTCACCGAGAATCTGAGTTTTATCTCACGGTTGGGTGTAGATACACAACAAGGGTACACCACCATTGGTAGTCCCACAACTAACCAATGAGGTAACAAAGAATTCAGGCACACAACCATAAACAACAAGTATGCACTTGCTAATACAACCGATTACCACGATTGTTCCAACACACTGGCGAAGGCCCAATGACATTGCCTACGTGGCATCATTAGGTTGAGTAATCAAGTGACCTTACCTATATGGCATCACAACCTCACTAAGCCAACGTCCAGTGACTTCCTGCTGGAGAATGCTTTTCCCCGTGTCACGATGAGTATTCACCAGATCATTCTCATCGAGCACTAGCATCTCCTTGATACACGATGAGTATACACCATATCATTTCCATCGGGTACCTGCATATTATTTTGGTAACACGACGAGTATACACCAGATCATTTCCATCAAGTACCTGCATATCTTTCACTGATCAATGAGTATATACCAAATCATTCCCATTGAGAGTGGTGGATGTGCTCGACCGCCCCCTTCCCACCAATGAGTATACACCAAATCATTCTCATTGGAGAGGTCTAATGCAATTGCATAAAGGTACATGTTGTAGGATTAGTCCATAAACAAGTATTTTTAATTATCGTATCCACAAGGATTGGTGTTGTATCGTAGTCTTTCAATAGTAAGCGTATTTTAAGAGTAAGTAACCAAAGGGTTTGTTTTCTAAGCTACTATTATCATGAGTTTCAAATAAACAACTTTAAAGTCCTTTTCAAAAGAGAGTTATGGTTTGGATTCAAGAGAGTTGGAGTTTGTTGTTAAATGATGGAAGCATGTCAAGATTAGTTTCATTAACCTAATTTCATATATATTATATTAACCAAGTGATGAACTAGTTGATGATTGCTATAGATACGTATCCTCTCAATCTTGTTGATTTCTCACCAAGATTGTGAGTGTTATCATGTTAATCCTTGAATGATTTCTCACCATAACTATTGACATGATAAATATGAAGCTCAATACTTGTAAACACTAACTAACAAATCTATTCATAGCATTTGTTCATTAGTGGATGAATATCCTAGGTCTACTTTGAAGCATCCTTTTTCAAACAAGATTCAAAGCATAAAAAGATAGAAGAACAAAGATATTCAACATATATTAATCATCAACCATGTTCATACACAAATGGATTAAAAGAAATACATACTAGTTAGATCAACTACCTCTAATCTTGACACAAAAAGAACTTAGCTACTCATTTTCATGGTTGCTTTGCTCACAAGATTGTTGGAGAAGATGATGAACATGGAAGAAGTCAAGAAGAACTATGTTTTTCTTTTCTAATTCTATGCCCTAACAATTACAACAATTATGAATAATGATGAAGAAGTGATGTTCACTTTCTTAACACAGCCAAAACCAGCTGGAAAACAGGGAGTTGGTGGCTAAAAAGGTGAAAGCATGGGTTTGTCCTTTTTCTAATTTTCGCAGACCGCGCTAAGCCCGGTTACCCGCGCTAAGCGCACTCATGCTGCAACCGCGCTGAGCGCGATCTAAAGCATGCTTCTTCATCCAATTTTTTTTTTCAAAAAGAATCATCTCAAGAGCTCTTCAAGTCTCCTTGAATCCAAGCTTGAGGGAATCAATATTAAAAACCTACAATTCAAATGTAAACTAAGTTAAATAATATATTATAAACAAAAACTAACTAGAAACACGATTAAACCAAAATACTATACTAAATACTACTAATTAATTAAAAGACATTGTTAAGGACCACAAAATCATGTACAAAACATCTACAATTTGGTCCTTAACAGTACACCATTAATATCATCCTATCCATGGAGTATACACCAGATCATTCCCACATGGGGGCGGATAATGCAACGTCACGAAGATCACAACATGTACAAATACACAATGCTACCGACATACGCGATGAGTATACACCAAATCATTCCCAATGCATATTCGATATTGCATAATTATCACAACGTACATGATGAGTTAGGCTTTACTACCTTGTAGCTTGGTTCTGTTTCGATACGAGCATAAGGAACCAACCAAACAGATCCTTTAAACACAACCATATCAGCCATCAAGGAAAAACACATCTGAATTTCTTATCCCGAAGCGATTGGAATTCACATGCTCATACATTTGTCCAATACACGAATTTGCTCATTCATAACATGCATAACAATACATCAACTTTAAACAAGCATGTCATATCACTAATTAAGCACTGAGGTAATTTGTTCCCGATTCCTGAACAAATTCTGCACTTGGGGAAAATAATCTAGTTCTGTCAAGGAGGGCGCGCTGAGCGGGATCCTACGATTTCTGAATTTTCAACATTCAGTGGGGTGTGCTGAGCGCGACTCCGACCGCTGAGCGCGGTACGCGTTCTGCAAAAAACATAATTCGTTACAGAACTGTCAAAGGACCAAAAATCTCACCTTCCTTACTTCTAACATGTTACACGTAGCAAATAGAACACGGAAACAAAATGGAAGCATCATAATCATCATCAAAGTAAGCATGCAATAACATTTACTCTCAAATCCCTAAAACCCCAAGTTTTCACAAAAACCCAATTTTCTCCAAGTCTCTAACTATGAGACTCACCTTGCATCAATTGGAGGTTAGAAGGATGAATATGCAGCCCTTGCACTCCTTTCTTGGCCATAAATTCATCTCCAAGTTCCACAATCCCGTAAAACTCTTTTCTCCATTTCCAGTAAAATTACTAATCTTCAAACGCGTTTTTCTCCATGCTCACAAATCTCCAAGATAAAAAGTTTATATGCAAAACGTAAGGAATTTCGTAAGCTTTCTGAAAAATCAAGAATCAACTCAATCAGAGTTACGAGTAGAGAGATATCACATGATTTGTGGAAGTTGTCCTTGAAGTGTGAAAATGCATGTTGGAGATGATGAACTTAGTTATTCTACTTCTCTTTCTCTATCTTCTACACAAAAATCTGATTTATGTTACGCTTCTCAGCAAACAAGCCTTAAAGAGTGCATGCAACAAAGTTTAGTGTCCCATATGTCCTTCAACTAAGTGGTATTTACTCATATGCCACTTAGTTGGATTCTAACTAATATCCTTTGATTCTAATTTATTTTATTTACTTCTCACACTAATAAATAGGGATGTTACAAAAAGTGAAGAAAACTTACACAAATTTGAGCTTGAAGTTGATTTTGGAGGACTTGAAATGAGTTAAAATGAGTTGAAATGAGAAGATGAACTTGAATGAAGTGAGTTTGAAGTAGTAGAAATGTTAGAATTTGGAGTAGAAAGTTTGAAATTTGAGTGGTTTAAAATGAACAGGTATTAGGGAGGGGTTATTTTGTGTGTTTTTCTAAAACAACACACAGATTTCGTAAGTGCACTTACGAATACCCAAAATAAGGTGAATTTGCAAGTGCACTTGCGAAATCCACCTCCGAGATAAATTCGTAAGTGCACTAACGAATTCATAAAATATTTTTGAATCATAAAATATTTTTGAATTTTCATCAAAGATGAAAAAGAAACCTACTAAATAGGTGGAGATATTCTCATCAATGTATCTACTCTATATAATAGACCAAATACATTAAATATTTAAAATTTTTAAATATTAATTTTTCTAGTATATAATATATATCATTATGAATTCACTTAATCTAAATAGAATATATAAGTAACAAATCAAACGGTGGATATAATTTTCAAATATCGTGTGCAAAAAACAAAACAAAAAAATAATAAAAAAAGCTTGTCCGTAAAGAAAAAGGGTAGAATAAATATAGGGTTTGGGTTTTGGTTCACTCATTCTTCACTTCTCTCGTCTTCCAGATCCTTCTTCATTTCCACCGATTCAACCAAGCAGCCATGGTGAAGGGTCCTGGTCTCTACACTGACATCGGCAAGAAAGCTAGAGGTACTTTTTTTCTCTCTCTCTCACACACTTGGTGATGATTCCGTTTCAATTTTTGTTGAATCTATGGTTATGGTTGATTGATGGAATTTGTGATGATTTTTTTGTAGATCTGTTGTATAAGGATTATCACAGTGACAAGAAGTTTACTATCAGCACTTACTCACCTACTGGAGTTGTGAGTTTAATTTTTTTGATTTTTAGTTTGTTTATTCAGTTTTCTATGCTATTTGTATGAATATAGTGATGTTAGTAGTGTTTTATAATCAAGGTTTAGTTGGAGGATTTGCATGCTTTCTAAGCTATGTAACACTGATACATCTGAAAAAATGTGTATTCGTGTCTGTATCATGCGTCTGTCTTAGACGCTGATACTTACACCAACACTTGTGATTACTTAAATATATTTATTTTTTCAAATTATTACATGTGTCGGTGTACCGTGCTTTATACCTTTTAAGTGGATTATGTGTGATGCTTTGGTGATTTGATGTGCGTTTTTTTTTTTTACTTTTTATTTGCATTTTTTGTTTTTTTTATCAATATGCTAAATGGGTTGTAGATTTATATGAGTACCGGCTTAGATTTATTCGAGTAAACGATGATTTTGGTTCCTGAATGTCGATGTTACTATGTACATTGAATGTAATGAAACTGTAGATGCCTCCACTGGTGTCTCTTTTATTAGTAATGATTAGGTCATTGAATATGCTTTTTGGTACTTGATTGTGTTTTTGTTTGACCAATTTTATTTGCGAAGATGCAATCTGAAGAGAATCTAGAGATGTTTGCTATTTAGATACATTTAGGGTCTGTAGTGTTTGTTTGTTCTTTTATTTTATAACCTAGTTTTAATTAAAGTTGATTTATGATTTAACCATTTTTAGATTTTAGAAATATATTTTTAGAGCGTGCTGGTGCTCGTGTACATAGGCCACAATGCCATTATAAATTTACTCGAATATAGCTAGTCTTGCAGTATGTAATTGCAAAAATTTCACTCTTCTCTTTAGATTTTTTTTCTCTGGGTTTTTTATTTCATGTTTTCTTTGTAGCACATGCGATAAGTTGCCTTCATAGTGTTTTTGATTTTGTTTTGAGACACGACTTCTCTCTGCTCTGATTGTAACTAACTTCCCTCATGACCTGCCTACCATTTTGGCACTATGTTTTGCACTTGTATACTAGGTTCTATTTGATTTCATCGGTTTTGCTAACATATGTCTTTATGTCCTTTTAATCCAAGTCTACTATGTTTTGCACTTGTATACTAGGTTGGTTCTATTTGATTTCATTGATTTCGTTGATTTCGTTGGTTTTGCTAACATAAGTCTACTTAGACAACATGTTGAAAAAGGAAAAACATTATATAAGCATAACTTTTTTTTATCTCGTGTAATTTGCATTGCTGTTCTTTCTTATTTGGGGATTGATCTTCATGTCCCTACCCATACATAACTGTCCTTTTCATTGAATATTTGTGTGTTTATATTTATGCTTTATTGTTTGTAGCTTAGCATTTATAGAACATATTTACACATTAACTTGATAAATGCTCTCTAAATTTGGAGTTTGAACTCTGTTTATTGTCCACTTGGTGGTATACTCACTTCTTATCTTGTGGTATAGGCTATAACATCCTCAGGAACAAAGAAAGGTGAACTGTTTTTGGGTGATGTTAATACCCAGTTGAAGAACAAAAACATCACTACTGATATCAAAGTTGACACAAGTTCTAATGTGAGTTTAACTTTCCTGTTTCAATATTTTATCATTTTCTGCTATTGGAAATAATGTCATATATATACTTCTTTCTGATTTGCATGCCTTGTACTCTGAAATATTTATGATTTCCATATGCTTATGATCAAATCACGTAAGTCTGATAAATCCTTGCACAATCCAGCTTTTCACAACCATCACTATCAACGAACCTGCTCCTGGTGTGAAGGCTATCTTTAGCTTCAAAGTTCCCGAGCAAACGTCTGGAAAGGTAAGATAGTTACCCATTATACTTAACATCTTTCCAAAATCAAAGAAGGTATTTATTTGTCTATAGTTAAACTTACATAGTTTGAGAAAGTGTTATAATTAGAATTGTCGAATAGAAGAGCTCATGGTAGTAAATTGCTTGTTCTGTATCACGAAACAGGTGGAACTACAATACCTGCATGAATATGCTGGAATTAGCAGCAGTGTTGGGTTGAAAGCAAACCCAATTGTCAACTTTTCGGGCGTTATTGGAACTAATGCTCTTGCTGTTGGTGCTGATCTTTCTTTTGATACCAAACTTGGGGAGCTAACCAAATCTAATGCTGCTGTGAACTTCGTCAAAGATGACTTGATCGGGTCATTGACTCTGTGAGTAACTGTTGCTCCTTTGTGCTTTAGTGTTTCCTATTAACTATCATTTATTTTGCCATATAAAGCCGTTTCATGTGGTAGTTACTGAGTAAATTAATCTATTGACACATTTACGAAGTTGTCAACTAGAGGCTATAGCAGCGCTTCAGCATAGCAGAATTTGAACAAAATGCTATTGTTTTGTGATGTGCTATTTAGAACAAAGTGTTTTAAAATAGATGCTATAGCACCGTAGCATAGTCAAATTTGAACTAACCACTATTAATCGCAATGAAAAACAATAAACATTTAATTTTCCCGTTATTGTTTGTGTTCGATAATATGTGTTTGTATGCATTTTGATATGATTATCTCTTGTGTGCAGAAATGAAAAAGGTGATGTGCTGTCTGCTTCATACTATCATGCCATTAACCCACTGTCCAACACTGCTGTTGGTGTTGACATCAGTCACAGATTCTCAACTAAAGAGAACACCTTCACACTCGGCACCCAACATGCATTGGATCCATTGACCACGGTGAAGGGTCGCGTCACCAACTCAGGCAAGGCAAGTGCTCTCATTCAGCATGAATGGCGTCCGAAATCACTCATCACCATTTCAAGTGAGGTAGACACCAAGGCGATTGAAAAGAGTGCCAAGATTGGGTTGAGTTTGGCTCTCAAACCTTGATATAGTTTTGATCCTTCCTGGCAAGAAACTGAGGTGTAGGCTTTAGGAAGCATATAGTTTGTCAGATTGATGTTGGTTGTCTTCTTGGGTAAGAAGTGTTCAAGGTGTTTTCTTTGCAGTTGGGCAATTCAACCTTGAAGAAATAAATAGGTTTTTTATGAACCAAATGTTACTCTTAAATGCCCACAGGCAAAACATGCCTCTTTTATTGAATTGTGAATCGATACTCTTTGAGTTTTGACAGCAAAAGTTTAAAATTTCTGGTATCATGGTAAATCTTTTGCAGCATTTCTTATATATCTTGTGGTATGATGATTGTTTATTTCCTAGCATTCCTCCTGTGTCTTTCTCATTAGGACTTGAATGCTATTGTGTAGTCTTTCTCATGCAATTAAAGTGTTTAACAGTTTTTGAAAATGGTGGCATGTGATTTACATGTTCAACCTAAATGTGGTGCTTAGTTTAACTCAAGTCAAACTCAAATTGCTAATTATTATTTTTTAAACACAATAATTTATATATTTGCAAACTATTTCTCTATTTTTTCATATACTAATCATTGCTTCTTTTTTTTTTATCTATCAATTTTTTAACCTAAAATGCATTATATAATTACTCTAAAAATTATAAATAATTTTTTACAATTTAAATCAGGAAAAAAGAGTATTTTATTACTTAAAAAGTTAAATAATATTTTTAAATTTAACTTATAATATTTAAATAAACAAAAATCTCACATTCTTTCTAAAATATACTTCAATTATTTCTAGAATATACTTCAATTATAATTATAGTTACATATTAAAATATTAAACTTCAAATAGAAAATTAAACAATAATTTCTTAACCAATTTACATATAAATATTTAGAATATATTAGTAAATTAAAAATAATTAATATGATAAGACAATTCAATTGAATTAAATCAATTACATTAAAAATTAATGGAATAATGAAAGACAAATCTCTCAAGAGTACTTCGATTAATCGTTGCAGTGTTTTTACTTTTTTTAAATTACTAGTGTAATTTCATTTTTTTGAAAAAAATTACCTTTTTCAGTTTTTTCCATAAAATATTATAGATACATCTTAGAAAAATTGTGTCAAATTATATTATAAATTTTATAGATACATCTTAGAAAATCAATTAATCATTGTCAATGTGTCTAATAATATTATTGTGTGCTTTATTTTAATTGATTTAACAATAATTTTGTATAGTAATAATTGATTGAAAATATTTTATGTGAAAAAAACAAGCATCAAACAATTTGTGCATATGGGAGGAGAAAAAAAACTAACAACCAAACAATATATGCATGAGAGAGATGGAAAAAATTACATCCAAAAATTATTTTAAAGAAATAAAAAAAATGGATGGACATTATTCTTAATAAATAAATTGGATGAAAATTATTCTTAATAAATAGATTGGATTGAATTTTTTTAAAATTGAATTATTATTAATATATTATTTTGATAATTATAACCAAATTCATTTCTAAAGAGATTAAAGAACTTATATTAAATTTGAAAAGACTTAGTTAAATAAAAAAAAAAAATACATTACTTCTAAAGAGAATAAAAAATTGAACCTAATACATTATTTTAATAATTCTAATCAAATAAATTCAGAATAAAAAAATTGAACAATTGTCTCAGCTAGATCTATTCCACCCGACCAACACACACCTTAGACCATTCATTGTATATTATATTTATAAATATCATTTACAATAGAAAAAAAATTTATATATTATATTTATTTTTAAAAATTTCATCAAAAAACTTTGGGGTGACGATAGGTAGTTCGGCCATTGTATATATGTCTTGTTTACATTTATAAAAGTTGTTCCCATGAAAAATATCTTCCATTTCCAAACATGTTTTTCAGATCATATTTCATCTAATGGAAAACTCTCAATAATTGTAATGAACTGAATTCAGACCCAATTACAATGCACATATAATCCATTTTGAACCAGCAATTAATCCAACACTAACAATCAAAATAACTTGAGGAATATAACAACTACAAATTAAATCCATAAATTTAAAGTCCTTCAAAGTATGACATTTGATTACATTAATAAGTATATACTGATGAGTAAGTAAATATCTATGAATCATAATAATAACATGCACTCATTTTCTTTACAAAGAATACATTCTGAAAAGGTGGAAAATGTATAACAAATTCACAACCAATTGTCAAAACACAACACTTTCTGTAAATCAAATGAATAGAGAATCGAATTATCGAGTGAAAAGCACAATTCCTATCCATTAGGTTTTGGTGACTTGATATAATGACGATATGGAGAACCGTTTTGACCATTTGGGCTCGACAATACCCTCATAGGGTGACCTTTCTTCGATAAAGATGTTAACTGTGATTGCGTACCATTTTTCGGCATTGACATCGTACGATCTACTCGCACGACTTGAAAGTGATACGACGTGATAGCCATGTCTTTGAGGTTTTGAAGAGGCTTTAGAGCTTGAACAACTTCGCTCATCATAGGTCTGAGTTTTGGATCACGGCTAAGGCATTGCGCGGCTAGTTGGGCGGCTTTCTGTGCTCCTTTGATCGAGAAGTGACCTTCGAGACGAGGATCGATTATTTGGAATAACAATCTTCGTTCTCCTAGTACAGGTCTCGCCCACTCAACAAGGTTGTGTTCTCCGTTCGGTCTATTCTTATCAACAGCTCGTCGGCCGGTGAGCATTTCAAGTAGCACTACGCCAAAACTATAGACGTCGCTTTTCGATGTCAAATGACCTAATCAAAATCATCAGATCAGGTCAAAATTAAAACTGATTGTTAATCACATTATGAAATTTTAAAGTCATAAAACAAAAAAAGGTTGGAAACTAACCGGTCATTACATACTCCGGAGCGGCGTAACCATATGTTCCCATAACTCTTGTTGATATATGTGTATTTTCACCTTGAGGACCATCTTTAGCAAGTCCAAAATCAGAGAGCTTTGCATTATATTCCTAAAAAAGTAATTTTTCTTCAATGTTTTGAAGTTGAGGAAGAATCGAAAAATAATTGAAAATCTTTACCCAAAATGAACTCACGTACCGCATCTAACAGAATATTAGACGTCTTGAAATCACGATAGATTATAGGCCTTTGAGCTCCTTCATGCAGAAAATTAAGTCCTTTTGCTGCACCGAGCGCAATTTTCATTCTAATAGCCCACGGAAGAGGCAAGGACCCTTCTGCACAATTCATGGTAGTTACCAGAAAACAATAAATTTCCTTATGCATTCGAATTTTTAAAAGCCTACGGAAAAAAAGTAGTAGTGGTTAATAATTAATATCATACTTCTGAAGAGGTGGTTCTCCAAACTTCCACGGGGCATAAACTGATAAACCAACAATCTTTGATCATCTTCGATACAAAAACCAATCAATTTAACAAGATTCGGGTGAACAATATCGCCAAGAATGTTTAACTCAGCCTGGAAAGAAAAACAAACAAAACACAAGAATGTTAGCAAAAAGGTAGCGCGAACAAAAATTCATCAAATGAAAAAAAAAGTCGAGAGAAAAAGGGTATGTAAGTAAGTCTCATTCATACAAGCCACTCTTTGTGACCCTGAAGTCCGTCATGGTTGAGGGTCTTGACTGCAACGGTAAGTCCAGTACCTGGTTTCACAGGTGCCGTTCCGTTCTCTTCAATCCAACCTTTGAAGACACAACCAAATCCTCCCTCACCAAGAAGACTCTCGGGTCGAAAATTCCTAGTTGCCATCTTTAGCTCAATGAATGTGAATTTTCTCAAATCAGAAGAAAACTTCAACTCCTCACTAAATTTCGGAGTAGAAGGGATACTTTCTGCATTACTAGTTGTAGACGATCCCGGAGGAGCACTCCTTTCACCTTTGCTTCTCTCATATGTAGATGTTTTATCCACTAATAAAAAAAAACACTTATTATCAGTTAAATCCGACTAAAAATAAGCGCTTATCATGCATGCTATAAGCTCGTGATTAAGTTTATCCAAACATAGTCATAGTGCTACTAGCCAAAGGTAGTGCACAACAAATCATTGTTTTGAAACTCAATTGTTTGCAAACTAAGGCCGAAATTTCACACATTAAACGTGAATAAGTGGGATGTTGCAGGTTCAAATTCGCACCCTGCAATCTGATGTCTATGCACAACTACCAACCAAGCTGATGATTTAACGGCCTCTAAGCAAATCTTTCTAATTCTACCAAACATTAATATAAAGCAAAAATCATTTCTAGAAACTAAAGAAATAGAACAAGAAAGGAAAAAAACAAAATTACCACTAATACTATAAGCACTTGTGGTGCCACTTTTGGAAGAATCAACTTTTGATCTTGAAGTTATACACTTTGCAAAGCAATTAAATTTAACACAACACCCAATTTCCTTCTCATCATCACCATCCTTCTTCATCTTTCCCTTTGACTTCTTCCCCACATCCAAACTCCCTGCTTGAATTGCATTATCCCTAAACCCCATCTTCCAAAAACTATTTTTTTTTTACATATTCAAAATTCACCACAAAGTTTCAAACTTTAGAGCAAAGGTTACAAAATTAGACAAAAATAGAAAAGACCCACTTCAAGAAATCTCACAAAAACATCCTCAAAAGAACAAAAACATCATAGTATTGAGTAAAAATAACATAAAAGGATCCAACTAATGACTAAACAAAGACAAACCCAGTTGAGGAAATTGAGTCCAAAGAGGATGTATGTGGGAAAGAGAGAGATTGAATTAGCATTTGCATGTGAAAGAGAGTTTTTTTTTCAACAACGGGCAGGGCGGGCAGGAATGGAATGTGAAAGGAAGAAAGCGGGCAGGACGGGCAAGTGAGAGAAAGAGACAGGCATTTGCTTTTCTGTGAGAAGAGCACTTGCTAGTTGCTACTTTCCTCCTAATTGTTTGACTTTCATTTTTGCACTTTAAAGAAGATAATATTATTTTTTCATGTAAAATAATTCAATTTTTAAATGAAAATCATGTGTTATATTATTTCATAAATTGATTCTTATACATGATTTTGCTGCTTATCTTGTGTAACTTTTTCTCAAAAAAGTTTTTATTTTTATATTATATAGCTGCTAAAAAAAGTTACATAATGCATGGTATTTCTACGTTGGTGGGGATAACCAAAAGTTTTAGTAGTTTTTTCTGAAAATTTAGTGGAGTCCTAGCCTCTTAAAATTATAAACTTTAAGGAAAGAGAAAAGTTTAATGGTGAGGATGTTCCCTCTCCAGTAAAAATTACATTGGAGAGAATCTCTTCCCTGTTTACGAGAATGAGTAATTTTGTTTGGTGATATTTTTGGTCATAGAGAGTGCAAACTTACGTGAGGTAAAAAATTATGTGTTTAGACAATATTTTGTGCACGGTATGATATATTATTTCTGATGTTAAGATGAGATATTAATAGAGGCTCTAGGGCTAGAAGTTAGAGTTTTTTTGGAAACGATAACTACCCACTTAGTTAATGGTGGACACTTGAATCTCTATTCTATAAGGAGGTGTGGATTGATCTTCTGACCATAACTTCTCTCCAAATGAGGAACGTTTTCCCATGTTTTCCATGACTAGGCGAATAGAGAGTACTCATGGCGAGATAGTCCCTAACTGTAGGCAACAAATGAGAGTCGCCTCTCATGGGTGATCGCAATCATCTTTTCCATGATAGACCTTTTATAAATATATCACTACACAACTCATTAAGCACAAGGGCTTTGATAAAAGATGAAGTGCTTAAAACGACAAAGCATTATGGGCGTCCTTTTGATGAGACCATAAGTCTCCCATGCGATATTATATGTTAAGCCCGTCTAATGAGACTCCAAGACCTTCAGGAGAGGTGTAGAGCCCTTTAGACGAGACTTCAATCTAACCCTCATACAAGACTTTAAGTTAAGTCTCTTAGGCTATACTTCAATCACGTCAATTGGGCAAGGCCTCAGGCTGTGAAAACCCGAAAGTGTATCATATATTTGGATCAATTTACATGAATTTTGTCCGCATTTAAATTAATTAAATTACTCTTTATTCGTATTATGCCGGTATTTTCTACATTTTCAGGAATTTAATGTTTACAAGGCATGTGCGAAGAAAGTCGAGAAAAGTTGAGCAAATCGTGCTTAAAACTCACAAAAAGAGAAAATATGTGGTGTATGGCAAAATAGGGGTGCATTATAAGTAAAAAGCTTTGGAAAAAAATAAGAAGAAGAAACCAGAGGCCCAGCCCAACGCAACTTGCGTTAATCCTCATTTTTCACACGCTTTTTTGTCTTCTCACTTTAACGTTACTTCGCCAAATTTCCAATGATTAGTTCTTTGAGTTTTATTTACCGATTCCGGTTTAGTTTATTTATTTAGTTTCTGCTTCTATTTTCTCGTAACAATTTCCACATCGAGGGTTGCTGCGAATCTTTGCTGATTCTAACCTTACGTTAGAATCACGCTTTTATATTTTTTCTCGCTTTTACTTTTCAGAGCAATAAAGGCAGATCTCACCGACCTACGGGAGACATCTGACGCTTAGCCAAATATTCTGCAATTTTTTCCAGGTTTAATTTAATTGTTTTAATTTATTATTGCCAAAAATTGTCTGATATGCTTGGGTTTAATTTATTCGATGTTATTTATTTCTATTGCGCTATCATTAAATTTTATAACATACTAGGCTAAATTAGTTTATCGGTATGGAAGGTCATATAGACGACGGGGTTCAGCAACGCCATTTGATATATTCCTTTTAAAAGAACGTTTTTCTGGTTTCAATTACTAGTTTTAAACATCAACTGTTTTATTATGAGAGTAAAATACTGTAATATGGTGAACTGACTTTGTAGGATTTTTGTATCCAAATGTGCGGATAGCAAGAGTCGCCATCGACTTTTATTTTTATCCAATTAAGGGAAGGTAAAAGTAACAGAAAAAGACCTTCGTTAGATTCTGAGTACGGGAGAATGGTTATGAAAAGGGAAGGTATTAGCACCCCTTTCCATCCGTAGTTATCTACGGGCTCTTAGTTGCTCTTAGATTATTTTCAAAAAGTGCTTTCTGTGTGTTTGACAAAAATGTTTTGAAAAGGCATTTCGCTTTGACTTTGTAATGATTCATGTAGGAATGTATACAAAGTGTTTGGAAATGTCTTGTTTTGAAAAGAGTTTTGAACTTTGACAAAAGTGTGAGGTGTGAAAAGTATTTGATTGAGCAAGCAACTAAAAGTCTTTATTACCTACTCAAAATTGGTCGTTTTCGTGTTATTTTACGTTCCTTTAGAATAGTGCTATCCATACCATTAGTTGGTAGGTAACCCTATTCGTTGGATGTAGAAGGGACATTCGAAGGGACATCGGATGGTCATAGAAGACAACTTGTAGGAAGTATCCTAGCACATTTTAAGGGATTATCATCATTTTTCGTAGGCGACAATCGAGGGTCAAGATCATGTATTCGTAGGCGACATCGTGGGTCTTATGATCTTTGTATCGAAGGGACTATGATGATTTGTTTGTAGGCAACGGTGCTAGGATACCTCTACGTTCGAGGGACATGACCATTTGAAATCGAAAGGCATCGAAAGAGAATTACCCTAAGGGGTGCGTGTGTGAAGAAGTGTGTTGATTTCAGAATATGTTATCTTAAAAATTAGTGGGCTATGTTCATTATTATCTTGCCATACACGCTGATTACTAACAATTTATAGGGTGCGGAAATTAAAATGCGGAATGTAAAAGCGGAAATGTAAAGGTGCGGAAAGTAAAACCTACGCTATTACATGGCTTTGGGGCAGATACATAATTTTAAAAATGCGGAAAATAAAATCCTAATTAAAACTATTACAACCCATGAGCAATTACATTATTGGAAAAATAGAATGATAAAATGATAAAGAGAAAATCGTCTGAATCGGATCAACCTGTACAAAAAGAAGAAATCGGAAAATGCAATATGAATCGAACAAGAGAAAAAATGTCAGAAAAATGCAAATTTTAATATGAGAAAATTAATATATGCTAGAAATAAGATAAATATATTAAAATAATTTTTTGGGATTTTTTGGAAAAGATTTAATAATTAAAATGCAATTAAAAGTGAATTAAATGCAAAAATATAAATAAAAATAAATATGCATGCAAAAATGTATTTTTTAATTTATTAAATTAAATAAAGATTTTTAGAAAATAAATGCAAAAAGAATAAAATATTTTGGTAATTTTTTAATGCAGAACAAAAATTATGAAAACAATTAAAATATATGCAAAATATTAAAATAAAACAGAAAATAGAAAATATGGAAAAAATAAGAAAAAGTTAAGATTTGTGAAAAGGAAAGCCAAACCAGTCCCAAGCTGATTCGAACCCATGACCTGTTAGAGCATCTTTCCAAAAGCCAAGCCTTAACCACTGGGACAACATGTCTTTGGTGTTGGAAAAGTGAAAAACAAATGCATAAAAACGTTGACACGTCCTGGATATATTTGAAAACGAGTCAGCTACGCGTGGGCCCCGGTTGACTGTATGGACGAATCAAAACGCACGAAATTGCCACGCCTTCCCCTCGCCGGTCCTCGCCTGAGTCAGCGCCGGAGCTAGGGCTCCGGTCATCTTCTCCGGCTTGCCTGAAATCGAAACATGGAAAAACACGCAAAATAAATGGGAAAGGGGGACCCTACCCCCCCCTAAATCGACCCTCCCGAGTCCGTTGGTGATATCGGTTTGCCCTAAAAACAACTGTATGAACCGGTTCGAATCGAACAGTTCGAAATGCCCTAACAATGGCAAATCCTTATTTCCACGTGCAAGCTTCGAAACGATTGTCCAGATCAACTATATGGAACCTCATGAACACATTAGAATGGTTAGAATCAATTAAAACACACAGATATTAAAAATGCAAAATCACAAAGTTTTGAATATGAATGAATGTATATAGCTCGATCCAGCATGTTTTAACCCATGGCATGAGTGTATACTTACTCAAACTTACCTCCTGAAGACAATGGAGTGGTTCTTGAGGGCTGAAAAGGGCTGGAAACAAGAACACGATTTTTCAAGAATTGAGAAAAATTTTGCAAGAGTTTGGGTTTGTTTTTAGGTTAGGGTTTTTCGTCCTTGGTTTGTACACAATGCTGGCAATTTATAGAAGAGATTGGAAGAGAAAAAACAAGGAAAAAAGATTGGAAATTGAATGTGCAAATATTTTCCAATAAATAAAATCAAATTTCCTTTAAAACTTGATTTTTTCTTTCCATGTGCATGAGTCACGAATTTGGCAATTGGTGTGGGCTTTCTTGGACATTAAGAAATATATAAATCCAACTTATTTGAAAAAGAAACTTAATTTTCATACTTTACATAATTTATTTTTGAATTAAATGTTGTAAAATTCAAATATAAATCATGAAAATAGAAAATCACCAATGCCAAGCATTTATGGGTCAAGAATAACATCATGAACAAGTTTGGATCAAAAGATTATAGGCCCATTTGGAAAATTTTGCATTTTGACCAAAATGTCCTTTTGTGCAATTGTCCAAAATTGCCCAACTTCTGAATAGTGTATCTTGCTCAATTTTCCACATTTTTTAGTGTTCTTGGACTTTTTGGAAAGCTCTAAGAGTCCTCTAACCAATGTATTTGGTTTCATCTCAATTGGAGTTACCATGCTCAATATATCTTCAAAACAAAAAGTTGACTTTTTGTTGACTTTGAAAATGACCTGTAATGTTTTGAGCTATACCTCTCAAATGAAGCATTTTTTGGACATTATTGTGAGACATGAAGTTGTAGAGAATTGAATTTCCTTCAAAACAAGAGGTAGTGGAAAAATTTCTGAGAAAGCATGAGAAAGTTATGATCAATCAAAGTTCAGTTGACTTTTCACCTAGAAACCCTAATTTTGAAAGTTTGACTTTTGAGCAAATCTTGAGTTTTCTTGATGAATCATGATCAACCCTTGATAAAATGATGAATATAACTTCAAAATGAGGATGTTGACCAAAAATCAGAAGTTTTGACTGCATGTTGACCACAGTTGACTTTTTGTCCAATACACCCGATTTTCAACCATCTGAGCAATTGCCTGAGGAAACTTGACTTGTGAGGCTTGAAACTTGACATGGAGAATCTTTGAAGCATATGAGGAGGCATGAATACCATTGAAGATGTTGGAAATCCATCTTGACTTGAGAGATACCAAACCCTAGTTTGGGTTGATTGTCTAAGAGAGAGTTTATCTGATCAACTCTTGAGGAATCCTTGAGTATGGATGTATGAAATCTCTTGAGTAGATGGAGGGCAAATTTTGGGGTATGACAGCTGCCCCTGTTCAATCTTCTTGTACTGGAAGGTTAGATTGACATGCTTGTCTTTCGTGACCTGAAGGTAGAAGATGATTGAACACTCGAGTACACCTGAAAATTTGCACTATTGGTGATGATGCGGGAATGGGCTTACGGATGTCATTTGGAGAAGTTGGAGACTTATTGGGGAGCAGTCGTCGCTAGACTCGAGGTTGTTAATAGGAGGCGACGGAGATGGGCTTAAGATGCCATCCGGAAAGGTCGATCTTTGGGGAGTGAGTCGCATGTTAGACTCGTGTTCACTTTGAATGAGGTTATTGGTGCGTATCAATTTTTAACCATATATGCATTAAAGTGAAGAAATGTTGACAAGTAGTCGGAGATGTGCTTAAGATGCCATCCAAGGCAACCGAGTCGACGCTAGACTCTGTAGTTCTTTGTTGATAATAAGGAATCGAATAAATCTTCGTCTTTGATTACTCGAGGGAGATTGTAGTTGGCAAAAATGTGGATAGCTTCCTGTGCATCGGTGTTGATCCATTGCTGTTATCGGAGGATAACCGAGGTGGTCTTCGGATAGTTTTCCGTCGGTTCGGGCTTAATCTGGACGATCGTCGGAGGACAACGAGGCGATCGTTCGATAGTTTTCCGTCGGTTCGGGCTTAATCCGGGACTGTTTGCGTCGAAGGTATTACTTTTGGAGAAAACAAGAGAAACTTTGATGAATATTGGTTAGTTTTATGCAAAATATGATGCATGACAGTGTATATGAATGACATATGCATGAATTATGATTTTATGAGTAATGTATGAATGACAGATGTTGTGATATTTCAAAACATATCCATCTTGAAGAAGATGCGGATGTTCTGTTTGAGGATTTCTGACTCCCGCTTGGGGAATTGAGTAGGTGGAAGTCCCTGTTTTTGAAGGAGAAGAAAGATACCCTGGATTCCTCCGATGCACTATCTGACCAAGTCTTGGGCCTAGATATTGTTGAGGAAGGTAGAGATTGAGAAGCTCGTTGTTGGAGATCTCATAGACCTGCTGAGGAGAATCTGGGAGACGATCTATTGGGGACCTTGTATGTAGATCCTGCTGAGGAAATTTAGGAGGCGCTCTACTGGGGATTCAGAGTGTAGATCTTGCCGGAGAGCATTGATAGTTGCTGGGAGACCGGGCTAGAAGAGTCTGGAGTCCGTTGTAATCTCTGGCTGGGGAATAGAAGGTGTATGTTTCCTCCGATGCACTATCTGACCAAGTTTCGAGTCTGGATACCGCTGCTGGGGAGAAGGGGGGAGGATTGAGAAATATCCGCTGGGGATGAATACCTTGACTGGGGATGAGGTGTTACTGCTTGGAGACTGATGCAACATTGCTCGGTTGAGTGGAATTACTGCTCAGGGACTAACGTATATTCCGCTGGGGGAAGGTGTGTTGTGAGCGACACCTTTGTGGGGATCATGCTTTGTGGGGGAATGCATTGGTGACTTTCGTTGTCATCTCAATTCCTGGAGCCTGTAGTAAGTACTTTTGTATGTTCACTTTTTCGTATGTTTGCGATTAGATGCTTATTGTCAAATGCGTACAATCATTCAAAACAAACGTTGGACTTATTGCAAATAACAACAACAGAAATTGTAAAGAGAAAGAAGCTTGTGTTTATTTGAAAGGTGGCGTATGGCCAAGCAGTTTATACATAAGAAAGGTAAAAAGCTATGCGGGAACAATCTCGTTAAGTTCCAACTATGCTAGTACTCATATATTTCGACTATCTCATCCCCTGTCGAGAAAGTGAGTAGTGATCTTCGCCATTTGAATCTTGAATCTTGATAGTAGTGCAGGCGGTGATCTGGAAGAGACATAGTCGTGCGCTTAAATCTAACTTTGCCTAGACTTCCCTTCGGGTTTTCGGTCTGGGATACCCTTTTTGCCCAAGCCGCCTTTTCGGTTTTCGACTTGCGGTGTACATGTTTTGTATATATCCTTTACTTTTGCCCGAACCTTTTGGTTCGCCAGATGCCTTACTTTTGCCTAGGTTAAATCGACCTAGCGGGTCTCTTTCATGCGTAGTATTTTTGACTATGTCTGCGTTCACGGGGTGTGGGAAGTCTTCACTATCCATGGTGCTAAGTATCATAGCTCCGGGAAAATCTTCTTGACTACAAATGGTCCCTCATAGGTGGGAGTCCATTTGCCCACGGATCACCTTGTGGAAGAATGATGCGCTTGACTACTAGATCACCGACTTGGTAGACTCGGTGCTTGACCTTCTTGTTAAATGCTCGATCATTCGCTCGATAGATCTGTCCGTGGCATATGGACGAAGTCGCTCATCAATCAAGTTGATCGGTCAAGCCGTGTCTGAACCCAATCATCTTCACCTAGCTCTGCCTCCTGGAGAACTCTAGTTGAAGGTATCTGAACATCGATGGGTAAGACGGCTTCCATACCGTATACGAGAGAGAAGGGGTTGCCCGTGGATGTTCGTCTTTGTGGTGCGATAACCATGAAGAGCAAATGGTAACATTTCATGCCAATCTTTGTAAGTCACATCATCTTATATAATCTTCGAATGTTCTTGTTGGCGGCTTCCACTGCGCCATTCATCTTAGGCCGATATGGAGAAGAATTGTGATGCTTGATCTTGAAGCTGCGTGCGAGTTCGGTGATCATCTTGTTGTTGAGATTGGAACCGTTATCGTGATAATCCTTTCGAGTGCCATACCGACGGATAAGATTATGCTTGATGAATCGAGCCACAACATTCTTGGTAACAGATGCATACGAGGCTGCTTCTACCCACTTGGTAAAGTAATCGATTGCCACAAGGATGAAACGATGTCCATTGGAAGCTGTGGGCTTAATCTCTCCGATCATGTCAATGCCCCATATTGCAAAAGGCCAAGGAGAAGTTAAGACATTCGATCTGGAGGTACGTGTACTTTGTCGGCGTCGTCGGCATTTGTGACAAGATCGAGCATAGCGGTGACAATCAGCTTCCATGGTGGACCAATAGTAACCCGTTCTCAAAATCTTCTTAGCCATGGTGTGTCCACTGGAGTGGGTACCAAATTCGCCTTCATGTAACTCTTCCATGATACGTCTTCTTTGTTTCTGGTCTACAGAGTGGCACAAATCGTGGTTGCGCTTGTATAAGATGCCGTTGCTGAGAAAGAATTTGGAAGCAAATCTCCTCATGAACTTCTTATCGTTGACAGATGCCCCTGCGGGATATTCCTGAGTCTCAAGATACCTTTTCACGTCATAGTACCAAGGTTTCTCTTCTGCATCAAGCTCACAACAATATGCTGGTTCGTCAAACTTCTCAATGATGATCCGGGAGCCTCGTTGTCCCATCGACCTTGAACATAGGCGACATAGTAGCTAATGCGTGCTAACCGATTCTCTTCTCGTGGAATATGATTGAAAGTGATCTCTTCAAAGTAGGGATCAAACTTAGAACATGCTCGTCTGGAATGAGATTCGGATGCTTCGTATCCCACTCGCCTTAATCGGTGATCACCAAAGTGAGTCTCCATACACTTGTAAGAATTTGATTCTTAAGTCAATAGCGACTTTAAGACCCATGATGCACGCCGATTCGGCCATGTTGTTCGTGCAACTAAAACATAATCTGGCGGTGAAAGGCGTGTGTCCTGCGAGGATGTAATGATGGCGCCAATGCCATTTCAAGTGCGTTTGAGGCTCCATCAAAGACCATAGTCCATCGGGATCCTTGTTCGGTCCTTTATGCGGCACGGTTCTTCAATCAGTAACTAGTAAAACATCTTAAAAATTCGAACGCATAGCGATAGTCATCTACGGTTGATGAGCCAAATGATCGGCTACCACACTTCCTTTGATCGCTTTACGAGAAGTGTCTTGGATGTCATATTCGGTCAAGATCATTTGCCATCTTGCTATTCTTTCGGAGATGGTTTCTCAAATATGTATTTTATCGGATCCATCTTGGAAATCAACAAAGTAGTGTGAGTCAACATATCTGTCTTAGTTGGCAGCCAAAAGCGTTGCAAGTTTTCTCGAGTGTGAGTATCTTGTTTCACATCGGTAAACTTTTGCTAAGGTAGTATATTGCATGCTCTTTTCGACCGGACTCGTCATGTTGCCCAACAAACACCCATTGAGTTCTCTACATCAGTACATGATAAGAGGTCTTCCTTGGTGGCGGCATCGAATAGGAGGATTACGTAGGTACTCCTTGATTTTGTCAAAAGCGATCGGCAATCGTCGTTCCATTCTACCACTTGATCTTTCTTAAGTAACTTGAAGATTGGCTCACAAGTAGCGATTAAGTGTGCAATGAATCGGCAATGTAGTTCAATCGGCCCGAAACCTCGACCTCCTTCTCTGCTGGGGGCGGCATCTCTTGAATAGCTTTAACCTTCGGGTCAACCTCAATACCTCTTCCACCGACTACAAACCCTAAGAGTTTTCGGATCGACTCCAAAAGTGCACTTGTTGGGATTAAGTCTCACTTCTTCAATCATCAAATAGTTTCTACAAATGATCAAGATGTTCTTCCTCATCGTGATCGAGCTATCATGTCGGCGTAGACCTCTATCTCGTGATGAATCATGTCGTGAAACAATGTCACCATAACACGCGATAAGTGGCACCGCGTTCTTCATCCGAGCGAATAACCTTGTAACGAAAGTGCCCCATGTAACAAAAGTAGTCTTCTCCATGTCTTGGGAGCCATTTTGATCGATTGTAGGAGAAACCATCCATGAAGGAGAAAACTTTGTCTTTGGCGGTATTGTCAACGAACATCAATATGAGGAAGTGGAAAATCATCTTTCGGACTTGCTTTGTTCGGATCTCGTAATCCACACACATTCGAACTTTACCATCCTTCTTGGGCACGGCACCACATTAGCAACCCATTGTGGATAAGTAACACTAACAAACCGCATTGAACTGCTTCATGACTTGGCTTTGATTTTCTCGACATCTCGGGACGCTGACGAACCTTCATTTCCTTTGGGAAAACCTTCTTTTGGCAATTGGTGCACCACAATATCAATGTCTAAACGGGCATGTCTTCGTATGACCAAGCAAAACCTCAATATAGTCTCGTAGCATCTGAACCAACCTTTCTTTGACCTTTGTTCTCAAGACCCGCTCCTATCTTGATTTCTTTTGTCTTACCCAAATTCACAACCTCAACTTGCTCTTCGTGTGGTTGTATAACTCGCTCTTCTTCTTCTGGCAAGTTCTCCGGCACTTCACAATCTTCCTCACTTTCGTCTTGGCTTGGTAGATCGGATTATCGAGTCATATTTAGCACTAGCATGTTATTAACGAGATTCGGAGTGATTACGTAGTGTATCACGTGGGTGTGTGTAAGAACACATAGCTTTTGAAGGGGTGATAAAGTAAAAGAAAGAAAACAAACAATTGAATGCAAAAGTCCAACGATTTATTGAATGAAAATACGCAGACGAGATAATAACCCTCAAACGAGCCATGATGCCCCGGCAAGGCACTAGGCTTTCAAAGTTTATTGTTCAAAACATAAAGAAATCGAAAAGCAAAACAAAACAAGAGCAATTACTCGACTAAAGGAGATTGGTATGACGTCTTGATCTTCCAATTCTTGAGCCCATGATCCGAGTTGGAAAGATCCACTTCGATGTTGAAGCCGTCTTCGTCTTCTATAGCATGGATTCCCCTCGGCTGATGCGGAGGGAAGTTGGCCGGCTGCGTTCGCGGCGTATCATCTTGACCCTTGATAGTGAAGCCTAAACCAGTCTTGTCGATTTGAAGGAAGATCGGGAGCTGTCCCAAATAGTACAACCTCCTTGTTCAACAATGGCTTGAGCATCTTTCACGAGGCCATCCTCGGAGCTTGAGCAACTTCAGGGTGGCGGAGAGTCAGAGCATGACTGGTATTGTTTCAAAAGCTTGACAGGCGTTTCAAAGAATTCACCTCCATCTCGAGTATCGAATGATGTAGATGGTGACCATATATTCTTCTTCACCACATACGGTGACAACCTTTCCTTTCACGGGTACTTGGTTTCGATGCAAAGTAGAGTATGGCCGCCCCATGTATCCAAGGCGTCCAAGTAGGCAAGAGTAGTGGGACGGATGTCCATGACAAAGAAGTGGAGTCAAAAGTCCGGAACCGACTTTACAGCAGCGTGAGCTCTCCAAGCATCGCTTAGAACCATCAAAAGCTCTCACAATAATATCACTAGGTCTCAGAACCAACCCTTCGACATCAAGCCGATCAAAAGCAGTCTTCGGTAGGATATTCAGAGCAGAACCGGTATCAACCAAAACATGAGACAGGGTAACGCCCTTGCATTCGACAGAGATGTGCAAGACTTTGTTGTGTTTCTTTCCGGCAGGAGTCAAATCAGCATCAGAGAAGCCTAGGCCGTTGTTGGCAGCCAGGCTAGCAATACAAACTTCGAACTGGTCAGTGGTAGTGTCTTGCGGCACATGAGCATTCTTCAGAAACTTCACCAAGGCGTGAGCATGAGCCTCGGAGCACAAGAGCAAAGCGAGCATGGAAATCTTGGACGGAGTCTGCCCTAATTGTTCCACAACATTGTAGTCACTCTTCTTGATGATCTTCAGAATTTCCTCTATTTCTCGTTTAGAGGTGTCTTGACAACTTCCTTTGGCACTTGGTTGCGGGATGAGTCAGGTTCTTTCCTCTAGTGGGATATTGATTGAGTAGCTGGAATGCGAGCTGGAGTCGCAGTGTCTTTTGGAGGAGAGATATCTGGAGAGAATACCCTTCCGGTTCTGGTCACCTTACTTGATCCGGTGATGTTGTCAATGTCAGGAATAGAGGCTCCAATGGTAAGATCTTCAATTGTCAGAGGATCTTGCTTGACACCATGATAGTAAACATCAGCTCCATAATTCCAAGGGATAGCCTTGTCAGAGGAATATGGCACTGGTCTTGGAGAAGTGATAATGAGTGGTGCCACTCTAGGCACAGGATCAGCAGAGGAAATTCTTATTGTGTTAACATCAGCATAGTCTTCAGGGAAATCATCACCCCATCCGGTCGCCTTAACATCTTCAATAGGAATCTTGTAACTATCAGGGACAGTGTACTTCACCATGTAATCATACTTTCCACTTGGCTGACCCAAGGTATCCCACACAGATGGCACAGTTTCGTTCGCATTGTCGATCTTCAACTTAGACATTTCTTCACACAACTTCTGCACAGGTGGTTTCAGAAATAGTATCTCACGGTTGTCCATCATGCACTGAACATGTCTTCTCAACCAAGCACAACCATCAGGTGCAGATGGGCACCAACGACAATTCTCTGGGCATCCTGGATTGACACCGGCTTGCAACAAATTCTTCTTAACAATCATCAGAGGAATGGTCAAGTCATCTATGTTGAAAACATAAGTATCGTCACCAACAGCATTGGAACTCTTGTCATGGTTAGGGATAGGCGCGTTGATCACATTCGAGTCTCAACGGGAGGATCAAACTCAATGCTTAGATTCAATCATATCTTGAATCTTGTTCTTGAGCCCAACAATTGTCGATGTCGTGCCTGGGCTATTGGAATGGTAAGCACACTTAGCATTAGGATTGTGCCGGAGAGAAGTGTGGACATTCGAGGAGGATCCTCAAGGTAATCAACTCGCTTTCAACATGTGTTGCAAGGCTTGCGACAAAGGCATATTGATCTTCGTAAACTGTCTTCGTGGCGCGTTCGTTCGCGTTGTCTCGTTGAGGTTGTCTTGATGTAGGATTGGATCACAACGCCCCACATTAGCGGTCGGACTTGGCTCGGCTTTTCGACCATACACAACATTGGCTTCTTTCTTAGCACCAAAAGATCTCTTGCACATTTGAAGATGACTCTACATGGATCTTCCCACTCTTGATACCGAATCGCTCGCTGTCAATATCACTCGGTGAATCGGATGAAGAATTTCCAATCGGATGATTGAAGAATGGGCTGTCGGTGTTCCATAAACATATCAACCAACTCCCTATTGGACAAGGGTGGTTGAACTACTGCTAGATCTCTCCATTTCTGAGCATACTCCTTGAACTTCTCGTCACGACCCATAGACATGCTTTGTAGTTGCATGCGAGTGGGTGTCAATTCAGCATTGTACTCATATTGTCTGTAGAAAGCATCAGCCAAATCACTCCAAGTACGGATACGGTCATTCTCTAGCTGATAGTACCATTCCAACGGGTTCGGACAAACTCTCTTGAAAATAGTGCATCCACAACTTTCTGTCATCAGTGTGGGGATTGATCTTCTGGACATAGGATTTCAAATGCAGCTTAGGGCACGACACACCATCATACTTGGCAAAAGTAGGAACTTTGAACTTGGGAGGAATCACAACACCAGGAACGAGACTCAGATCATCAAAATTCAGTCCGGACATCTTCAGGTTTTCCACAGCATTCAGACGGTCTTCAAGTTATTTGTACTTGTCATCTTCATCAGAGTGTTGGCTATAATCAGAATGATCCTCTCCTTCTTTCTTTGGCTCACGCTGATCACCTTCATCACCCTTGGTACTCCCCTCGGTATGGACACTTCCTTCAGAGAGCTCGATCCGGCTGACCACTTTTGGACCCCCTTTGAAACGTCTACCCATGTTGAGGAGACAACCAACCTTCTTCTTCTTGTTGATGAGCTTCTTCAAATCTTCCTGGCCTTGGACCAAGTTGGTGAACATCTACTGAAACTGAGCATTCTGAGCCTGGAGATCTTTGACAGTCTGTTCAAGAGCCATTTCTGCTAAAATAAATAGCGAGCAAATAAGAAAACCAATCTCCAATGTACCTGTGATGCAATGTTTATGCTATGCTATGCAATGTTTATGCGAATGCAATGCAATGTTTTCAAGGACCTCTAGGATTTAAATTTGTTAAACAAGCAATGAACAAACATTTATTAGTACTTCTCATTATTCTTTTTTCTTTTTAAGTACAAGAGATAGTTCAAAACAATAAAAGAGAACATAAAAATCCTAAAGCTCTAAGTCTCCCATGGGCGCTTCCTCTTGGTGCCGATGTAAGTGTTGATGCTTCGCTCCTCGTGAAGTACCTTGGTCAACTCTAGCACTTTCTTCTCACTTACATAGCACTGAGCTTCAAAGGTATCCCTCTCTTCTTTAAGCTGAATCCAGGATCTCTTCAAGTCTTCAAAATCAGTAGGCATGTCAGGATGGAGAACAGCATAGGGTATGTCACCTATAGCAACAGGTTCCATAATTACTGGTAGAACAGGCGTGAATGGCATCATGAGGTTTTGAGCTCGAGCTCGCACCCATTGGAGGTAAGGTTCCCAAGGAATGGAGTTCGGGTGCCCCAAAGTCTTGGTATCAGTCTTCTTTACCATGCCCCAAGCATGTATAAACCTTCGTCGGTAATTCTGGAGATCGTGATTGTAATCGAACACAATATCTTGGAGAAGCATATCATGTGGACCATCTCTTCGAGCAAAACCAAACCGACGAGAGCTAGAAAGGTTGTAAGTAATACCTCCCCTTATACCAAGTAGCGGTACATTAGGGAATTCTCCACAACGCTCAATGAATGTGAAGTCCTTTTGAGAGAAAAGATTCCAACGGATATCTGAATGAGAGAGTGACATTAGCCTTTGAGACCATCTCAACCTTTGTTCATTCTTCAAAACTGATGGAGGAAGGTGCGAAATAAACCACCTTGAAAGTAACGGTATGCAACACATGAGAGTTCCTTGTCGCTTAGTAGTACGAGTGTGGAGAGAATGCAGGATGTCTCCAAGCAAAGTAGGCACTGGATTGCGGGTAAGGAACAACTTGATGGCATTGATATCGATGAACTGATCCGAGTTAGGAAATAGAACCAAACCATAAATTAGTAAGGCCACAATGTTTTCAAATGCATGGAAACTCATAACTTTGAGGAATTCTCGGGCTTTCTTAATTAGGAACTTGGCAAGTAAACCCTTAACTCCACTTCTAGTTTCCTAATTGGCTTCAATATCTGAGCGCTTAAGGTGTAAGGCGGATGCAATGTCTTCGAACTTAGGAACCTTTTCCAAACCGGTAAATGGCATTTGGTCAAGAATAGGTATCCCAAGTAGCTTAGAGAACTCTTCCAAGGTAGGAACCAACTGATAATCTGGAAATGTAAAGCAATGGTGTTTGGTCAAGAACGGAATAGGACATGCATCATATCTTCTTCAAAACCGGAGATAACCAAATCAAGTAGATAACCATGTCTTTTGATGAACTGAGCATGGTCGGGAATTTCTGAAACCAATTCTTTGAGTTGAGAAGGGATACCCATGAAGTTGATTCGGATAGTCTTTCTAGAAGCCATAATTCCCTACAAAACAGAGCAAAGATAAATCCCTAGGTCCTTGAAATAGTTAGAAATGATATGCAATGCGAATGATGTCATGATGTCATGTTTAGCACACACAAGCAATTCACACAATGAGCCTATGGTTAAGGCTTGCATGAGGTATAGGTGATTACCCCACCAAAAGTTTGAGTTGGTTCATCCTGTCCTATAATAGTAACCGGGTTCTAGGAATCTCATATCATTGATCTTTCTCGTAGGCGCTTATTTCAATACGACGGCCAAGTGGTCGATCAAAAATGTCCCAAAAGTCTGATCTCAATGAGCGTAGCATCGAGTATCAACCAACCTCGGTCTACACAAAGCCGCCATCTCACTACCTTCTAATGGCCAAGATGGGTCAATTAAGGTTCTAAAAGTTTAGTTAGCGCTTGATGACACCACAAGCCAAATACTATCTTCAACTTGGGAATGAAGAGTATCGGGACAACCAAAGTGTCACGCTAACGTAGCCATCATGTTGACCGTTAGTTATCGTCTAGCGGTCGCGATGATCTAATGCCACTTACCTAAAAGGAAACCCGGATCCGGGTGTAGGATCCCCCACAAATATAATACCCAAGCAACCCTTTAAAGATAAAGCATACAATTCAAACAGAAAGCATTAAAGGTTATCTAGAAATCCCTAAGGCAATTCTCTCTTTAGGGTGTGTGTCCCAGAGTCGCCATTACATGTCTGTGAACTGACTTTGTAGGATTTTGTATCCAAATGTGCGGATAGCAGAGTCGCCACCGACTTTTATTTTTATCCAATTAAGGGAAGGTAAAAGTAAGAAAAAGACCTTCGTTAGATTCTGAGTACGGAGAATGGTTATGAAAAGGAAGGTATTAGCACCCTTTCCATCCGTAGTTATCTACGGCTCTTAGTTGCTCTAGATCACTTTTTAAAATTGCTTTCGTGTGTTTGACAAAAATGTTTTGAAAAGGCATTTCGCTTTGACTTTGTAATGACTCATGTGGGAGTGTATACAAAGTGTTCGGAAATGTTTTGTTTTGAAAAGAATTTGAACTTTGAAAAAGTGTGTGGTGTGAAAAGCATTTGGTTTAGAGCAAGCAACTAAAGACTTATTTACCCACTCGAATTGGTCGTTTGTTGTACTTCTACGTTCCTTTAGAATAGCTAGCCGTACCATTAGTTAGTAGGTAGCTCCATTCGTTGGATGTAAGCGGGACATTCGAAGGGACATCGGATGGTCATAGAAAGCAACTTGTAGGAAGTATCCTAGCACATTCGAAGGGACTATCATCATTTTTCGTAGGCGACAATCGAGGGTCAAGATCATGTATTCGTAGGCGACATCGTGGGTCTTATGATCTTTGTATCGAAGGGACTATGATGATTTGTTTGTAGGCAACGGTGCTAGGATACCTCTACGTTCGAGGGACATGACCATTTGAAATCGAAAGGCATCGAAAGAGAATTACCCTAAGGGGTGCGTGTGTGAAGAAGTGTGTTGATTTCAGAATATGTTATCTTAAAAATTAGTGGGCTATGTTCATTATTATCTTGCCATACACGCCTGATTACTAACAATTTATAGGGTGCGGAAATTAAAATGCGGAATGTAAAAGCGGAAATGTAAAGGTGCGGAAAGTAAAACCTACGCTATTACATGGCTTTGGGGCAGATACATAATTTTAAAAATGCGGAAAATAAAATCCTAATTAAAACTATTACAACCCATGAGCAATTACATTATTGGAAAAATAGAATGATAAAATGATAAAGAGAAAATCGTCTGAATCGGATCAACCTGTACAAAAAGAAGAAATCGGAAAATGCAATATGAATCGAACAAGAGAAAAAATGTCAGAAAAATGCAAATTTTAATATGAGAAAATTAATATATGCTAGAAATAAGATAAATATATTAAAATAATTTTTTGGGATTTTTTGGAAAAGATTTAATAATTAAAATGCAATTAAAAGTGAATTAAATGCAAAAATATAAATAAAAATAAATATGCATGCAAAAATGTATTTTTTAATTTATTAAATTAAATAAAGATTTTTAGAAAATAAATGCAAAAAGAATAAAATATTTTGGTAATTTTTTAATGCAGAACAAAAATTATGAAAACAATTAAAATATATGCAAAATATTAAAATAAAACAGAAAATAGAAAATATGGAAAAAATAAGAAAAAGTTAAGATTTGTGAAAAGGAAAGCCAAACCAGTCCCAAGCTGATTCGAACCCATGACCTGTTAGAGCATCTTTCCAAAAGCCAAGCCTTAACCACTGGGACAACATGTCTTTGGTGTTGGAAAAGTGAAAAACAAATGCATAAAAACGTTGACACGTCCTGGATATATTTGAAAACGAGTCAGCTACGCGTGGGCCCCGGTTGACTGTATGGACGAATCAAAACGCACGAAATTGCCACGCCTTCCCCTCGCCGGTCCTCGCCTGAGTCAGCGCCGGAGCTAGGGCTCCGGTCATCTTCTCCGGCTTGCCTGAAATCGAAACATGGAAAAACACGCAAAATAAATGGGAAAGGGGGACCCTACCCCCCTAAATCGACCCTCCCGAGTCCGTTGGTGATATCGGTTTGCCCTAAAAACAACTGTATGAACCGGTTCGAATCGAACAGTTCGAAATGCCCTAACAATGGCAAATCCTTATTTCCACGTGCAAGCTTCGAAACGATTGTCCAGATCAACTATATGGAACCTCATGAACACATTAGAATGGTTAGAATCAATTAAAACACACAGATATTAAAAATGCAAAATCACAAAGTTTTGAATATGAATGAATGTATATAGCTCGATCCAGCATGTTTTAACCCATGGCATGAGTGTATACTTACTCAAACTTACCTCCTGAAGACAATGGAGTGGTTCTTGAGGGCTGAAAAGGGCTGGAAACAAGAACACGATTTTTCAAGAATTGAGAAAAATTTTGCAAGAGTTTGGGTTTGTTTTTAGGTTAGGGTTTTTCGTCCTTGGTTTGTACACAATGCTGGCAATTTATAGAAGAGATTGGAAGAGAAAAAACAAGGAAAAAAGATTGGAAATTGAATGTGCAAATATTTTCCAATAAATAAAATCAAATTTCCTTTAAAACTTGATTTTTTCTTTCCATGTGCATGAGTCACGAATTTGGCAATTGGTGTGGGCTTTCTTGGACATTAAGAAATATATAAATCCAACTTATTTGAAAAAGAAACTTAATTTTCATACTTTACATAATTTATTTTTGAATTAAATGTTGTAAAATTCAAATATAAATCATGAAAATAGAAAATCACCAATGCCAAGCATTTATGGGTCAAGAATAACATCATGAACAAGTTTGGATCAAAAGATTATAGGCCCATTTGGAAAATTTTGCATTTTGACCAAAATGTCCTTTTGTGCAATTGTCCAAAATTGCCCAACTTCTGAATAGTGTATCTTGCTCAATTTTCCACATTTTTTAGTGTTCTTGGACTTTTTGGAAAGCTCTAAGAGTCCTCTAACCAATGTATTTGGTTTCATCTCAATTGGAGTTACCATGCTCAATATATCTTCAAAACAAAAAGTTGACTTTTTGTTGACTTTGAAAATGACCTGTAATGTTTTGAGCTATACCTCTCAAATGAAGCATTTTTTGGACATTCTTGTGAGACATGAAGTTGTAGAGAATTGAATTTCCTTCAAAACAAGAGGTGGTGGAAAAATTTCTGAGAAAGTTATGATCAGTCAAAGTTCAGTTGACTTTTCACCTAGAAACCCTAATTTAGGAAGTTTGACTTTTGAGCAAATCTTGAGTTTTCTTGATGAATCATGATCAAACCTTGATCAAATGATGAATATAACTTCAAAATGAGGATGTTGACCAAAAATCAGAAGTTTTGACTGCATGTTGACCACAGTTGACTTTTTGTCCAATACACCCGATTTTCAACCATCTGAGCAATTGCCTGAGGAAACTTGACTTGTGAGGCTTGAAACTTGACATGGAGAATATTTGAAGCATATGAGGAGGCATGAAGACCATTGAAGATGTTGGAAATCCATCTTGACTTGAGAGATACCAAACCCTAGTTTGGGTTGATTGTCTAAGAGAGAGTTTATCTGATCAACTCTTGAGGAATCCTTGAGTATGGATGTATGAAATCTCTTGAGTAGATGGAGGGCAAATTTTGGGGTATGACAAATAAGGATAAAAGTTAGGATCAATAAAAATGAAAGTTTGAGATAATAACTGGACAGTAGTAATTGTGCATTAACTTAAAATACAACGATAGCGCTTTTAAGTTAATTAGATCTTATTCGTTTTCAAAAACTATTTCTAAACCTTAAAGGATACAGTGAGAGCGCTCACTTAGGTTTGATTATAGGATCTGAATCAATAAACACGAGAGTGTGAGAAAAGGGGTTTCAAAAAAAATATTGAACACTATTTTAATAATCCGAGTTGAGTCAACGAGTTGCTAAATCCCCAAAGTCCGACCATTACATACCGATATCTCCCCTTGAATCTAAACTAGACGTTATTTAGTTAGGTTCCCTAAAACCCCAAATCAATTACATTATTAGTCTTAGATTTACGTAGTAACCTAAGATAGAGATAGTTTGACATTTAGCCCCTTGGGATTCGATACTATTTAAAGCTACATGCGATAGGATTGTATACTTGTGGTCTAGATTCTTTAAGACACACAAAGTTGCGATCAGGCTGAACCTTGTATGAGGAGACATCAAGTTTCCCAGGAAAGGCGTTTGGATACATTTGTTAGATATGACTATAAGTCCTTTAGATGGGGTTATATGTTGAGTATGTTTGATGAGACTTCAAGTCCTTCGAGTGAGGCGTTGATCCCTTCAAGTGGAACTTTGATAAAACCCTCAGACAAAACTGTAAGTTTAGTCTCTTAGACCAAATTTCAGTCGTGTGTTTGAGAAAGACCTTAGGTTAAAACTTGTCTGAGGCGACATCAAGTGCTTCAGGAGAGGCATTTGGATAAGCCTATTTTATGGGACTCTAAGTCCCTCAGATGTGATTATATGTTGAGCTTGTATGATGAGACTCTAAATTCCTCAAACGAGGCATCGAGCCCTTTGAGTGGGACTTCGATCAAAAACTTAGACAATACTTTAAGTTAAATATCTTGTGGAACACTTTGGTCTCTCCCTTTAGGAAAATCCTTAGGTTAGACCTTGTTTGAGGATATCATAACCATCAAGCAAGGCGTTTGAATAAACCTGTTTGATGGGACTATAAGTCCCTTAGGCGAGATTATATGTTGAGTTTGTCTATAGAGATCTAAATTCCTCAAGTGAGGCGATGATCCATTCTCTTCGATCAAACCCCTAAACAAGACTTTAAGTTAAGTCTCTTGGGTCAAACTTCGGTCACGCTCCTTTGGAAAGACCTTAGGTTGAACCTTGTTTGAGGAGACATTAAGTCCCTCAGAAGAGGCATTTGGAAAAGCCTGTTTTATGGAAATTTAAGTCCCTTAGGAAAGATTATATGTTGAACATATCTGATGAGACTTCAAGTCCCTCAGGAGAGGTGTTGAGCCCTTTGGGCAGAACTTTGATAAAAACCCCATACAATATTTTAAGTTAAGTCTTTTAGACAATACTTTGGTTGTATCCCTTGGGAAAGAATTTAGGTTGGACCTTGTCTAAGGTGACATTAAGTCCCTCACACTAGGTATTTTAGATAAGGTGGTCCCTGGTGGATAGTACAATCATATTTCCCTTAAATAGACACAAGGAATTTCTTGTGGAAGTTCAACATATTATTATTGTTATAAGAGGCGACAATGATCTTCTTGCGAAAGTCCAACGTGCTCGTATTTTTTGAAGAGACGTCAAGGATCTTCGAGTGGAAGTCTTACATTTATGTATTTCTTGGATCTTCTTCTAGAAGTCCAACATTTTCTGAAAAGTGACATGGATCTTCTTGTGGATGTCCAACATTTTTGTATTTCCTAAAAAGGTGGCAATGATCTTCTTGTGGAAGCCCACCTAGTTGTATTTGTGTAACCTTATGTTGCAAGTAATAGACTTTTAATCAAGACATCAATTCTTGATGATGACGACTAAAGGACAACTATGGTGACAATAAAGGAAAAATAATGATGAATCGAGCACAACACTTAGTCAGTTAAAGATGCAAAACTAGATAATATGGATTGATGAACTTGATCATCTAAAGAAAGGAAATAAAGATAAATCCAAGTGTTATGAACTATCCAAAGAAAGCAAGTAAAGTGGAAAATATTCAAAGCCTCGAGTGATCTCAAGTCATGTCAACACAAATATAGTATTTGACAAAGGGCTTGTAGGAAAGAAGTTAATCTTTTGATTTAGTACGTGAGTGAACTTATGTAAGCAAAGGGTTTTTCTGTAAAATCATAAAGCTATAAGCACACAGACAAAAATTTGTTGAATATATTTTATCAAGATAAAACACTTTCAAAAAATGTCTTAGAGTTGTGCCAAATAACTTAGGAGTGGTTGAAATAGCTAGAGGGAAATGTTTAGTTCTTCTAATCGATTTAGATTTTTGTCTAACCGATTAGATATATTCAAACTTACGCCCGAAGTCATTTAGACAACGCCTTAAGAATATGCAACAACCATATATCTTAAACTTCCATTTTGGGAACTTATAATTGATTGTTTTTGAATTCTAATCATTAGCTAATGATAAAAATCATTGAATGCAATTTCCATTTTGGGAACACCTCTTACATATGAATAGAGGTTTATTTTCTCATTTCAAACCATCCATAATTTTGTTTTGAGACTACCTTCTCTCTCTCTAAGTTTTATTTTTACTTTTTCTCACTAGATGTTATAGTCAATTTCTTTTGTGAGAAAAGTCTCTTTGAGAGTGAGTTTATTTGTGTAATTCTAGAAAGGGTAGAACTGTAAAAATTCATCAAGGATATTATTTATATATACCTTGGTTTAATACTATCCAATTAGAGACTATTTGTGGTTAGAAGGTAAATCGGATAAAATCTTTGGTTGGGGATTGTGTGATTAGTCTTGGGTTGAAGATAAGTCGATTTTAAAATCTTCCTTGGTTCTTAGTTAGCCTAGTTAAAACCAAGATAGGTTGAATATCAAAATTTTCCTAGATTAAGATATGGGTCCATTTTAAATCTCATAGGTTGTTTGGTTATCCTATTAAACCATAAGAATTGAACTCAAATATTTTGGAACTTATACATTAACCGCTCCAAGGTTTGTGTTCGTGGAAAGGAAACTAATTGTTTCAGTCTATCATTAGGAAGGAGGCTTGGCCATTTCACTTTTAACATCATATTGAAGAAAATATGCAAACACACATATTTATTGTCTTGTAATATTTGGTTGACGGTTAACCATCATTTCCATTTATAAGGGGAAAAAGCAGGTCTTTTTGATTTGACTAAACCTCTATAACTCTCTATGTGATTTTTCTTTCCTTAACTATTTATTTTCTTCTATTTAATTTCCGCTTCTTAAACTTTTTGAAAATGATTTTAAGCTCTCATTTAACTTGTCAAAAGTTTTTAAAATCACATTTTTTCAAACTACACAATTCACCATCCCCTCGTGTGTGAAGTCTCAAGTCCAACAGTATTACTAGGAAAGGCGACATGGATCTTTATGTGAAAGTCCAACATACATGATATTTCAATAAAAATGTTCTTCATTCTCATAAACATTCAAAATTTTGTACGTAGGCTACCAATACGCGCCCTCAAAATTATTAATAGTATAATTGTAATAATATTTTAAACAGACAGAGTTACATGTTCTGGGTACTAGTTGTCCATCCAAATCTTGTAGATTGTATGCTTAGCGTGGGAGCTTTTGGAATATTCCGCATGGTCCCTCTCAATTGGGTTTCAAATTTCCCTATTGTTTAGGCAATACCTCTTGTCTCAGCACTGAGTTGTCTTTTTTCATTTCTCTAAGCATTAACTTGGAGTTTTATCTTCTATCATCTATATGCTTGGAGGGTAATTCTCAATGTGGGAAACATCTCATACCTCATCGATCAAATTTTCATCGTACTTTAGTCGTGTATTGTTCACCTCCTGGTTGGATTGGGAGAATCACCATTATGGTGTGTCAATCTCCACAGAAAGTATATCGTCTTCCATGTATATCATGATGAAAGGATTCTCCTTGGTAGTTGAGTAGGGCTTGGTGTGGTACGATCAAAATATTTCACAAAGTAATTCATCCCATAACTCTTTGGCATCGTTAATATTTTTCTTGATTCCCTTTAGGATCACGTTGTTCGGTGATTCCGCATATCCATTGGATTATTGGTGGATAGTAAAGACAAACTTTTCTTGAACTCCTAATTCGCGATAAAAGCCACTGACTATAGTGTTAGAAAATTGGGTTCCATTGTCGGAGATTACGATGTTGGATAGTCCATTATATTATATGTGTATTTCTTGACACAAAGACTTCTTGTTTATTGCATAATATTTTGGTGATTACATGTTCCGATTCAAAGATAAACATAACATAAAATATTACAACAAACATAAATTAAAAAAACTAAACATGAAAATATAGGCTCTACCTTATGATTTAGGACGTTTCAACATCTTCATTATGTCGTCGACGAATCTTGTTAACTCCACATCCAACTCGACCGAACCCTATGGTATCATACGTCGAAATAATTTCCACACGGCCTTCATATCTTCGTCGATCTTTAACTCAATCAAATTGTATTTCACTATTCCATATGTATCAATCCAATCTTCCCTAAACTCGATCTTTCTCACCCTTATGTTATTAGTATCAGACCATAATTCATTCAACTTTTCTTTCAACTTGGCAAGGGATATGGTGTCATATGGAAGCTTAAATTTAACACCAGGGTTGTTTTTGTTGTAATACACTTCTGCCTTAATTAGAAATTAAGGAAGAGACATTTTTTGAGATATCTTTCTCTATAACATATGCCCTTATTTATACAAATGACGATGCATTCTAGACCACACAAATTTGTTGGTGCAATTAGAACCCTCCAAAGATGTTGGAAAAATCTTGATTGTTAAAATACTTGAATTAATTAATTATCAAAAATTTTACTATATTTAAAATTTTCGATACTGACTGGTAAATTTGAAACTTCTAGTATACCGAAAATTTCATCTGAACTACCAGAAATTGTTAAGTACAAGAAATTTTGTTATGTCCTACAGAAAGTTTCCTATGTACCGGAAATTTCACTACTTATACCGAAAATGTTGTTCGGAAATTCTTTCTAATTCACCAAGGATATTTATGAAATAATGAAAATTGGAGGGGGGGAGGGGAAATGCTAGGTCAAAGTTGAGGGTTGTCAAGTTAAAACTCTACTTTTAAATTGTTCGAGTGGACTTTTAGGGTTAGCCTAATTACAATTTACTTGCCATACCATCATTTCACTTAAATTCGCACTTCTTTTGTTTTATTTTGTTTTTATTTTCTTCTTAGCCACAATTTCAAAATAATAAAAATGTTCTTCTTTCTGTTAAATAATTTTAAAAATATTTTATAATTAGAGATTTTTCACATTGAAAAATATTTTAAAAAATATGGTAGCATTACACCTTTTAGTTTTCAAAAAGATAAATTTTAAAATATAAAAAAAAAATTTCTCACTTCTCAAAATTAAATAAATTCTTTTTCTTTTGTTGGCTTAGAATTTGATTTTGCTTTATGAATTAATTGATATCTTGTTTATTTGATTTTTGTTATTGTTCATCCCTTTTAATAATTGTTAGCATAGTAAATAAAAGTAAAAAACCTAAAAACAGGTCATCATAAAAAATAAATACTCGATCCAACGTCGAGCCATTTTTCTATCCTTGTAAGTAGATTGCTTTTGCAACGTCATCTATCATTTTTCTAAATAAAATTCAAAAACAGATAAACTTTGATCCAACACCAAATACTTTCGAAATTAATCAACCACATTTCATGACAATCTTTCACAAATCTAAAAGACAATTCAAACTCATCAAATTTCATATCTTCTTTCTTTCTTTTCTTTATGGAATAATAATTAGATAACAAGTAGATATATGCTAATATTCGATCATAAGACTAGCTAAATGGTTCCCGTTGAATATAACAGAGGTGGTGGGTGCTAATACATCCCCCTTAATTAACCGACTTCTAAACCCTAATTTGGTTGTGATGATCATTCTTCATTTGTTTATGGTTTTATCGATCTTTTATCTTTCCTTTTAGAAATAAATAAAATTGGGTGGCGACTTCGTTGTATTTAGAGTGTGCGACGCACTCAAGTATTTTTTGTGTCGCGATTTTACATAGGAAAAACATCAGGAAACTCGCACCACATATGCATATCAATAGCCACAACGTTGCTCTCCATTCTTAGAGATACAAACTGAAATTCCTGGCAGCAAATACGTGATGTCACAGAGAATGTTATGACACAGTATCTGACACTCCGTTAACAATTCACACAGTAAATTCAAACAGCAGTAAAGAACACAATAAATTGTTTACCCAGTTCAGTGTGTAACTACACCTATATCTGGGGGCTACCAAGCCAGGGAGGAAATTCACTATTAGTAGAATTAATTCAGGAATAAACCAACCAGTTTATCTCCTTCACTTAAAACCTACCCAATGCAAATTCAATCTAAGTCCTACTTAGACCTGAGTTCCTACTCACTCCCCCTCAATCACAACAGTGATATCAACCTATTGATTAATTGAATTGTGAAGACACTCTTAAATAAACAAACTTGATCTTGCTTCAAAGCTTTAATCAAGAGACACAACACTCGTGCTTCAAAGCTTTGAGTGATAAACTACCCTTACAACCAAATCCTAGTCCAAAACACTTATCAATTGATAATTTTTTGGCTCACAAGAGTAACTAGAATTACACAAATTACAACCTGCTAAATCTTCAATACAGTCCAGAGGCGCAACAACAAAGTAAGGGTTCTTTTCCTATTATAGAAGCAGTCCTGAAACTTCAGTTTTGGGCTTCCATAATAATAACTAGGGTTCACTTAATTAATCCTAAAGCCTTGGTCTTTTCAACAACCAATTTAGCTTTAACTAAGATTAACCAATTAGCCACGTGAGCATGTAATCTAATAACATAAAACAATAATAAAACAACTCAACAAACTTCCTGAAAACTCTCAGGAAAAACAGATTCTGCAGAACAGTAAATGTCACACAGGATGTCATAACATCGGTTATGACATCAGTCAATCTTCTGCAGAATTCCAGCACAGTATTTGAAACCAGTTCTGAGTTGTACTTTAACATCCTTCTCATGTAGGATTTATCTTCAACTCTGAATGTCATGACATCTATCAAGACATTGTCATATCCTAGTTTTACCAAAAATTAATGCCAACATAAAAACACTTACAAACTCCCCCTTTGGCACATTTTTGGCTAAAACAAACTAAGTTATCAGAGTACCCATGCAGCAGAATATAAAACCAGTCTAAGCCAATCTAAGCTTAAAAACCAGAACCTAGAAAAGATAAATTCTACCCACAATTTTTCATACAATTTCCCATAGATGCCCACATATACTTCTCCCCCTTTTTAGCCTTAAAGGGGCCAAAGGAACCAGTACAAATGCCCCAACATTCATCATATATAAAAGTACCATCACAGTTAAAGATTACAACTCTTGTCAAAATAATACAATTATCCAAAAACAGAACAAGGAAATAACAGAAACAAGTTAACATTAGTACAACAAAAAGGAAACAACATGATTATAAATCAAGTGCTTTCTTCTCCTGAAGAAACACTGTGGAAAGAAGCATCTTCAGAACTTCCTTCAGCACCAGTCATTTGAATATCATCAACATCATTATCAGCAACATCATCACCAGCTAACCCTTCATCCTCAACCTCTATGTCCTACTCCTTTTCCAGTTGAGAGATCAGTTCTTCAAGGCTTTGCTTTGCTTTCTTCAAGTTCCTTGCAGGTTGCTTTCAGCACAGCTATGACAGTTGCCTTATGAGAATTTTCCTTGACATTGGATGTCTCAGCAGATGTCATGACAATGTCTGAGACATGTCTTCCTTGAAAGAGCTTGTAATGGAATCCAAGTGCAGGTGCTCTTTTGCAAACTGTATCTCTTTCAACAAGTATATCAGGATATTGATCCATTATAATTCTACACAGGAGGGAGGAAAAGACTATTGGTCCTTTTATTGCATAGCTCTCAGCATGCTTTAGTGTTTGCTCAAATACATAGGTTCCATAGTCAAATTTGGCTTTTGTACCAACTGCAAAGATGAATCTGCCCAGACCAACATAGATGGTTGACTTGTGGTTTGTTGGAACCCAATTAGCAACACCTATTTTGTGCAAGATGGAAAATTTTACACTCAGTTTGCTGGCTGTGAGTTTTCCCTTCAGAGGCCAATGCTTCACTTGCTTAGTAGTGATTGTTTGACAGATTTGGTTATCAGTTTCCTCAAGCTCAGGCTGAGCATCATCTGATCTTCCCAAATACTTATTTATCACACTGGGAGAAAACTTCACTTTTCTCCCCCTTACATAAACTGTTTTGAAATCAGCTGACCTACCATCAACACAGCCACTTGATAAGTTCACAATGAACTCCTTCACCAGCACATCATAGCAGTTTGAAAACTTCACCACAGTTTTCATCAGTCCTGCTTCCTTAATCAGATCAATCACCTTCTTGCATTCAAGGGCACTTTTGTTCAGTTCCCTTTTCAGTGCAATTCTCTTCAAGCACACATATTTCCACCTGCTTGCATTCTCAGGGTGGTGAAAGGATATGTTGTCAATAGCCACTTCAGGGACTTTGGGCAGTTTCCCAAGAGATGGCTTCTTCCTTGGATGAATGTCTGAGACATTCTCCTCAACATCAAACTCAGAATCTTGATCAGACTCTGAAGGTTCAGGTACCTTCCTCTTCTTCACAATTGGGGTTCTTTTGGGTATAGAACCACCACCAACAGTCTTCGCTCTACTCTTCCTTGTAGAGGGTCCAACCTTGTTGTCCTTTTCAGCCTTATAAACATCTTCAATAACCTTTTCCTTGATAAGACTCTGAGAGGCAGCCTGTTTCCCTTTTCTTCTCATCATCCTCTTAGCAATGCTTGGATTGACATTGGTAATGAGGTCATTATCTGAGAATTCTTTATCCAAGTCAATGACAGGGGGTTCAGAATCTTTAACTGGAGAGTTTTCCAGGTTATCATCAACTGGTTTCTTTGGAGTTTCTTCTAGAATACTATCAGAGATATCATCAACAGGATTCACAGGGGACTTATCAACAACACACTTTTCTGGGGATTCTTCAAGAATTCCATCAGAAATGTCATCTTCATTAACCACAGGGGGCTCATTAGAGGTATCATCAACACAAACTTCAGGGACTTTAACAGAGGTATTAACAACGTCCTTTACAGGGGAATCAACAGAAGATTCAGTAACAGGATTCACAGGGGTTTTCTTGACATGATCATCAGATGTCTTGACATTCTCAGTGACATCTGGATCAGCTGATAAACTAGGGCTAGCAGATTTTTGACTTAAAGGGACAGAAACCTCAGGCACAAAGTGGTTTTCATTCAAGATCCTGGTTACTATCCTAGCAATGGCTTCGTGGACATACCTAGAACCTTCCCTGTTTTCTATTTCAGGAGGAACAGAGGAAGTTGGTTCAGAGGTCTTACCAGAAGGTGATGCTTGAGGCCTTCGTGCATTCCTGGTGCGAAGTTTCTTGACCCTTTCAGGATCAGTTGCCATTGCACGCAGTGGGGTAACCTTCAGTGCTTCAGTCTGCATGGCTTCAGCATCTGCCCTAATCTCAGACATGGTGGGAGATGAAGAGCCAAATTCTTGAGATGATGAAGAGGACGAGGACACGTTTTGTTGAGACATCTTGAGGGAAGCAAGAAAAATTTCACAGAGAGTTTGAGAGCTTTTGTTGATAAAATGGCAAGAGATACTTTCAAATGAAGAAACTGAAATATATATATATGGCAAGAGATACTTTCAAATGAAGAAACTAAAATATATATATATATATATATATATATATATATATATATATATATATATATATATATATATATATATATATATATATATACCTCTTCCTATTCTTGGACTTTTGAAAAGCAAGAGGGAAATAATTAATTACTCCACTTAAAATTAAATGAAATAAAAAGTCTCTTCCCTTCCTTGTTGTAAGCACTTTTAATTGCTATAATTCCTCATATTTGCAAATACCCAGCTTGCCCCTTAAATTCTCAAACTAATTAGCATCAAGAGCTTTAGTAAAAATGTCAGCCAGTTGGAGTTCAGTGGCTACATGCTCCAATTTAATCACTTTCTCTTCCACAAGATCTCTGATGAAGTGATGTCTAATGTCAATGTGCTTAGTCTTACTGTGTTGAATAAGATTCTTTGAAATATTAATAGCACTCAGGTTGTCACAGTACAATGTCATGACATTCTGTGTGACATTGTACTCAGTTAGCATCTGCTTCATCCAGACCATCTGAGAACAACTGCTGCCAGCTGCTATGTATTCAGCCTCAGCAGTGGACAAAGACACACAATTTTGTTTCTTGCTGAACCAAGAAACAAGATTGTTCCCCAAGAAGAAGCATCCTTCAGAAGTGCTTTTTCTATCATCAGCACTACCAGCCCGCCCAATCAGCATCACAATAGCCAGACAGAATTGGTTCACATCCATGAGAATACAGTATACCATAATTGCAAGTTCCACTCACATACTTCAGAATTCTTTTCACCTGATTGATGTGACTCACTTTAGGTTCAACCTGGTATCTTGCACATACCCCTTCTGCATCAGACTTGTTCTTGTAGATCCACTTTGTGCCAATGATGTTTGTTCCTTCTGGTCTATGAACTAACTCCCACACTTCATGTTGCTTGAACTGGTTCAATTCATCTTGCATTGCTCCAATCCAGTATTCATCAGTTAGAGCCTCTTTGACATTCTTTGGCTCAATCTTTGACACAAAACAAGAGTTTGAGACAATTTCTCTGGATCTTGTAATGACTCCACAGCTAGGATCTCCAATGATGAGTTACTTTGGATGATCTTTCTGAATTCTGATGGAAGGATCTTTGTTAATTTCCTCTGGTTCAGACTTTGGAGAAGTAGGAACAGGCACATCATCCTTATCAGACACTTGTGGTGATGTCTCAAACAATGTCTCAACATCATAAGGGACATTGCTTTCCTGATGGTGATCATCAACTATGACATTAATAGAATCCATCATAACTTTAGTCCTGGAGTTGAATACTCTATATGCTCTGCTGTTTGTAGAGTATCCCAGAAAAATGCCTTCATCACTTTTAGAGTCCATCTTTCTCCTTTGATCACGATCTGTCAGAATATAACATTTGCTACAAAAAACATGGAAATATTTCACAGTAGGTTTTCTTCCCATCCATATTTCATACAGGGTGGAAGATGTTCCCTTTCTTAAGGTGACCCCTGTTGTGAACATAGCAGACTGTATTCATAGCTTCAGCCCAAAAATGAATAGGAAGTTTCTTAGCATGAATAATTGCTCTGGCAGATTCCTGTATAGTTCTATTCTTCCTTTCCACAACTCCATTTTGTTGAGGAGTTATAGGAGAAGAGAACTCATGATTGATTCCTTCTGAGGAACAGAATTCATCAAACTTGCTGTTCTCAAATTCCTTTCCATGATCACTTCTTATTCTGACAATGCATCCTTCCTTTTCTCTTTGAAGTCTTTTGCATAATTCTTTAAAGACATCAAACACATCAGATTTTTCCTTGATGAAGTTTATCCAGGTAAATCTGGAGAAATCATCCACAACAACATAAGCATATCTTTTTTCCACCAAGACTCTCAACCTGCATAGGCCCCATCAAATCCATGTGCAGCAGCTCCAACACCTTAGAAGTGGTCAGATGTCTTGACATTGGATGTGACATTCTGGTTTACTTTCCAACCTGACATTCACCACAGAGTCTCCCTTCATCAATATGGAGTCTTGGTATCCCTCTGACAGCCTCCATGGAAATGATCTTTTTCATTCCTCTAAGATGCAAATGACCAAGTTTTTGGTGCCACAATTTCACCTCCTTTTCATCTTTGTCTGTAGAGCACACTGAAGACAGGTTGGTGTTCTCAGACTCCCACATGTAGCAGTTGTCCTTTGATCTGACTCCTCTCATAACCACTTCTTGATTTTCATTGATTACAAGACATTCAGATCTAGTGAAGTTGACTTTGAATCCCATATCACATAGTTGACTTATGCTTATGAGATTAGCAGTCAAACCTTTTACCAACAACACTCCATTTAGGTTTGGAACTCCAGAACAGTCTAGGTTTCCAACACCTTTGATTTCTCCCTTAGCTCCATCCCCAAAAGTAACAAAACTGGTAGAATGAGGTTTGACATCATTCAGAAGGTTCTTGATTCTAGTCATATGCTTAGAATATCCACTATCAAAGTACCAGTCTTCCTTGGCAGAAACTCTAAGGGAAGTGTGAGCTATCAAAGCTGCAGTCTTCTTCTTCCACTATTGAGTGTATGGTACCTTGTTGGTCTTAGGCTTGACATAAGGAACCTGACTAGGATATCCGTGTAGTCTATAGCAAAAAGGCTTTATGTGTCCAATCCTCCCACAAAAATGACATCTCCATCTTTGAAACTTTTTCTTCATGTTTCTCTGATCTTGATGTTGAACCCAATGTTGAGACATCTGCTTTGACATTGGTTTATTAGGTCTGTTCTTCCTTTTGTTATCAGCAAATTTCTTTGCATCCACATATCCCTGAGCCAGACCTATTTCCTGCCTTATATTGTGACATCTGCTTTGACATTGATTTGCCAGGCCTGTTCTTCTTCTTGTCACCAGCAGGTTTCTTTGCAGCCTCATATCCCAGACCATGCTTATTTCCTGCATTCTGTCTAAGTTGAAGGATTTTCTCCAACTTATCAGTACCAGATGTCAGCATCTTGACCAAGTTTGGAGTTCAACACTATAATTTCACTGTTGAGGTGACTTATAGTAGCAGTGTTTTCCTTCTTCTCAGCCTCCAAATTCACATTTTCAGCTTCCAACTTCACAATCAGCTTTTTCTGTTTCTCATTCTGCTGACATACTTCACCACTTCTTATACACAGCTTCTTGTAGGTTTCAGCAAGCTCTTCAAATGTCACTTCTCATCACTATAATCATTATCAGAATTGCACACTCCAGAGAGAGCAATGATAAGTTTGGTTGTTTCTTCTTCAGATTCACTTCCTGAGTCACCATCAGACCAAGTGACATCCATTCCTTTCTTTTGTTTCTTTAGAAAGGTAGGACATTCAGCTCTAATATGCCCATATCCTTCACAACCATGACACTGGATTCCTCTGCTTTGACTTCCCTTTTCTTCTGACTTGGATCTTCTGCTGGAGTCATAAGATCTGCTAATGTCAGATGGAATGTTCTTGACATTGGACCTTGACTTGGGATCAATTCTCTTGATGAGTTTGTTGAATTGTCTTCCAAGCATAGCTATAGCTTCAGATATCTTCTCTTCATCATCCTCCTTGCATTCCTCTTCAGTATTGGATACAAGGGCTATGCTCTTGTTCTTCCTGTCAACATTTTCACTCTGATCCCCATCTCAAATGTCTGAAGAGATCCAACAAGCTCTTCAACCTTCAGGGTGCTGATATCCTGAGCTTCCTCTATAGCAGTCACTTTCATTGCAAACCTTTTAGGCAAGGATCTGAGAATCTTTCTCACCAGCTTTTCTTCTAACATCTTTTCTCCCAGTGCTCCTGAGGTGTTGGAAATCTCCAAGATATTCATGTGAAACTCATGAATGGTCTCATCTTCCTTCATCTTCAAATTCTCAAATTTGGTAGTGAGCATCTGAAGTCTTGACATCTTCACCTTGGATGTCCCCTCATGAGTAGTTTTGAGAGTGTCCCAAACATCCTTGGCCAGCTCACATTGATGTACTAATGTGGAGATATTTCTGTCAATTCCATTGAATAAGGCATTCAATGCTTTAGAGTTGCCCAATGCTAGCTCTTCTTCTTCTTTGCTCCATTCTTCCTCAGGTTTCAGACTAGTAGTCCCATCTTTCTCAAGCTTGGTAGGATGTTTCCATCCTTTGTCAGCAGCTCTCCAAGCTTTAATATCCAGTGACCTCAAAAGGCAACCATACGAGGTTTCCAGTAATCATAATTAGATCCATCCAGTATGAGGGTCTACCTCCAAATCCTCCTTCCTTATCCATAACGCCATAAACTATTATCCCTAGAGCTCACCCAGAAATAACAGGCAGGGTGCCTGCTCTAATGCCAATTGAAATTCCTGGCAGCAGATACGTGATGTCATAGAGAATGTTATGACACGATGTCGACACTGTAACAATTCACACAAAATTCAAACAACGAAAGAACACAATAAATTGTTTACCCGTTCGGTGTAACTACACCTACATCCGGGGCTACCAAGCCGGGAGGAAATTCACTATTAGTAGAATTAATTAGGAATAAACCAACGGTTTATCTCCTTCACTTAAAACCTACCCAATGCAACTTCAATCTAAGTCCTACTTAGACCGAGTTCTACTCCCCTCAATCACAGCAGTGATATCAACCTATTGATTAATTAAATTGTGAAGACACTCTTCAATAAACAAACTTGATCTTGCTTCAAAGCTTTAATCAAGAGACACAACACTCGTGCTTCAAAGCTTTGAGTGATAAACTACCCTTACAACCAAATCCTAGTCCAAAACACTTATCAATTGATAATTTTTTGGCTCACAAGAGTAACTAGAATTACACAAATTACAACCTGCTAAATCTTCAATACAGTCCAGAGGCGCAACAACAAAGTAAGGGTTCTTTTCCTATTATAGAAGCAGTCCTGAAACTTCAGTTTTGGGCTTCCATAATAATAACTAGGGTTCACTTAATTAATCCTAAAGCCTTGGTCTTTTCAACAACCAATTTAGCTTTAACTAAGATTAACCAATTAGCCACGTGAGCATGTAATCTAATAACATAAAACAATAATAAAACAGCTCAATAAACTTCCTGAAAACTCTCAGGAAAAGCATTCTGCGAGCGATAAATGTCACACGAATGTCATAACATCGGTTATGACATCGATCAATCTTCTGAAATTCCGCCGATTTGCAACCGTTTGAGCTTAAACATCCTTCTCATGTAGGATTTATCTTCAACTCTGAATGTCATGACATCTATCAAGACATTGTCATATCCTAGTTTTACCAAAAATTAATGCCAACATAAAAACACTTACACAAACCATACAAGTACCTGATCATCCCCTCTCAAGGACAGTTTGACCTGATCAACATACATGAATCTCAAATTTGTACTCTCTTTGGGACTAGAAAACAACACCACTCAACAATACTTGCACCCTTGCAATCAGCAACACACCGAAGCAATACTCCACAACTAAAACATCCTAGAGAAGCAAAAATTTCTCCCCTACTTGTTTCAATTCCACTCTTGGAAACAAGTGGTTAGAAAAGCAAGCAAGCAACCTGACCGGACAAACTGACCTGCTCTGATACCACTAACGCAACACCCTATTTTTCCAAATGATAATTGTAATCAAATTAGAGATTTTTTACATAGGATGTTACACTTATCCGAAACACACGCACACACATGATGATCATGTAACATGTAATTTATATAAACATTGTAACACAATATTGTACGGCACACAATTGCACTTAAGATGTTTATACGACATCCAACTTATCTGATAGCATAGTAGCAGAATCATAATTAAAACATACAACAACTTAAGTCTCACCATAAAACTTCATATTAAAATAAAAAACATCGACTCATAAGTCTTCTCCAAATGCTTATCACACCAAAACATAAACATACGAGAGCGTACATCGTCTCTCAGAAAATCTCATCATAAAACAAGAAATCGCTCCCTAGTGTTACATATCAAAGCATAATTCAAAATGTAACACAAAGAAACTAAAAGAGTATAACTCCAAGAGCTAGCACTCACTCACATCAACTTCTCTACTCTTAAGTATTTGCATGATGCCCATGTAAAGACAACATTCAAACAAAAAGGATGATAATCCATTTCAATAACAATATAGAATGTAAGATAGAGTACACCATCTACACAATCATGCATAATAACATAACACATTCTCACGCCCATATTATCATCAAAATCATATACAACAACATCATCATCACACACAATCAAATTCTACACGATCTTAATCACAATATCTCAATTACATTTACACACCTAACTCACCAAATCAATCACAACTCAACATTTATATCTTAACAAATGTACATATGACTAATTATACAATGCAACTCTATTCATATGCATGTCATACCAACTCAACATTTGGTTCTTCATACAAACTGGGTCCACTCTTCTAGACCCCAAATCCACCCTTCTAGATTTGCAAACCCACTCTGCTAGGTTTGGGACAACTTACTAGTCCACGCTTCTAAACTCGCACTCGCCTCTTTCACACCAATGACACAAATGATACATGACATATAATTGATGCAACAACAATTCATGTTTACATTTCCCCTTCAAAACATAAACAACAACGATTATGCGTTTCCACATAATTATCCACAAGCATCAATAATATGCTCAAATACATCCACTGATATATTTTGTCAAGAACACATAATACTCACAACATTATCATGACAATATCAACATATAAACATCATTATCACACGACATTATTACTAGGAATGTAAATGAATATCCATTGATACGAATACTATATTAAATATATTAATCTCGTTGAATAAATATAACATACATATCAGCCTCACATCTATACGGATATACGCTAAACATATAATCCACGAATTTTATGATATACGTTAAAAAAAGAAAAATATTTTTCTACACTTTATAATTGTTTAATCCCTCATCTATTGAACAAACACCATACTTCATTAAAAAAACAATTTAAAAACTATGTAGTTTTGAATTGGTTTTTCTAAAGGACTTGTATCATCCATAGTCTTTTTTAAATGTTTTATTAATATAAAACTTTATAAATAAAAAATGATAGCAAAAGAATAAAGGAATATCACATACTGTATTATAAAAACACGTAACAAGTCACAGTAATAATACTATTCTCTTTCACAAAAAAGCGTAGTTTTCAAGCAAGCAAGTCAACGAATGGGCTCAATTCTCTCTTCTCTCCTCGGCGGCGACGCCGCCGCCTCCGCCTCATCAGAATCCTCCGATCATTCTTCCGTCAAAACCTTCCACTCCTCCGCACGCTGGCAACTCCACTTCAACGAAATCAAAGACTCGCCTAAACTCGTAAAACCCTAAAAATCTCATCAATTTCTGAATTTTCCCCCTTTTTGAAACCTAATTTTTCAGATCTGAATCGATTTTGATTTTGTGAAAAAGGTCGTGATCGATTTCTCCGCTACGTGGTGTGGACCGTGTAGAATGATGGAACCGATTGTTCATGGTTTCGCTAACGAATTCACTGATGTTGAATTCATCAAGATCGACGTTGATGAATTATCGGTAAAAAATAATATTATTCTTAATTTGATTTTATTTCAATGAATTTTTTTTATTTTTTTTATATTAATTTTAATTTTTGGGGGAAATGATAGGATGTGGCGCAGGAGTTTAAGGTGCAGGCTATGCCGACGTTTTTGTTGCTGAAGAATGGGAAAGAGGTTGATAAGATTGTTGGTGCAAAGAAAGATGAACTCAAAAACAAGATTCAAAAATACAGAGTTTAGTAATTTTTATTTTTTTTTAATAATAAAAGATAAAATTGAACACGGTGTTATTATGATGTTGTAACGATGATATTGATATTGTTATTTATGATGATGATATTGTAAAATTTGAACTTGTTGGATTGAGTTGTGAAGTGTATGATGTTTATGTATTTGTTTGGTGTTGGATATGTTTAATTATGATGATTTGTGAATGTGATATGTTAAAAGTGGTTGGTAATGAACATTTTTGGAGAGAAGTTGAACAATATTAATGAGAGAGTTAGCCATAAATGATTTACATTACATTAGGCATAAATTGGAAAGGATCTTCTCCATTTTCTAAAAAATTTCTAAAGAAATTGACAACTTAGATGTTATAATTTTATATGTATAAAGTTAAATAAATATTAATTATGTCTTAGATATATTCAGGGGCGGATCCAAATATTATATATTGGTGTGGCTAAACATAAAAGAAATTACAAACTAAATCATATTAAAAATGAATAACAATATTATTTAATGCAATACATTACAATGAAAATCGTCTGTTGTTCATTTCTTAAAAATGAGGTAAAATTACATCATTATTAATTGTTCCAAGAACAATTAATCACCCATTTTGTTACATAGTTGACTCTTCACAAACGTCATAACTAAAAATACATGTTCCATAATTTCAAAAGCCAATTTGTTGAGTTGTTTCACATAGTGATAAAATCTTTTTGAATCTTAGGGGTAGTCATAAGGTTATTTTTCGTAGCACAATTTATTACACTACCTATTCTCTAAGTTAATTTTCTTTAAAGTGTCCACCAACTCAAGAAATGACCTCTTAAATAAAGAGTTAATTACTTAATTTCCAATCACACACTAATAAATGCAACCAAGCCAAATGAGAAAATTGGAGGAAAAAAGAGAGATTATTGGATTAAGAAATATGAAAACAAGAGACAAATATGAGAGATGGTGGAATTTGAGTAGAGAAAAAAAATTATTGTGTGACAGATAAAGAAAAAAGTGAAAGGAAGTTTGAATGAAAAAGATAGAAAATTAAATTAGTGTTGATGATATTTTTTTTCTTTTACTAATTAACTTAGAGGAGACTCTTATTTAAATTTTTTTTTTTTTTCAATTAACAATCCTTTTATTATAAAGGAGACTCTTATTTAAAAACACTTTTTTTTTCAATTGACATTCCTCTATTTAAAGGAGACTCTTTTTTTCCTACTTACTAGGAGTGTTAATTTCAAAAAAATAAAATCAAGAGGCTAAACTGATATTAAAGATTGAGATAAGGTTCACCTTATCTTCATATAAGAGATATTGAGACAAAGAGAGACCAAATTGCATTTATTTAATTATAGCACTAACATAATAGTGACTCACAATCACCACGACGCACTTACATTATACTACATTATACTAATAGTACTACTAATCACCACAACACGTTTACATCACAACAACACAATTACGTGTTACTACTTATTTATGAAACAAAATAAAAATGCATTAGTAACAATTAGATCAAATAAGTAGCATTAAAAATCTGGTGTGGCTGTAGCCACAGCCAGCCTTATAGTAGGTCCATGGATATAGTGTTTCTTATACATAAAACCATATTAATGGAGAGAATATTCAGAAAAGGTATTTGAATTAATTTATACAATATCACATTATTTAAGAAATGTTCAGAAAAGATATTTGAATTAATTTATACAATATCACGTTATTTAAGAAATGTTCAGAAAGGGTATTTGAATTAATTTATACAATATCACATGTTTTACGACAATTAAAATGTTTAGAAAAAAATTTAAATTAATTTATACGACATCACATATTTTACTACAATCCGATAAAGTCAAAATAGTTAAAAAATATATTTGAATTAATTTATATAATATCATTTCTTCAATTTTCTTTTAGGTTATAAATGTTTCTCATTTTTCTTAACACTTCTTTTACTTATTATTTTTTAATGAAGAAGTAGTAATTATAGTTTTAATTATTTTCTCTAATGTTATATGTGTTAAAAGATATAACTACCGCATATCATTTATATTTTTTGTGGTTGTCCGCTTCTCGAAGGTCTTGTGTTAAAAATTGATTTATTTTTCATCCTATAAATGTCACCACTTGATTTGTAAAACTTTCAATACATTATTTTCTTTACTCCTTTATTCTTACATTAATAACTGATACTCTATATTGAGTAGTCAATATCTCTTCTATATAACTTTACAATCAAAATAAAGACTTTCTAATTAAAAAAAACTATCTAAATCCATGTCATCCCACAATAAGACAAATACTAAACCATTAAATATAAACAACTCAAGTTTAACCACTTAAATGAAGCTCTCAGCTGAAGTTTAACAACTTAAATGAAGCAATAGAGTTTAATCACATCTAAACAAAATAGTAATGTTTAACCATAATAAGTACAAACCAATAAAGCTAAGTTTCATGGAAACAGCTAAGTTAATTCAGTATAATATGCACATAAAACATAACTATGCCAGAAATAAGTCAATATTAAAAAACGCAACAACACATAATGAAACACCACTAATAGATGCAATCACAACATCATCATCTCGTACAATTGCATCAATATATTTTTCTCATATGCCACCAACAACTAAAAAAATTTGTAATTAGTCAAGATTTAAAGGGGTCTAATTAATATAATATTAAGTTTGTGGCTAAAAGCATAAATATCATGAAAGGTATAATTATTGTATAGATATCATAAGTCAATATTTAATTTGATGAGATGCCAAATTAAAATATTGAATACTAAGAAATAACCCTAAAGTTATTTATAGGGGTTATGGTCCCCGTTTGTAGATAATAAAAAAATGACTTATAAGAATTTCTCTCTTCATCCCCGTCAGAGGAGAATTAAGGAGCCATAAAGAATTCTACAACCGCAAACCTTTGATGATTCTCAATAACAAATTCAGGTAACCAGTCCACTTTCATTCATAATTGTATTCAGATATGGATTTAAGTGTTTTATTTAGGATTTTGTTCTTAAATTATAAGGTTTATGAACAAAACCTAACACGAGTATGTTGTTCAATCTTCAACACAAATTGTTAGAAGCAAAGATTCATATTTACTCATGTAAAGGAGCCAATTTTTCATGTCATGTCCAATGAGTCCAATGATTTCATTGATGTTCAAATCATCAAGATTTGAGTTCTGAATAAGTAGTGTGAGATTAGTCATCAATTAATGTTTATGTATTTTTCTACCGGTGAAAAAGTTGTAAAAAAACTAAAAATGGTTAGAAAAAATTAGAGGAAGATCAAAGACTTTTTATTTTTATTTACAGAAATTAAAATAAATTTTAAGATATTTATAGGTGCTAATAACTTATTTAATTTTAAAATTTAAATACACGTGAAAAATAAATAAATTTTTGTAAGAGTTAAATTTCAAAACTCATAATTTCACAAGGATTAAAAACATGATAGTTAGTCCTTATTTTATCAATGTTCACAAAGAGTTACTAATTTTTAATCTATGCTGAAATTTTTACTATAAATTAACTAAAAACATCACATTTCATATTGGAATAGAGAATTGAATATATGGTAGATTGAAGATAGCAACCGTGGAAGGAGTTCTGGCACAGTGTTAGAAGTCTATGGTGATCAAAATAAATTGGGTATCTTCAAGATTAATATTCAAACGCTCAAATTAGTGTTCGAGAGAGGTGAAACTATGAAAATCTCAATAAGAATGATACTTGGGCGTGATTCAATGTCACACTTATATGAGGGAAACAATTAAAACCATTTTGGGTTGGCTCGTCGTAGCTTACGAGCACCTGTTGGATGCAGATCAACAATGTAGAAAGGATGAAAGTCATACTCTTAAGTGACATGCCAGAGTGAAGGTACATATATTCGTCATCTAATGGACGTGTTGATCGGATTGTGCCTTTAGATTGGGTCAGTTTTATTGAACCTCTCGATGATCTGAAACATATACCCCCATGTCCTTGATATTACTTAAGAAGTGAAGAATGTTGACACAACAACTCAAAAACCATTCATATTATAAGTTTTGTTGAGAAAGTCTGTCCATTGAGAATATTCACAATCAAAGAGAATGAGTTTTATTGTGATGCTGATTGGGAGTACGTGGCATCGGGAACACATGCATTTAATGCCCATCATGTCATTGAAATATTACTTTAGATAAGATCATCACATGCCCTCACACACCTATGCCAGGAAGAACGAAGATCTAAGAGAGTTTGAGTTCTATTATAGGATTTAGGCCTTATGTCGTTCATTAGTTGTGCCCCTTTGATTTTTTTCATTGACTCTTTATCATTTATCGTAACGCTCCTTATGGCTAGATATAGGACAGCTGATGCGAGTTTCCCCTTTTCAACTTCTTTTGCTTTTGAATGATATCAATTCTATTATTCTCTTTGTAATTCAATTGATCATTGCTGCAACCTTCTAGGCTTCAAATCATCTGTTCTTCATCTCTTTGTTCTTCGATCTCTCGAGTATGCAAAAATATTCAAGGTACTTGTTTCTTACCATTTACTTTCTCTGATTTACATTAGCTATATTAGTTATGGCCAACATATAAATCCCATATATTCCCTTCACTTGCTTAAGTAATGATCCAAAATAAGTGACACATCATTCTGGGCCAAAGTAGAGGTAATAAACCTAGAGGTTTTTTCATTAGAAGTTAGAAACTTAGAAGAAAACATTGTTAAATTAGAGAGCTTTCTACCCCTAAGTTGGACATCTTGAAGGTTTCCAGAAGGTTTTCTTTTCTTCAAATGGTGATGGATAACCCAAAGATTATGAGGAATCCCGAAGAAGAGCGGAAATATCAAACTTATGATAAGTGCTAAAGAAGTTCTTTCTCTCGACATCCTATTAATAAGGAAATTATGTTGTGGATGGAGAAATTATCAACATGTTGTAATCATGGTCACCATTTTTCACTTGTCATGATGAGACAGGCGCAACAGAGTCATGAGTTTCCTAATGATGCTACTCAATATTATTGGGTTAATGGTGAATTTTTAGGGACAATGAGTGTATACTAGTGAATGTAGAATGAAGAACGCCTATCGAGATGTAAGTCTGCATTTAGATTTCCAAGTTCTGCATTTAGATTTTCGATATGTGTGAGCTACTCTTATATGAATGTTTATTTTATCATATAAAGTTTACCCCCTTTCAACGACCTTGAATTCAGGGTCATGAGTCATCTAGGGATTTCCATGTAAGCTCGGCCTACGTCAAAGTATTTCAATATTGGCGTGAGTACAAGAATAATATTCCCACACAAACATTTTTCTTTCACCTCTTCTATGTTACTTGAATTTCAGCAAAATTTGATAAGGCCCAATGGTTGCTTTAAGGATAATACTACATTTTAACCCTATAAATCGCACTGTTTGCGAGAGCCTTCGAACACTATAGAAATATTTGTTAATCATATTTACTATTCACCAGGATACTCTCTTTATCCGCCCTCGATTTTTACTCCCTTCCAAAATGCAAGGTTAAGTTCCTAAAACTTTGGAGGCAAAATCATTTTATAGTGAGCCCTGAGACTTACATATATTAACCTAGTGATCTCTCCAAAGAAGAGGATTGTCTGAAGAAAAGTCTCTCCAAGTACTAGGAATATCTTTGCCACATGGAAAAGATATATCATTCTGGTGTAAATCCACCAAAGCCGAAGAAACATCATATTTAACTCGTTTATTGGTTGAAGGGGGTCACTTATGAAGAGAGGGGAAACCTTTTTGGTGAAAAGGGGTATTTTGTGTACATTGTTATCTTTTTTGTGAAGTTGTTGTTCTTGTGATTAAAATGTGTCATATGTACTTCATATTCCATGTCTTGACTTGATACAATGGTGGCGCTTCAGAGAGAAGCAATGGATACTCCTTCCTTGAATTTTAGGTCGAAGGCATATTGTAACACCCTATAAACACCCGCGAAATAATATGGCATAATCAAAGTAAATTATCATGCATATCGAAAGAGAGCGTCACATGTGTTTCCAAAACCAACACAAAATACACTGGTCAGAATATTCTCTTTCCAAAATGATACCAATAATTGAATCTCATAATAATAATCATGTATTAAAATATCAGGCACTAAGGGACAATCATCACATAATCTAAACACACAATAAAATAAAGAGAGTATAACAAACATCTCTTAAAATAACATGAATTCAAATGTTCCCTGTGTTACATGACCAAAGCATGACTCATTACCTAATTTAGATAAACAAAGAACTAGCTCCTCAGACTATTCCTCGCGAGAAAACACAATTACTCTTCGGTACTTGAGCGATATCGTATAAACATCATTTCAATAGAAGGGTGAGAATTCATATCATTATAGAAATATATAATAATAAGAAATGCATAACATACATACAACAAGTGAATTCATCACATTTCATACATTCATGTATTCAACATCATCCAATCTAATTCACATGTTTACATATACAACATTGCTCAACGATACATAATTCAAATGGTAATCAATCACAAAATACCACTAAATGTAACATTTGCATCAATAGCACATATTGCAAATAAATACAACATTTCACATCGACACATGTGACTAAAATATAACTCAATACAATGTAAGATGCATGCGGTACTAATTGTTATCCTTATACGTCTTTTACATTTAAACCGGACCCATCTCCAAGACCGATAACCATCAAAAAAATCGTCCCCTAGGTTTGAAGAAAGTCACTAGCTTCCACGAAACTAGCAAACATTGTCTCTTGACAACAAATAATGCACGTACATTCTCAACAATTATATGCAATTAAGACCACCTCTCAATCTTAATTATACAAACATACATCACATAATTCATCACATTTTGAATTATTTCACAATTGCAAAAACATACATATTTCATGTTATCATTCATACACATTTCATTCTCATAGCATTAATCAATTTAACACACTGCAACAACACATATCAAGCAATGCCCAATAATATTATCCTCATTCATCATCAATTTACAACACACATATACATAACATAAAGTATTGTGTTCATACTAAAAAATCATTCAAAAACCATCCAATATATGTCTATGAAATTATTAAAATTCATGATAATCCTCTATAAATCATAAGGATACAAGACCCCCACTCAATTAAAGGAAATATAAAATTTCACAATGCAGGTCGCGCTAAGTGCAAAGCATGGTGCTAAGCGTCCTCTGCGAAAACCAGAAAATTCCCTACACGGATAGCTTTTGCCTCCTACAAATTGGGTCATTCAAATCTCATTCAAACACATATATTTTACCAATTAAATGCATTATAATATATATTTATCATGTAGCATCAATTACAAACATCAAAACCCAATTTCAAACACCAATTTCATGACTCCTCATTCAAAATCTAAGTATGTTAACAACCTAGAAATTGAAATCTAAATCCCTAAATCATGTATTCTATCAATTACATACATTATATAATACCATAATCAAATGAAAATCCACTCTTATCTTGGATGTAGATTCTCTAGGGTTCTTCTATCTTCCTTTCTCTTTTCTCTCTTTTCCTCCTCTCTTGGTTTTCTTCACTTTTGTTTCTAACTTCTATTCTCTCTTTGTTTTACAAAATACTTCTAACTATTATTTTAATCTAATAGGCTTATCTCACCCACTTACACTAATGTGACACATAAGGCCCAATTAATTGTTTAGTTATTCTCACACTTACTAATCCAATACATGTAATAACATATATTCTTAATTTATAAACTAAATCATATATCATACATCACACTAATTAATACAAATAACTCATATATTTTTAAAATCACATAATTTAATTAATTACTACCCCATCCGGCCTGATTTATAAACAAATATTCTCTTTTTAGGTTCATTAAATAATGAATGTATCTGATCTTTTATGTAGATCAGATACATTCATTATTCAATGAACCTAAAAAGAGAATATTTGCTTATAAATCAGGCCGGGGTAGTATATTATATAATAATTAATAAAATAAATAACTAATAAGATAACTAATAAATAAAATTGGAGTATTACACGTATCTTGAAACTATCATGAAAGAAACATTGGAACCAAAGGTACTAATGGAAAAGTGTAAAGAGGGTGTCTGGAAGGTTAGAGACACCAAGATACAAGAGCACTTATAACACTTTATCATCTATTAATTTTTATAAGCATTTGCATGTATTTCTAACCGGTTTAAGGTGATTTTAGTTTAGTTTTACCAATAAATAAAAAAGAATGAGTAAATGAAGGAGAAATATGAAGGAAAAAAAAGGCAAAAAGCCCTTGAAAAAATTGCTACCACATCAAGGTGAGATAAGAAACTTATCTCAGCGCGATATAAAGGAATCTTGGCATGATGCCCTCCTATTTTTCCAGAGTTTTTTTTACTATAAATAGGGGAAATTGAGTAGAAAAGGGGAATCTTGTACATTAGTAGGATTTTGTGATGAGAAGTCAAGTTATGGAGCTGGGTTATCTATAATTTCTTCATCTATTTATTAAGGTTTTTTAGGTGGAGGTTGTTAGGATTTTCTAGGGGAATCGTAAAAATCTATTGGATCACGTGTTTTTATTTTGTACTCTTTGCACTTTTTAATAATTCAATTTATTATTTAGTTAATTTTGCGTTCATTGCTTTATATTTGTTGACGAACTCCTATAATGAACTTAGACATCATAGTGATTAATAACCCTAACTGTATGAATCTTATCTAAATTAAAAATCATGAGTTGTAATGTTTAACGTTTTGAATATTTTCTATTTTAACTTGCCAACTAACATAAGGGATTATGGAGCACATTATAGAATATTGAGTTATACACCAATTTAATTGGTTATAAAGGCTAAATGAAACTGTCTTAATAGCTAAGGAATAACATAGGGAAAATAGGCAGCATTATCAATATGGACATACAAGGGATAGCAATAGGGGTGTAATTGATTCAGTTTGGACTGATTTTTGGTCAAAAATTTTTTCGAACCAATGATATCTCTATCGGTTTGGCTTGGTTTGGTTTTTAATATTTTTTTAAAAATAGAACCAAACCAAACTAACCGGTATGGTTTGGTTTGGTTTGGTTTAGTTTGGTTGATCGGTTTTCAACACTTCTTTTTCTAACTATTATATTCACCGGTGTATTATTTTCTATCATGTTTTTTGTTATATTTTATATTTTTTTTTTCAAATAATACATTTCATATAATATATTTCATACTATACTTTTCAAACAACCTACAAGTTGTTCTTCATTCATATGAAGTATTGATATAATTTTCATATGCCATGAAATAACTTCACTATCGAATAAAAAAGTTGGCACTTGTATGAAAAGGTTGGAAAGAGATTTAAAAATTAAACAAAAGGTTTCAATACACATAATAACACGTTTCACACATCAAACACACATAAAAACTATTTTGTAACAAGGTTAGAAGAAAATTCGTTGAAGAAGAAACATAAAGGCTAAATACCCTTTTTAGCCCCTTAACTATACCTCAGAGTCCATTTTGGTCCCTTAATTTTTAAAAAGACCAAATTAATCCCTTATCTTTTCAAATCGTGTCATATAGATCATTTTCGTCTATTTTTCACTAATAGTGTTTACTTTCGCATATGTGGCATCCAAATTGGCATCTAGTCATCATCTTATTTCTTTATCTCTAAACCCAAAAAATCCAAAAATTACCAACCCAACAAACTCACACTCATAAACCCAGAAACACATCTAGTCATAATTTTCTCATTTTATGACCAACTCTCCATTTCCCCAGAACTGTTTAACACACTAAGTAAAAAGATACTTCATAAACATTTAGGAAAAATATACTCACCATGTGATGATCACAAAGGTATTTCACAACTTCTCTAACACTAGAAAAAATTTGTTGTTGATCCAAGTTCCTTCTTTTCACTTCTCTTATTCCATTTAAAAAAATCAAACAAGCTACACAAATTCTTACCATAAATCCAGATCCAAACAAAACTCATTCATCTTATATCATAGAAACATATAAAATGAACAAATCTTAGTGATTGGTCAAATAATGGTGGCGGCGGCGGAAGGCTAATGACGGAGGTCACTAGTTTGTGGGGTTTCATCGGATCTAATGGTTCTAGTGACAGTGGTGGTTCGTTCATGGGTTTCATGATTGGTGGTGAGATCATGGAAGAAAAAAGGTGGTTGTGATTGGGTTTGATGATGTTGTTTGGTCAGGAACGCGACCAGAGGGTGGTGATATGGGAGGTTCACGCGACGTTTGGCAGATGGTACGAGGGAGACCGGCCAAGTGCGGTGTCCGGCCGGTGGTGAAGGTAGCGGTGTTCTGGTTTAATTTTTTTTTAAGAATGTTAAAAGAACTAAAGCAAAGCTATAGCAATGTCTTCCTTTTGCTTTGAGTCACTCATTTATTCATCTTTTGTATTTTATTTTAATAAATAATAAATTGAATTTACTTCCAGTTTAAATAAATCTAAACCATTGAAATCATCAGAATGATCCTTGATTCCCAAGTGTACACGATGTGGCAGAGACATTTGACTTTAACTAACAGAATTAACAGAAGGGACAAACGTGACACGATTTGAAAAGTTAAGGGATTAATTTGGTCTTTTTAAAAATTAAGGGACCAAAATGGATCCCGAGGTATAGTTAAGGGACTAAAAAGGGTATTTAGCCAAACATAAAAGGTAATAAATAGAAGAAAACTAACGAAGAGAACATGAACACAAATAAGGAAACCATAACCTATAAGAATGACGATGGCGAGAGAAACAATGCTAGCGGACAACCATAATAGTAATTTGACCAGAGTAAGTTTTTATGGCTTAGGGTTTCTATTTTTCATGTTTGGAGTTTGATTTTGCCTACATATTTTGTTGAAAGAAAGAAAGTGTAAAAAAAGAAGAAGTGTTGGACTGATACAAATTTTGGGAATAATAATGAGCTAAATAAAAGATTAAGTAGTATTTATAGTCATCAGTTCGGTTCATCGGTTTGGTGGTTCCTAAAAACTAAAACCGAGAACCAAACCAAACCACCTCGATTTTAATTGATTTGGTTCGGCTTTTGAACCGAACCAAAAATATTCGGTTTTGTTTGGTTTAAATTGTCGATTTAATTGATTTTTTCTGATCCGCCTACACCCCTAGATAGCAAGGTCTAATTGTCGTTAACTAAATTTCCAACAAGCATTTATTTATGAAATTTTTATTTCAAATAAAACATTGTAAACCCCAAGTTTTAATTTCAATAGTACCTTAAATGTCTTTTAAGATAAAATAATACTTCAATAACATTTAATACACTTGCTAATAGTGTATAAGTTTTTGGCACCGTTGCCAAAAATTGTTGAATTATTTAAATAGTATAAATTTATACTATATTTTTTATTTTATTTAATTTTTTTTTTAAATTTTTTTTTTTTTTGATTTTATTCTTATTTATTTTTTGTTTGGTGCAACACTACTAAGGAATTTTCTTATGGTTTATGCGAAGTTCAAGTTCGACAACAATATTATTGGATTCAGAGATCGAAAAGATGGCAAGAACAATTTAAAGAGAAATTAGATAAGCACAAGGAACTAAAGAGAAACTGAAAGAATAGAAAACCTTTTTTTTCTTCTAATAATGAAAGTGATCGAGAGAAAGAAGAAATGATTATTTCACCTAGACAAAGAATGGAAGATGTAACACCCCTTCTAATTACCCGCGTTTTATAAATATTAATCAGAGTTTTTAATCACAAAACAAGAGGCGTCACAATTTAAATATTTCAAATCAACCAGAACAGTTGTCATGCTTTCACTGAAGAAGAAATCATTAAATAAAACAGACTTAAGGTTATGTTTAACAGCGGAAATGAAACATAACAAATCCTGAATACATCATTCATAATTATTCCAGGATAATAAATCGAAACATTAACCAAAACTATTATTTAATATCCATAAGGAATCTCAATTCAAACGTTTCCCCAGTGTTACATCTACCAGAACACGACACTGACACGCGGTTTTACTAAAGGACTCAACTCTAAAAGCTATCCTCACCAATTCCAAGCAGCTAATCACTTCGAATATGAAATCATTAAAGTAAGGGTGAGATCTCTATCCAATATAAAATGCATTATACGTTTTTAAATACAACAGAATAATTCGATGCGTTAGTCCACTATCAAAACACATTCATAGTTCGATTCACAAGAGCATTGTACACAATTCATTATGCAAGTAAACAATCAATGGAAATTGCAACACTGGAAACCATCCTAGCATGTTACAATCCCATATGCAATGCAGACTCTATGCATGTGGTACCAAATATGAACCGAGTTCACCCTCTGTTCCATCACACTCGAAAACAGCGGAAATCCATGATTCGCCCATAACCACTGGGTCAAGAATCTAGCCTCACTACCTCTGAATCCTGGTAAGTTTATTGGCTCTGCAAGCTCACTTCTGCACAATGGGAATGAACCAATTAACAATGCTTATGCATGCATCATAAAAGCATGCAACATCAATTCACAGATTATGATATCACATAATTCACATAATGTCAATCACCAATGTATTTCATTCCATCACAATGATTATCAAAACACAACATTGTAAGCATTATTCCTCACTCATTAAATCAGGCAATCCATATCCTATTTCCGTTGTCCTTAAACTATTAACTTTCCAAAAATCAGAAGCTCGATCCTTTTAAAATAATTTTCACAAAATAATATTTTTCTCTTTTTAAAAGATAGTAGTTTTAATTTAAGAAATAATCCCGAAAACGGCACTCGAATCGGAGTTACGGTTTAAAAAATATGAATTTTTTAAGTTTTGGGTATTTTGAAAATTTACACAGTGGAACCCGGTTCCTCCCTGGGAGAACCTGGTTCCCACTTTCTGAAAATACATGCCTCCTGGATTTTTGTATGGGGAACCCGGTTCCTCCCCACTGGGAACCGGTTCCCACGACCTGCAGAACCAAAATCTGCTATTTTGACAGCATTTATGCATTCCTTATCACTTTCAATTATTTCCATATGAATTGTAACATTAGAAACACCAAATTTCAACCATTATACACCAATACACATCAAACATCATTGTTTCATCCTTCCTATTAATCGTTTGACACATTAACAGTCTTAAATTCTATAATCCGACACAAAATAGGGTTTAATCCTATAAACCTATAATCACCTAATTCAAATTCCCTAACGTACCCAATCACCCGGTTGATTCCCAAAACCCATAAGACATTAAAATCGAATGAAATCACCCCTTACCTCGCGATGATCTTCGACTTTCCCGGCGTTGGCTTTTTCCTCTCTTCTCTTCTCTTCTCCAATTCTACGTGAAATGACTTTTTCCAAAAAGACCTTCCTTTCCTTCTTTTCCTTTTTATAATCCTTTATTATTTCTAAATAAAATACATAGATTAGTAATTAGTAAAAGTAGAGTGATTTACTCCTCACACCCACTAATTACGCTTCATACCACCAACCATTCTTTCTTTAATTAATCCGATTAAATCCAAAAATATTAATACCTAAGTCTTTAATTAGATAAATAATTAAATTCCTTATTATTTAATATTCGAATTAAATCGGGGTGTCACAGAAGACTACTGCAAGAGGACTAATGTTGGACACATTTCTTTGGGATTTCAACTTGCTAACCTTGTTACTTTTAATATTAAAAATTATGTGCTTTCATGTTTGAGAGATTACTCGTTCAACGAATAAATTTCAGAGATTTGTGAGAGCATCTGACTAGTTTTATGAGATATGCTTGATGTGTAAAATTGGTGGAGTAACTGAGGATCAAATTAAATTAAGGTTGTTCTGATTTTCTCTAATAGGAAGAGATAAATATCAGTTGTAGTGTTCGCCCAACTTAACTATTGAGATATGGAGGAGTTGGACGACAAATTTCTCGAAATATTTTTCATGAATACTCAGTTTGTGAAAAAAAGAGCAAAGATTTCATATTTTGATTAAGATGATGTTGAGTCCTTACGTTATACATGAGAGATATTCAAATTATCACTTCGAAAATGTCCAAATCACATGCAACATGGAACAAATGCAACATTTTACAAGAAATCTTAAAGCTCAAGCAAAAATTCTTTTAGATGCCTCAATTGGAGGTACCATCAAAATGAAAAATGAAGACGAGGTGAAAGAGTTGATACCATCAAAAAAAATTTAGAGAGGAGGTACCATCAAAATCTCTTGAGAGTCTTACGAGATAATAAATAAGTACTTGGTTAAAGCGTTATTGGTTTAAGAGAAATAGTCCAACATATTACATGCATAAGATCAAACTTGAGGAAGAATTCAAACTCTCAAAGATTAAATTCTACCATGAAGAAAGTTGTGGGAAAGGAAGTACCAAGTTACTTGAAACATTGATAGCTCTTATGAATTTGGTTGATATAGTTCAAACGAAGGAAGGTATGACAATTATCCAAAATAAAAAGTGAATTTCTTAATTCACTCCATAAAAACCCAAAAATTTCCTTCTCAAAATTGGAATTTTATTTCCGGTTCGCACCCCATTTTGTTCCAGTCAAAATATGATGTGACCTATGAAATTGTAAGAAACGAAACCGGAAGTATACATCCGATTATAGTAGCGGGAACATTGAATTCTATTGTCACCTGGATAATTTGTATAAAATCAGAATAATACTTCCGGTTTTGTCACGAGGATGATTGATATAAGCAGCAACCACGGTGATCACCACCATTACACATTTTCTCCTCCAAACCTCTCAAAAACCCTCTTCATTGTCAATCCATTTTCCACTCTAAATCCTCATTTTTTGGGTTCATCATATCAGAAATTGCACAACAAAGAAGAATTTTAGGTAAACTTTATCCCATTTATCCCTCATTCACTACATTAATCTGTTAGGTTTTGCTGAAAATAAGGTTACGTACAAAACAAATGTATAGTTCTGATTTCTTGGTTGAAAGAAATCAGAAGTTTATTTCCGGTTTTTGTCTATGTTTTAAATTATGCAGCAGGTTTCACTATGATATATGTATAATTAACTTTTATTATGTTACATAGGTATGGTGCACCCCAATAACAATCCTAAACCCGATGTGACCGAAGTTGTATCGTCGGTCATAGTTCCGCCTCTCGTAATTAAGGCGGTCGATGTTCGTGAACATTTTGAAAATGTGAAGAATTTGAATTACGGGACGATATGTTGCAATGGATTCGTTTAGAGGCAACGAGGTTAAGATTTGGTACTGTGATAGCAAGGTCTGATAACGACACTAATAGAAGAAATGCCTTTATTATTTTGACTTACGAAAGGAGCAAAACATATGTGGCTCACATTCAAAATTTGAAATGCGAGGAAACCGGGACTAGAAAATGTGTGTGTCCTTTTCGGTTGCGTGATTATCTCATGGCCAACAACAAGTGGAAATTTAATGTGATTAGCGGTGAACACAATCATGATTTAACTCCAAAGATGGTCGGTCATCCAATAGCATGTCGGCTACTTCTGGACAAGAAGACTTGTGTTTTCGACATGACTTTGAATTTGGTACCTCCCAAAATCAATCTTACAACTTTGAAGCGCAAAAGACCGGAGAGCACCTCAAATATCAAACAAGTGTACAATAAACATTATCAAACAAAGTTAGCCATTCGGAGGATCAAACCGAAATGCAACACCTTTTGAAAGTTCTAGATGATAACAATTATGTTTGTAGGCACCAACAGGGTGATGATGGAGTAACTGTTAGAGACATTTATTGGACTCATCCTGATTCCATTAAATTATTCAACATATTTTTGAGAAAACATGTGGTCTTCCTCGTGCTTGTGTCATAGCCAAGAAGATGAGTGGTAATGTCCCGATACTTATGGACGAGGTCTCTAGTCATTGTAAGAGACTTAGTTTTGATGATGACGGGAAAATGAAAAGTGATAAGTCAAATATCTCCATCTTTACCGAATGGGATGCGATACAAGTGAGATTTTTAAGAGCCGATGACGCCATCAAACTCCACAGCAAAGAAGAGTTGAGGAAGATCGCGTTTCCGGAGACCACATATTTGAAACCACCCTCCCAACCAGTAAAAACTAAAGGTGCACTGAAGAAGTTGAAACCTACATTGGGAGATAATTCTACTACGAGAAGTCCTTCGTATTATGAATATGTTGACAAAATATTTCCCGACTCACCTACACTGAAATCTCAAAAATGTGCTTCCAAATGTGCCCATATTAGCAAACCACCACCTACACCGACTCCATCAAAAATACCATTCATTGATCAAATGCCGATTTTCATGCACCAATACGTTGAAAGGATCGTCAATGTGGGTGGTGACGGTAATTATGACTTTCGAGTTGTTTCTTGTTTGCTTGGTAGCCGTGAAAAGTATTACAATATTGTGCGAGATACTCTGATCATAAAATTGATGGAATACAGAGAGTTGTACACACGTGTGTTAGGGAGTAAAGAGAAGGTTGAAGAAAAACATCATGCACTAGTACCTGCTAAGGTTGGATGTGCACCGGAGAACAAATGGATGCGCTTCTCTGAAATGGGTCATTTCATAGCAAATGCGTATGACAAGGTGTGTATTAATCTAACAAAATACGGTTTTTCAGAGACTTATTTTCCTCCACGCACTACTCCTACACCAAATCCCAGTGATCGTATCATTTGTGTTGGGTGGATTTCAAATCCACAACATTTTGTTCAAGTCTACTTGAAACCAGGATGCCCTATACCACCAACATCACCAGAGTGGGCGCTTCATTTCACATAACCATCAGAGACATGACCGGACGAATTCATGGAAAAGATGCAAGAATACAACAAGTTTAACCAAGTAGAAATAGAAAAAAAATAGGGAAAAGTCAAAAGGGACGCCACCGGTAGATTTACTTGGCGACACTTTTTTCAGCTCTTTCAAGTAGTATAGGTAGCATTGTAATGTTAACTTCATTTTGATAATGTATTACGATGTGAAAATATACTCTTTTGTGTAATTTGACCAAATGCAAAAAAAATTGAATATATGAGATTTTGTGATTATACTTGTTGTTTCTGTTCTGTTTCTAGTTTTTCATCTACCGGAAATTTACTTCCGATTTTGGTTAAGATAGAAATTATAATTTAACTTCTGATTTTATTACTGACACAAAGATAAGATTTCTATGGTCCATGTTTACATCCTTCTACTATAAAAATATCTCTCCTCTTATATTTCTTCCTACCACAACACATAAAATCATATATGGACATGAAATTAGACATCACATAAGTTGTTGTTCATTTTCCCGATGACATACCGTCTCGCGAATTGTAGATCACGATGTACACTCCAATTGAAGAGGTGCGTAAAACATTGCAGGAACTTGTTCCTTACGGCAACGATCGAAAGGTAGAGAAGATCGAGTACCGCTCGCCATCAATTGACAATGAAGGAAATCTTCAGTTCATGAACAGTGAACTGAAGAACGACGTTGATTTACGGACTATGTGATCGACTTATCAAAGTTTTCAGGAGAAAGTTTCAATTGAGTCAGATGCGACTTTATCAAGAATCGTCGATGACATTATGAGAATGTTGCAACGGCCACCCGGATATTGATTTGTAATGTTCGATTTATGTTTAACTTCTAATTTGTATTTGCTAAATTTATGTATCTCTATGTTAAACAATGCAATGAAGTTTTCTGTTATGAATAAAATCGAAAAAATGATTACAGTACAAAACCAGAACTTAACTTCTGATTTGGTGTAAATTATATCAGATGATGGTGCGCACCATAAATATATTTTCGATTTTCAAGAACAATTTAAAAAATTCGCCTGATATATAAGAAGGTAATGGGGTGGAATAAGAAATTCTCAAATAAAAATTAATGACTTGATTCCAACTTCAGACAATGTATCTACTATCTCAGATTAAATCAAGTTACAAGATAGTTTTATATCAACCTTTCATGAATTATAATTGATTATTCAATTTATTATGACTACATAACTATATAATAAACTTCACAGATAAATATATTTTTATACTGAAATTTATATAATAGATAATTTTTCCAATTGATTATAAAACAGATTTGTTATATAAAATATTATATATAAAAAATTAACAGATTTAACAAAAAAATAAAGGCCACTTAGATTTTCAAATAGAATGAAAAATTAGCAAGAAAATACCAACTTGACAATACACGTTATTACTAAATAAATAAATAAATATCGTTTCATGATTATGATTTGAACGGTCAATCTAGCAAATCCAAACCTTTTTTTACAAGAGATCAATATTGACACAGCCAAATATGTATTAATTCATTTTATAATTCTTATATGCATTTCCTAATCTCAAAACATTATCTAATAAGTTAAAAAATGAAAGCAGAACATTTTCTGATCAGTAGCTATGATTTATCTGAGTACTTGATGACTCTTGTACTTGTTAAATGCTAAAGATACCAAATCAAAACAGTTTAAATGTGGGAAGCAAGTTTACTCACCGCACATGTATACCAAACCACACATGGTTTAGAAGTACATAATAAACTTTGTTTTTCCCAAACTTTTCCATTTATACATTAAGAAATATGATCAACAGAGGGAGGAATGAAGTGCATTTAACAAGTTTACTATTTCCCGTTAGAATGGGCATGCTTATGAAAAGGCCATAGATTTACTAGACGCTCGAGTACGCTTTTTGAGAAATAGCCAGAGAATCCGGCGGGAGTTGATGGCGGAGGGAAGTCTTCTGCAGGCATAGCAAATGGACGAAACATCATCTCCATTTTTTCTAATGTGAGACATGAACCTATTTCTTGTAGCCTTTCTGGTCCCATAATAGGCAGTGTGTGCTCCTGATGCAATGAAGCAGCCTCGCTATCATTCTTCTGCCAACCATAAAATACAACAGAAATAAGTTAATAAAAAGAAATTCAGTACACAATTTGTATATTTACTGATATACTTTTCACATGAAAAGTTGTCAAGACAATGAAGTATATATCAATAAATGGATTTCACAACTAAAATCAATTGCATATGCAGTTTGCAAACCTAAGGTTTAATAGGAAGCTCAAAAAAACAATGAAGCTTATATAGTTTGAAAACATCTGGTTTAATAGGAAGCTCAAAACCATTGCACCAAAAGCAACCTTAAGACCTAGGGGTAATGAATTGAATTTCACTCTTATGATACACACCACATATTTTAATGGCAAATGAAGAGTTGAAATGGTTCATTCTAGATTTCTTATTATGCCATTCAAATAAACTATATATCATTACCTCCAAAGGTGAAAGATCAGCACCACGACTGAAGGTCAGTTCTATGCGGAACCTTTTTGGATCTTCTAAAGCCACCTGTTTTGAAAGATAGAAGTTATTTTTAATTAAAACAGCATCCTAGAATACACTACATTAGCACCTGACAATTATTATGCCTTGAAAATATTGTAACCGTTCATAACTAATTATGCTTTCAATTGGACAGCTAATTAAGTCATGTTTGATTTATACATGACTATCTATGTTACACGGCATTGCTTCTGACAACCTCATTGCATCGCAAATTCACAACTGGATTCAGAAGCAAAAGCATCAAAGTCACGTCGAAGTCAAACATGTTCAACAGAAGAGGCGCTAGATAAATATTTTCAATTTTGATACATTTGGGACTATAGTAACATCGTCTCATACATTCAAGGACCAAATCAAGTGTTTGCTCAATTAGAACTGTTAATTGGGCAAAATGGTAACCTACCTCTGTGTTTTCAAACATCCTCAGCACAATGTAACTCATGTAGTCAAGCTCCTTTGTTCTATATAGGCGCTCTAGAGCATTGTAGCAAACAAGACTATCTTCTTCTTCAAGAGATTCATCCATATTACAATAACGAAGAACGTTCATGAGTGAATGAATATGTGATTCCTGTCAACAAGAATAATAAGGTATAAAACACACCAGTATGGAAACAAAACTAAGATGAATTCTTGGCAAATATCAACAAAATTTTATAAATCAAGAAATTTGGATGCATCTTTTAGTTAAAGGAATTCAATATTTATTTCATTCGGGTCGGGAGGGGTTTAGAAATAAATTTATGTTCAAGGGTTCATAACATAAAGCAACACAGCACTCACTGATGTGAAGTATAGGCGTGTCCGCACATGACGCTCGGGTGTCTTTACATTTGCATACCTGGAAAAGAATAAACAATATGAGAATATAACATAAACACCATGAGAATACAACATAATGTATAGCATAAAATAAAAACAATATTTACTTCGGATCCAAACGATATTTGGGTTCTTTATCATCATCATCATCTTGGTCCATTGATATATCACTCAAAGTGATGGATTTTCTTACTTCATCATTCTTATTAAGTTTTGGCTTGGGATCTGAATTTTCCTTTTCAGTTTTCGTGATTGATGAATCGTGGTCTTGGTTACTCTTTAACTCAGCAACACTAATGGCTTCTTCACGGGTGTTCCTCAGATCAATCAAAAGCTTTCCCAATAATCGACGTGCAATCTAGATTTGAAAGGAACAAACAATTGAACAAAGCATCAAATCAAAATACCCACGTGTTCATAAGGTTTATAACATTTAATGCAATTTGCAATACTCCTTATAGCTGGAGGTTACCTTGGAGCCAATCTTCAGTTTCTGACTTGGATTAATTCCGTATTCATTTGGTATTACACCATCAGCAAGTGCCTGCAAATAAGGAGGTGCATCAAGGAAAGTGAACAAACAGAATTCATCATTAAATGTTACATAATACAGACAAATATCATATGTTAGTGATTCATTTCTGCAAGGAAATACCTGATTATCTTTGTAATAAACATACGGTGATTAATTCAAAATACTTACAGAAATACACTATTCATAATTTTATAAGTGTTTATCTTGCACTGGTTCAATCAGTTTTAGCTGAGAATGGATTTTCCTAATGTAACATACCTGAGCAACTTTAAAGAGTTCATCCAATCCTTCTAGATTAAGATGAGCATTGTGCAAGAGATCATATCTGTAACGTGCAAGAACATTTTGACTTCCCATAAGAAAGGAATAAAACAAGCTACATAACTTATTAAAAGAAGCTGCCAATTTATTTTTAAAAATTTGTGATATTGAAAATTGGTTAAACATTAATGCATATTTGATACACACGCACATAAATAAGATTTAGTTTCAAGTGTTTGGCTGATAACACCATAGGCTGATAAATTTCCGCCAATCAACTGTAAAGATCTTCTAAATCTTAAAGCCCAGTCACACTCAAATACTACATACAGGCTTGAGATGCGTGTAAAACCGAGGGAGGGATAATGGTAAAAGAATAGCCAGGAGCAGAAAATATATAGGATAGTAGGGTAGATTTTTTAAGAGAAGATAGAGAAAGAGAGAAACGTTGAAGAGTATCAGAATAGCAACAATCACTCAAGAATCTATTCATTAATTAAAGCTTAGAAGTTTTAAGTGGAAAACCCCTAATTTAACAGAAAAAAGATCTATAGAATGGCCTGGTAGAATAGCTCAGTGGAAGACTTCTTATTTTCTTGCTATCAGTACCTTTTCTGTTTAATTTGCTCTTTGGTTATTTATTCTCAACAATTTGATGCTAAAAATAAAATCCAATAAACCAAGAGCCTCATCTTAAATTTGAATGAGAAAAATAATGTCTTCATTTTTGTTTTACTATATGCTCTCAAAACTTTAGTAAAATTCAACTCAACCGAGCTGAACTTTTAGTTCTAACGTAAACAATATCCAAATAGTTGTCGAGAAAAGAGAATGATAAAATAAATGTTAGATGCTGTTGCAGCCATCAGGAAACAAAAGACTAAGCATTGCATAACAATCCCTTTGAAATCAGAAAACATGTTTCGGGAAGCTGACTATCATTAAAACATAATGAAAGCGATAACTTACTTGCATGAATCATAGACGTCAGGAATTTGTGTGATGTCAAACCGCCTGTGGAAGTAATACACCATTGAGTGTCAGCCATCACGTTACACACACACACAACAAGAAAAATGAAGGCATAATGACTACATATATGATACAGGAATAGGAGTTCATGATAGCTTTGTAATAAATTAACAATGGAAAAAGCTAATGTGAAATAGAAACTAGAAAAAACTGAAAGTAATTTAATTAATGGAAGGAAAGTTAGAATTCCAACACCAAATAATATTTTGTTGGTTTAACATGATACAAAGTAAAACTAAAGAAGGCTCTATCTTGCAATGGCTAGACAAGTAATTTAGATGAGAAAATTCAATGAAATATTTGCATTATAAAAAGGTCATAAATGCTTCTAGCAATAAACATAAAGTGTCCATAACTAAATAACTGAGGGTCTATAATAAGTTTTGACTTTACAATATCTAGTTTTTAAAAATTTTAATGTGAATGATACAGCCTTCTGTTCTGTCATGTATGTAACTAACCTTTCTCATGTATGAATGGCATTTGAAGTAACCTTTCGTCTTCTAATATCCAAAACAGAATAAACAAAACAAGATCAAATCAACAAACGGTAAATACTTACTCCTTCCGTTCATTATATAGGTCTCTTTCAAGTTTTTTCCACCGAGCATACATTAAGAGAAACCCTTCACTACCACAAGGTAAGCCTGAAGCTATACGATCAACATCGATATTTGTCTTCCCAAGTGCTCTTGCTTGGTCATAAGGAGGAATAATATCATATAAGTTAGTTTCTGTAAGATTCTCATCTTCATCCTTGGCTAGAAGTCTTACTTGTTCAGTAACCTTCTTAATCAAACTTACCTGTCCATGAGATACAGAGGGAAAATCAGAAAACAAAAACAGATTTAGTTGCATATTTACAAGAATGATTTCACATTCTATTGATAGTGAAAGCATAGAAGAAGGAATCAGGAGACAATAATATATCATGAAAACACTCCTGTGTTGATTAGTAAACTCAGACAACAGCAAACAAACAGGTTTCCCACAGGCAGATGACATGGTCTGAATATTGACATAAGATCAGCATTATCATGTAAAATGAAAAATGAACCTACCCTACCAATCATGTAATCTACAGAAATTTGATAATTCCAACTAAATCAATTTTTTCGGACATATTTGAGATCTTAAAATATGTCCGCATATTGTCATAATAAGAATTCGAAATATAATGTATTTCATTTTCTACTCAAGGTTGTTTAACACGGGGTATTTCTTGCCCATTATTTGAAGTTACTTTCAAAAGTTCTCCACCTTTGTTCCTTGAAGTGGCTATTTGGTGATAAGACAGGGTTACTCGATTCCTTTAAATTTCAGTTTTCTTGCTTACAAGATTATGTTAGGACCTCAAAGCAAATTAAAAATGGTATTCCAATAAGAACGTAATTATTAATGTTAAAATATGGTGTAGAATGTAGATAATAGCATACTTGATTGAGATACTATTTCTGAATTGGAATTAAGACTTTCACTTTCACACTATTCTTATTGTAGCAAAACTAGAAGAACCTAAAATGTTAAATATTAGAATCTTCATAAGGCAGCAGACATTTGTCAGCATATACCAAGTATTTAATGACTTTCATAAGAGAGCTAGATAACTTTCTTCAATTTAAAAAAAAAAAGAGCATTTTAGCTTCCCCTCTTAATCATGGAGGGATTAAAGACACAGTGAAGTGTAGCTATATTACAAAACATTACCAACTTTGGAAGCAATTCGGATGCATTCGATGGCAATCCAGCTCCATCAACCATCCAAGAAAATTCAGGTGATTCATCGCTATGAACAATGGTCTTTAAACTAGAGGTAATAATTTCATTCAGGCGAGCCTGCAGAATATTCGAGCATAAACACCTCTCAATTTATCATCATTATTGCAAAGCCTATACGGTAGAAAAAGGACTATAAGTCATCACAATCACAAACCTTGGCTTCTTCCATTTCAATACTGGCATTGTCAAGCCCATCCAACATAGAGGAATCTTTGCTTACAAGGGAAACCTGAGATAAAATTTCAGTTAAACTAAACTGAAAACAGAGAACAAGATCAAATATTTTATTCAGGAAAGAAAACAAACCAGGATTGGAGTTAGCTGCCCTTCAAGATCAAGAAGACCTTTGGCAAATGCAGCCGCAGACATCTGACAACATATACCAAGGCATTGTCAAGAAGACCTTTCAGATGATATTCTTTGAGACAGATTGTGTAAGTAGCCACAAAGTCTAGGTATCGAAAAAATATTTATATAACAATTGGGTAAACTGAAAATAAACAATTTACGCCTTATTTTAAGATTGAGAAGGTTAGAGAAATTTAGCCCATACCTGCACACGACCCTCATCAGAGCTGTAAATCTTAAGATCATGACGATATGTACTATGGAGGCGAAGCAGGCCAGTACCTTCTCCTGTAATCATAAAGAATTTGATTTACCTTTTCTATACAAATTACAGTCCACTACCATCTCAGTGTTATAATGAAAGAAATATCGTCTCTAAAACCAGTTATGGCGACTAAAACTTAAGAAGCACTGATGCTGCAGTTTTCCCGAGAGAGATAGATATATGCGTGTATTCATTTGCTGTTCAACTTTCATGCATTCCATTTCACTTATTGTACAAAACTGGTTGAAATCAGAAAAACTATTTGAAATGCACCGCAACTATTTTTTGTAATTTTATAATTTATAATTGGTTTGAATAATCTGGTCCCTTTCCCACACATCATAACATGATTTATAATATTATACAGACCAAAATGCACCAATAGTTTGATTGAATTGAATGCCATAGCAATAATATAAGCAGGGAGGGCTTTGTCATCCCTATTTCTAAGTCACCCCAATTTTAGTAGGATTTCTAACGAGATGCTTCAACATCTATTAAACAACCACGAATGACCAAATATTGTAAAACAGAAATAAGACCAGGCCAAAAGGACCCAACAGATAGAAGCAATAAAAAGAAATCAAACTTTGGTAGAACAAGACCAAGAGACGCCGGCAAGTAGGGAGAGACCATCTAAGGGCATTGTATCAATCATAAAAGAAAGAATGAATGATAATAGTAAATACAATCAACAAAACTATCCTTATTAGTATTAGAGAATGCACATAATGCATCATGTCAGGCATGAGCATTCACCATAAATAACACTTTACCATGTATATATCTGCATAGTTATATATCTGCATAGTTATATATCTGTTAAGAGTCACACATCGGGCAATATATGGTCTGCACATGTGTTTATAAGAGGGGACAATCCTTACCTTACAAAGCTGGTTTTGTAGTGATGAGTTAAGCTCAACCTGAATTCTAAGAAAATCTTTGAAAACATGCATTCAGGTATGCATGCAGATTTGAAAGAGGAGCCTCAGAAATAATAAAAGATTAAACTAGAAAATGTGAGATAGAAGGGAAAAACCTCCTATAATATGCAGTGATTTATTTAGTACATTACTCTCACCTAGGATTTATATAGCATGTTTCTTCATGAACAATAATAATATTCCATCCAATTTTTATTATAAGTTGTTTTGGACTTTTCACACTTTTTAAGAAATGTTACAAAATTGTTCTTCAATAATGGTATGGAGAAGATAAATTAACATAATTGGAAGGAGAGTATAATAAATATCTATGGGTGATATAGGAAAAATAGCATTAATGATTTATCAGTACTGTAAAACGACTTACATTATAGTACAATTTCATTTTCTCAAAGCGACTTATAATAAAAAACGGAGGGAATATTATATAATAAATTGCTCTAAAAAACAGAAGCTGGAATAGCTCAGTTGGTTAGAGCGTGTGGCTGTTAACCACAAGGTCAGAGGTTCAACCCCTCCTTCTAGCGTTTTTGAGTTTTATTTTTGTTATAAAATATTTCAATATACTCCCTCCGGTCACTATTATAAGCAAAAATTCTCTTTTTAAGTTCATTAGATAGTTGATGTACATTTGGTCTAGTTACAAGTCAGTTTTATAGGGATGAGTTAGTACCAACCCAAATTCTAAGAAAATCTTTGAAAACATGCATTCAGATATCCAGCATGCAGATTTGAAAGAAGAGTCTCAGAAATAATCAAATATTGAACTAGAAAATGTGAGATCTAAGGAAAAAAACTCCTATAATATGATGAATGTTTTTAATTTAAAATAGAACCATTAAAGTTTAGAGATATGTTGCTGAATGAAAATATAATTCAATTACCTGGATACATATTATTCCGGAAATATCTTCCAAGTTCTTCTGCCTTCAAAACATAAAAATAAAAAACATTTTCAACATATCTGAAAAAAAAGGCTATAAATAAGCATAAATTTATCCTCAGCAATAATCGTAACAATAAAATTAAATTCGAGATGAGCAGAACTATCGTTTTATTAATCATTTTAACCTGCTTTCTGCCAGCATGTGTAAGAACACCACCATATTTAAGAACCATCAGAGCTTCAACAGGTCTCTCTTCTTCACCTTCACCATTGCTTTTGGCCACTTTGATCCACTTTAATGGCTTTAGTTGAACTTTTCTATATATGCCAGAGAAATGACCTCCCTGATATTTGAAAAAAGAATGGCTGTGAAACATCTTCAAAACTTTATGATTAAAAATTATGAGAAAACAAAAAAAGAATGGCTACAATTAATTTAAGATTATGTAACACCGACACCTCTGAGAAAAGGTGAGTCCGTGTCCGTGTCAGTGTTGGACACCGGCACCGACACTTGTGATTACATTTATTTTATTTATTTTTCCAATACCGGTGTCGTGTTCGGAGTGTCCGTGCTTCATAGTTTGAAAGTACAACTAGGAATTGTATCTTCCTCTTCCGGAAGCAATCTGCTCGGCATGTCCCAGTAACAGGTTTTCCTGAATTACTATTGTTTACATGAGTAACTGTTCTTTCATCTAGATAAACGCAAAGAAACAACCAAATCTTGTTTTCACTAAGTGGGATCAATACATAGAATAAGCAATGCCATAGTGTTCTATCGAAAATCAAGTATTCACAGAGGTCAATATTAAAATCAGGTTATTAGTACTAAATAAACTCATGAAAGATATACAAAATTAGTCTGAGAGAATTAACTACCTCTTCGAGTACAGCTTTAACTTGACGGAGCTTTTCACCGTGCTCTCCTTCAGCCTCACTATCACTTTCTCTGTCTGGTCTAAACAATACATACACATCTAGTTAATTCAAAACTCTTTGCGGACCAAAATGGTAACTCATATATCCGGAAATAAAATTGTTGGTTTTATAACTAAGCTAATGATGATTGAAGAGTGGTAATGAGGAAGATCTTCATTCATGATTTGATTGCTTAATTGTCCTAAACTGGAACTATTTTCATAAGAACTTCATTTCTTCTAATTTTCCATTTGTTGTTCATTTGATTACTGTGGGAATGATTTAAAAAGAGACATCAAAATCCTTCTACAGGTCTGTTTGGTTTTCTATAGTTGAAAGATGGATTCAAAGAAAAGATTGCATTCAAAAAAGTGGCCCGTACAAAGCTGGATGCATGTTATATTATATATGCTATAGCCAACATGAGGGAGAGTGTGGAGATATTGTAGATATGATGAAATTGTATTTACAAAATTCTTTCGCAGTTTCCCTTTTTAAGATGATTCTATTCTCTGATCTTTGGGGATTGATTTGGCTAATCTTATCTTCTCATGCATATATCTTGCATGTATCTTTCATTCTAATATACAAAAATATCAATTATTCAGATTCAACATTCATATTTTATATTTCGATAAGTATCCAACAATTACTAGAATGAGTACAAAGTGTCACCATGGGTCAGGGGAAGAAAAACAACTTGGGATATCTTGACAACATCACAAAATGTGCACGGAGAAAGGATAAATTGAAGGGAAGAATCCCTAGAGGAAATCTGCTGATCTTGAGTGAGGATTTGATACTCAAACCATGAACTAGATGTGTGGAGTAGGAAATTCATTGTTTAATCAAATAAAACCAAAAAAATAAAAAAAAACTCCCCAAGACAGGCATGCATTTCTATTGCACATGACTTTCCTTATGTATATACATCTAAACCAGAGTTACTTCTCCAGGATAAGAATATTAGGATTCAACTCTTACTATATGAACATTTCATAATCCTTTATGTATAAAGAAAGAAGCAGACAACTCAAGGAATCTGCAATGCATCTAATTTTTATCTTCTTCATTTTCCCGTCCTGTTAGAAGTGCTGTAAATCCCCGTACGCTACCCATTTCAAGAGTCAGAAATTTTGCAACTCGATGCAATTAAATTTAGCTCTAATTTGGAGGCTACTCTTCATATTCTTTCTTCTTCTTTTTTAAAACTCAGTTGAAGCCCGAACAAAGCTCTATATTGTATTTCTTTTCTCCTCTAGTAAACTATTCTTCTATCATTGGGAAATGTAATTTTTTGTTATTTTTTACCTCCAACCCATTTACACTAGTCAAAAGTGGGCAGATAGTAATCAGGCAAAATTACAAAACTGCACATGACATCCTATTACCTAAAGCCAGACCAGTCACAATCTTGTGAATTTTGATTATTCTTTGTGGTGAAATTGAAAGTGAATTAAACGCCAAATAAATGTATAATTATTTATAACTTTATGAAGGAACAATCACCTGGTACGTGGAACCAGCATGCGTGTGGCATCTAACAGATCTTGCAGTTGAATAGCACTTTTAAGTTTTGTCTGCAAACAAAAGATCGTCAGATCATGCAGAAAATGTAAAGAGTCTGGTAGCTCAAATGAAATTTTATAAATATTGCAAAATCACTGGACAATAATATTACCTCTGCTCTAGGTCTACCTCCATTGTATTTTAACATTAGGTTCAGAAGCTTTTCCTCAGTAACTTTTAGCTTCACCTTTTGTTTGGGAGTTCTATCACCACTGCAAAAACAGAAGCCTAAATAAGAAAGAACATAACACTTATCAATTATCAAATCTATGAAAAGAAGGGAATAGAACATACTGACGAATAACAGCAATTACACAACGTAGTTCCTCAGATTGTCCAAAAGTTCCAATAATACCACTACCCTGACGTGTAAGTCCCTCAGTGGGTTGGGCTGGTTCATTTACTTTCCACGGTAAAATTGGCGGAATCGCTGAAGAAAGATGAGGTGCTTTAGCATCCAAGAACATCTTCCGCAGCACACAGGCAGCATCGTCATAATACCTTCAGAAGCATCAAGAAAAAGAGATTTTCACAAAAAGAAGCAAGATGTTATTGAGTTTTTTTGCTTACTTTACATTCTACAGTGTAAAACAAATATAGCACAAAATAAGGCCACATAACACTGAAGAAAATATGCAGGCTAGAGTGAATATCTTCTTTGTTTATGTCCCTAATTTTTGTGAACGGGCGTTTGGGGATGTAAGATTTTGAAACAGTAAACACAAGATTAAGAGGACATTCGAATTTGAATAACTTCATTTTAATTTACTCATTTCACTGTGTCTATTTTGTGATATATGTTTGGAAAATTGGCTTAGATGTTCTTTTAATCAAATTACCAAACTATTGTCTGTAAAAATATCAAACAAAAGATGATCAGGAATGCTCGAATTCACATTGACATTTTAAAAAATATCAGGAGAAAATCTACACGAGTGTAACTAAAGGAAATATTACTTATGACTCACAAAATTCAACATCCAATGCATACTGGTTTTCATGGAACATTATTCATTTTTCAAATAGCATGCCAAACAGTCTTTTTGTCTTTTACAGCAGATGTTATGGATAGAACTAGAATCAAATAAAATCCCCTACTTAGATGTGACAATTTAATTTCAGGGGACAACAGGTGTATTAATTTGTAAATGAAATGTGGTAATTTAATTAGCAGAAGAAACTGAATGACTATTTATGTAATTGGAATCATGTTTTCAAGTCTTAAAATGAACACTTCAAAAAATGTAATTATAGAATGTTACTTGTGTGAATTTTTCACGAAGCTCCATCCATTCACATCACAGACATAGGAGCGTCCCTCGCATCTCAGGAGATCAAACCCACAAACCTGTGAGAAAGTTTAATGGTTTACTGTGGAACACTAAGAACAGAACTTACTTTCTTTTCACCATAAAAATACAGCCATTTTCAAAATAATTTATTTTAGTGATGACAAGCATATGAAGTTGCATGTGTACAGCAAAGTGAAGATTTCAATGACGATAACCCTTGTGATGGTAGTCGAAGGAAATATGGATTTAAACGCCTAAATCCAAGAGCTTCAAAAGTTAATGTCTTACAGTAGAAATGCATTAACATTAGAAAAAGAAAACGAAAAAAACATTCTATGGTTGAGATTATTATAGCAACATAGAAAGGATTTGAAAGAAAAAAATCTAAACCCCTAAAATCCTCCAAAACATTGAGTTTCCTCAGTATTAGGAAAATTTTATATTATGAATAAAACTAAACTCCCCCATTAAAGTTGAAGGACTGTCATTTTTTCTACTACCCTTTCCTCCTTCCTTTTTCTCAAAGAGTTCCCCTCATCTCCTCTAATAACTCCCAAACAGAGCCTAAGATTATTAATCACAACACACTACAATAGTTTAACACAAATCAACCTAAATCCACAAATCAGGACAAGATTGTCAGTTGTGACTTATGAATGTTTCAAGAAAATAATCACTCAGAACAAAGAAAAATCACTTCGTCTTACAATAGTATGCAATATCATATTAACAAAACATACCGATTGCCTGAATGCGATGCAAACCTCTCTTGCCATTTGTTTTTCTGCAGGAGTAAGTAACACTGGATACCTAACCTGCCAAATGAAATTGTACAATATTCAAAAAGAAATTCAAATTGTTCCCACAAAAACTACAACTAAGATAACCATTACATGTTCAGATGATTAGAGAAACATTCACTAAAGCCTAAAAATATAAACAATTTAACCGACCAGAAAAAATAGGCAGCTACACATCAGACATAAAAGGCAACTTAGCAGGAGACAATGTGTAAAAATAACACAATTTCTCAGAGAATACAGTAATCCAGGAATAGCAATAACAAGCATATGGTAGTAAGTAGTAACCCATTAAGTCAATAGCAATGACAATACATAGATCATAAGAACTGAAACAAATATATGGGAGGAGCAACTAGATTGTATAGTAGATTGCGTACTTCTTTCCCATCATGATTTCTCATGACAACACCATCAACCACAGGAGACTTTCTTGCCTCCGCATGAGCATATTCAGGGCCTACTGTATACACCTACAATCATTGGATGAAAATTTGTAAAATCATTTGTGATGTGAAAATTTTTGGAAAACGTGACAGAAGTAAACATCCCAAAAATATAATTATCAATACACACACATACAAAAAAAGATAAGCCTCAAACTATCAAACCTTAACATCTGTCCCTCCAGTTGGCATGAACTCCTCATAAATATAGGAGCCTTCACGCCGCACCCTTCTCACCTCTGGATGAAACTCACTAGACCTGTTGCCAACCTAAGATCATCGGTACCCAAACAGACCAGATTGCTTAAATATTCAAATTCTAAGAAAAGAAAGGATAACGTCAACTATGCCAGAAACTTAATGTCACTTTTGTTATACATAATGATGATTGCATGATGCAATTGCTAGAAAATAAAATCATATCTTAATACATTATTCTAGAACATCTTGGTTTATCCCTTGGGATCAGTTTTCAACTTTAGTGTACCTCAGATTATCTCTTAGGGTAAATTTTCAAATATTTTATAATTATTATTATTATTATTATTATTATTATTATTTGTTTCCTTAATTACCTTTTTATTTAGGATTGAGTCTATGTATCCTAGAAATAGAGATTATGTGTAATCTTTGGAATAAAGTCAGTATCAAGCTATCGTCGATAACATTCAAATTCTTAATAAGTTTTCTCCTCCTTTTAATTTAAAGTTCTTACTATTCATTTATTACTTAAGCAATTAAGTAGCCAAAAAACTAAATAGACAAGTCAAAATATTTTTACCATGTCTTTTGGAAAAGGGATGTCCAATACTATCATTACATATTCACCAGTACCACATTATATTCCCAAATTAGGGAGAGTAACATGTCAACCAAAAATTTACCTTCCTAAATAGTTCTTTCATGCCTCCACCAGCTGAACTAGGATAGTATATCATTATACTATGGTTATCACCTTCAAAAAAATAACAATCCCACATTAAAAGAATTGCACCAGGTTGTTATATATATCAAAGAAACAAAGAAAAAAAGGAGATTTTTACTTGTCAAAAAGAAAAGGAAAAAGGAATGAAGATTTCAACTGAGAACTGAAAACCTTCATTACTCGGTACAAATACATTGTTAAATGTACTTGGATCTCATCCCAAAGGCTAGCTCGAAGGACGAGGTTTCTCAAACACATTTATACACCCAACATTCTAGCACGGATCTTAGATTCTGGTTTGACCTAACTCATCCTTACAAAACTAGCTTGTAAGGTGAAGATTTCCCTCACTTAGAAAAATAAGTTTGTCCTACGTGGGACTCTTAAAATAGATCAATAGCAATTACGTAATTAAGACTGCTTACAGTCCATGGAAAGTATGTTCGACAACTAAACATCAAATACTCACAAAATTAAGACAAAGCCACTGTGCCCATGGTTTTCAAGCCCTTGTGTTAACTCATTAAGCCGTAAGAGATTATGATTCTGGGGGAATCAAATAACTAGTTTATAAAACTCATTTCCACCCAAACTCTTAGAATTACAATTCTGGAAATGAATGAACAAGTCTACAACATAAGTAATAGTATCCCCTAGACATGCCCAAAATGACTGCGGTTCAGTGTCTTTATAATAAAAGATCCAAAATGAAACATATATTCATAGTGCACAAAAAAGAATTAATATTAAGAATTTGGATTAGCTTTTATTCAACCTTAAAAAAACGGCTTGTAAGATGAAGAATGCTTCAACTATTGAGCTTGGTGGGGTGGATATAAATGGTTACACCAGTTTGTGTAAATCAGTTGTTTTTTTAATAATACGGTTTTTTAATGCAGTCTAAATTAGATCACACCATACCGTATTGTCTTTGCTGCATGAATCAAATCATAGGGACGAGGTAAATAGTTTTGGTCATAAGATGAGAAGAAAAAAAAACTCACCATCAATAGGCTTCTCCACAAATGGCTTCCAGAAACGCATACCATGAACCTCAACAAAATCTTCTTCCTCAATGAAGTAATCTAGCTGCTGGTATGGCACTTCTCTATTTACAAGGGCATATCTCGGAACATGGATTCCAAACATTTCAAGACGCTTGAAACAGAAAATTGAACATTATTAATACCATATATTATGTATCAGAGAAGAAATTGCATAAAGTAATATTGGCTGTAATTGGCTACACATAACCGACCAAACAAACATATATAAGGTTCTTAAGACCAATAGAACAGGTCTTGGGTATTGTTATTACCAATTCTTCAAAAAGAAAAATGCACTACTCCATGATAGTGCATAAGTTAAAGTCAAATGCTCCCAAATGCCTAAGCTATTAGGCAGAGAGATCCAAGATTGGCTTTATATCTCTAACAACTATTTAATTACAAAACCTTCTTAATTTTAAAAAATTTGAAGTACTATAAATCAATTTAGAAATAACAAGTGATCTATCAGTATATGGTTGCAGGAAAAATTCAATTACATAGTGAAGCTTATTAAACAGAAATCCAAGACTTCAAACAAATGAAATATACAATATTTATTTATTAAACAAAAATCCAAGATAAATTCATGCACATGACACTGAAATCTCAAATAAACTGAAAAAACGCAAGTATCTAACTAAAAGAAAGAAATGATCTGATCCCTCCTACCTCGTAGACTTTCCTTCGATCATGAAGAAGATGTTGCGGCTCCAGTTCGTTTACTAGAAAAGGTCTGGATCACAATGAATAAGTTTCAGATCAAAAGTGTTTCTCATCCAACAATTGAAAGGAAGATACAATGGGAAAAAAATCACAAAAGAGCATAGTAATACTAATACACTAACAGATTATGAAATGAAATTATTTGTATGCATGTTCACGATTAAGTAAACGTCACCATTGTCTACAAGGAAGAGTTAAAATATACACAAAATTTAAATATACATCATAGGTCTATGTCCTCTCTACTATGAAAATTACAAGGCCTACTTACAACTACAAGAGATTAAAGCCCTAATCCAAAAAAAATCCAACACACACTGAGACATTGTGTGTCTAAGTTTGCACTAATAACAGAATGTATGAAATATAGCTCCCTCTCTCCCTTTGATGCCTTGTTCCTAACCTAGCCGTTATTCCCTTACTTTTAACCCCATTTTCCACCTATGGTAAATTTGTTACAGTCTAAATCCCCATTCTGTCCATTAGATTATGTTCCCATTCCTTCTAGAAGTTAATCATCAAGAAGCTAGCAAACAAGTACCCTCATTTTCATTAGCATTTTCCCATCCTAGGTGTAACTGGGTATGGGCCCGATAGAAATCACACAACATCTTAAAATTGCACAACCCAACATTTTGATGAGATTAGATAGTAGATAAGGTTCATAAAATTTATATGACATACAAATAAATTAAAGTTCATAGGTAAACAGCCTTACTTTCTCAAAGCAGCATACGCTTCGGCCTTTTCAAGGGGATATCCAGAGGAATGGAAAGCAATCAAACAATCACATATTGGCCAGCTGAAACAAAATGTTATTTGAACTTAGTATGCAAACAGAGTGAATTTAAATACCAAAAAGATAACAGCAACAAATATTTCAACTATAACATACATGGCTTAAAAAGAAAATAGCATTCAGGCAACATATTTGAAAATAAAATAGAGAATCAGTTGATATCTTGTTTGGATGCATTATGAGAAAAGAAGATACGGGAAGGGAGTAACTCTTCCCTAAGAGAACATATTTAATCTATCTTTATTCCCTCCAAAAGTGTAGACATAAAATACAGAAGTCAAGTATTAAGTTAAATCGTACAACTTCCAGATTTATCTACCACCAATAAAAATGAAATATAATACTTTTGATAAGTCGTTTCCATTTCTTTCCCTTCTGGTGTCTCCCAATCATACATATGTGAATTTATCTGCTTCCCATAAGTAAATTATGTTGTACAAAGGAATTATTATCAGCATTGTTACCATCCAAACAAACTGTCAAGGCTTTTTCCAATCAGCTAAAAATGGCTGCAATTAATGGGATAATAAAAAGCCCAAACAGAAAAAATAAATCCTTCGTTTTGGAATTTTAACTTCTCACATGACATACAGATATTTCCTTTGCTTAAAGCAACCAATCATCCTTAGTGCCACCGAGCATGTAAATATCTCCTGAAAGGCATGAGAATAACCAATATCCTTCTATTGATAGAGCTTGAGTACAGTCCATTATTTCAATCGGTTGCTCACTGAAGAGAACTAAAAGTGAAAGCTCTTACAAAATATTAAGCAAGTTGTTGAAACTTGAAACAGATGTAGCTTTCAAAAATGAACTAGAAACAGACCAATACAGTTCTTCAAAATACCGAGACAAAACAAGTCTCAACTAAAAATATCAACGACATACCTCTCTATTGGTTCTTCGAGTATAACCTTGTCTCCAAAATGTGTAACCTACATACAATATGAGGTTCAAATGAGAGAATATCGCAAAAAGCACAACCACAAATAACAACTACAAGAGGGGGCGAGAAAATATAGAATCAAGTACACTTTAATTCATTACAAAATATATACATATATATATATATATATATATATATATATATATATATATATGAAAAATGTCGATTCATAAATAAATGACCTGTTTGGATTGGATTATTTTAGGGCATCTTTGGATAAACAGCTTATTTGGAGCTTATAGCACAAGTGGTTATCAAAATAAGCACTTACGAAAAAGCTTGCATAGGCTATTTTTCTAACAAAAGATAAAATAAATTAAAATTATTTATATATGTGCTATAAATCATTTTCATAAGTTATCTTTGAGAACTTATAAAAAGAAATCTAAAAAAACAAGAATAATGTTATAAGCTGTTTTAATAAGCTCCTTTAAACAATGTCAAAATGTCACAAAACTTATGAAATAAGATAAGCTCAAATAAGCTAATCCAAACAAACCCTTAAGCTTGGATTGACTTATTTAAACTTATTTATTAGCATAAGCAACTATGAGACTACTTAAGAGCTTATTGAAAAAAACTAATAATAGTTTCATAGCTAATTTGATTTCAACTTATTTTCATAAACTCTATATAGAGAATATAAAACCAGTTATAGCTTATACAAAAACACTTCGTTTTATTTTATCTTATGTTATATACTCCATCCGTCTCACAATAACCGTCTCATTTACACTTTTTCTATTTCTCAAAAATAAATGTCTCTTTAGAATACCAATACAATATTTATTATTTTTTTCCACTACTATACATCTATTTATTAGCTTTCACAGTTCCAACTACTTTACTAACTATAATAAATAAGGGTGTTTTAGTAAATGATATTAATTTTATCATTAAAATCAATACATCAAATCATTTTCTTAAGAACTGCATAAGACTCAAATGAGACACTTATTATGAGACGGAAGGAGTAAGAAGCTTACATATAAGCATTTATATCATAAGCTTTTATGCTAAAAGTTCTAATGTGCAGACACCGAAAACATAATAATTTTAAAAATAATAAATTAAACGTAATCACAACCATTAGATTTTAGTTTCAGTCATACACTAACACAGACACGCATTTTATCAGAGATACTGGTGCTACATATATTCTAAATAGTGCACTAGTCAATTCCAAATCAACGATGATGATACGAATTGAAACTACACCTACCTCAAATTCACCAAATGCCTGCAACCTCTGAAGAATCTGCTCCATAGGAGCGGAAGAAACCTGCAAACAAAAACAGAGCAATGGAATCATACACATTCACAAGTCACAACAACAAAAACTCGTCTATATTTCGATCATAAAAGCTAAACAACACATAAAAACGAAGAAGTAAAAACTGGATCCAGCATGAAAATCAAAATCAAAATCAAAATGAAAAAGAGAGATTGAACCTCGAAGCCACATTTCACCTTCTTTTCCATCACGCATACTCCAATCTTTATCTTCGTCGGCGGAACTCCTCCTTCCTCCGCCATATCCTCCGCCGTATCCTCCGCCGTATCGGAAGAAGAAAACGGTTATTCGTGAACGCGAGAAATGCGAAACGGAAGAAAGTGGAGAGAGAAAATGGCAGAAAGTGTAACTGCTGTGAGTCGGTTTGTTATTTATAGTGTGGAGAAAGAGAATGGAAAAGCGTGTTACGGAGTAAACACAGTGACGAGTTCACGACTCACGAGAGTCACGCATGTGTAGAAAAGATAGAGAAATGAATGAGGAGCAGTAGTTAGACGAATTGGTGTGTAGTGTGTGTAGTGTATGTAGTGTTTGGTTTATACCATTTTCAGAATTAAATTATTTTTGTTAAAGGATATTAGTATTAAGATTAAAAAATTGTTAACAACATCTAAACATGGATATTATAGATTCCAAAGATATTTTATACTTAATTTTGAAAGGTAAAAAAGTTGTCAAGCTTATATTATTAAAATTTGTTGTGTATGAAATAAAATAATACAATACACATAAACACAACGGTACATAATTGATATACAGTGTTAGATGAGGTTTTAAATATTTGATATTTAAAATAATATTCATTTTTCAATAACATAACAAAATAAATATTTTATTTTTTATTAAAAAAATATTATAAAGATGTTTAATTCTAACATCTATATCATTAAATAGATATTTGAATTGACGGTAGACATAATTGATTCTAGTTAAATTAAGTATTTTAAAATTAGTTTTAAGAAATTTGAATTTGGCTTTTGAAGGAAATCACGATGTTACCGATCATTTCGCAAAAGCTACAACTAGTAGCTTCTCAATATCATGGTAGAATTGGCTTAGGACGTGTGGTAACGATATACCACCATTTCACCAAATACACACTTAATAGAACTAATATATGTTTGGATATATTTATGTAAAAGTGCGTTGAATAATAAATTTCAATATAAAAATCATTCAAAATCAATTCAAGAGATTGAAGTTATAAATTTTAACTTCAAATATAATCGAATTCAAGATTAATTCTAACTTTAAAATCACTCGAATCAGCTCTACATCTCTAAAATTAATTCTAAACCCTAAACACTAAACTATTTTGAAATGGAGAATTTTATTTGATTCAATTTTATTAAAATTAATTATATTAAATTTACTTCTATTAAAATCAATTATGTTTGCTCTTAATTCAACCAAACACCTATCTTAATTAAAAATGTACTACAATTTTTAGCTATATGAATTTGATGACTTTGTAATTGATCCATACATTTGCAGACATAGGATCTATTTGGGGGATTCTGGAATATGCAGTGAAAAGTAAGAATAAAATGGTAGACACTTTTACTTGAAGACGATAGGTGGAAAAAGGTTCATAAATTGAACCTGAACAAATGGGATTTTGTAAATTATATGCCTATGGAAGAATCCAAACGGAACCCACTCTAGATTGTTGTGTTGCTGCTTTATGCTTTCTGTGTCACCATCATAATGTGACATCCTGATAATATATATAACTACTATTATGGGGTGGAGGTCTTTTAGGTGCTCTTGGAGCCAAAAGGATTAACTTTATCACATTACAAAGTGTCAACATAATTCTACACACTAGCTTTAAAAAATTTGGATAAGATTTGTCATTTAGTAATTATTACAAATTTGTATTTACAAAATAACTAGTCAGATACAGGGCTCATGTATAAATTTATTAAAATGAATATAAAATGTATTTAGATGGTATCTAAATTTAAAATTAGCTATTAATTTAAATGTGAACAGTAAATATATAGTATAAGTTTAACTATATTAAAATACAAAGGAAAAAAAGGGACACATAAAATGGAAAAATAAAATTAATATTTAAAAATAAAATTTTTATATTTTAAATTAACATCATTGTTAATTAAAAAAAATGTGTGTAAGATATTGAGATTAGTTGTATGAGAATAACACTATGAAGACTGTTTTAGAGAGAGAGGGGTCATTATATGTTATAGTCGATGTGGAACTTATACACAAATATAAATACACATTCTATCATATCCTGCAGTCGAAGCGGGAGGATGTCAGACGCTTTGACTGGTCCAAAAATCTTCAAAGAGAACTTTAGGGAGTTCTTTGGTGAAGATATTGACAATCCGGTGTTAGAAAGGAACATGACAAATGCGGGCTTGACCACGAGCGACCTTCTCCCGAACAAAGTGAATGGTCATCTCAATGTGTTTTGTATGTTGATGCTGGATAGGGTTGACGGGTATGTAGATAGCACTAACATTGTCACAATACACAAGAGTAGTTTGGGAAATAGGAAAATGAAGCTTCAAGAGAAGGTTGAAGAGTCATCATGATTCTGAAACCGCATTAGCAATGCCACAATACTCGGTCTCTACACTGGAATGGGAAAGTATGGGTTGTCACTTGAAAGACCATGAAATTAGGTTGTCACCAAGAAAAACTCAATAACCTAAAGTAGATCGACGAGTGCCAGGACATCCACCCTAATCAACATTTGTGTAGAAAACAAGCTTCTCGATGGGAGAAGGATAGAGATGCATACCATATTGAGGGTGCGCTGGATGTAATGCATAATGCGTTTCAGTGCAAGCATATGCTCAATGCAGGGAGCATGCATGTGAAGACAGACATGTTGAACAACATAGGTGATGTTAGGAAGGGTAAATGTGAGATACTGCAAAGCAACGACAAGACTCTGACATAATGTAAGATCATCATATAGAGTGCCGATAGAGGTACTGAGCTTCTACTTTGAGTATTTTGGAGTAGTGGATGATTTGCATGAGGTCATATCTGCTCGAGCAATAATATCGTTGGTGTAGGTAGTCTGACTGAGAAATAATCCTATGTTTATTCACTACGATACTTAAAAAATAGCTCAGCAGTGTTAGATCCTTCATAGAAAACTCAACTAAATAATATTGACATTTATTATTTAAATTAAAATTTGCGATCATTTTTCCATTGAATTATGTATTAATTATTTAACTAAATTTAGTTATTTTAATCCATTGATATTTTATTGCGCACATAGCTACTATAATTTATTTAAAAATTAATAGCTTTCTAAAAGATTAGCTTTTTAAGAAAAACTATTGAACAAGTGGAATGTGGTATGTTGGGCACCTAAGTCACATAACTTTTGAAGTCCCCACACGAAAAGATTTATTGACTCAAAGTGTATGTTTCTTTCTGCTGGTTTCTTTTGTTTTTCTTGGTCATCTAAGATTCATGTTTATTGTTGTTTAGTATAATTAGAATCTTATACGTATTATTTTATTGTGGTTGTGATAAACAAATCGTCTAGGATTTTGCTAACTAGGATTTTATGAATTAAAATATGGGGATATTCTTTTGTCAGTTTTGTTTGTATTATTCTTAGAATCTTCATTATTTAATTTAGTTGTTGTTAATGCCCTCACATTCTTTAACCTTATCCTTTTATTAAATATAGGTTCAACAACACTTTACTTTCAAACATCACGGTTAACAATTTTTGGCCTTTCATTTCTTTTAACAAGTTCGGTTTCTTATTATTTTTTTAAATTTTGTATCTCTTCTCAAATTTTCTTTAAAGTATAATCTATATATATGCAGTTAAATTAGTTAAATAGGTTTGTTTAGATCTTTAAAAAAAAAAAAAAAAGTTTGTTTAGAGTTTAGTTAGTGATTATAACTAGGAGGTAAAATAGGTCCGGCCCGTTGGGCATACATGTCTGTTTTGTCCGTATTTTAGTGTGAGATAAATCAAAGATTTATATTATCACCTTATAATGTGTTTGTCCCGCTCTACTCTATTTTTTACGTGGATTTTTGCAGACACGCGTATTTATATAATTTTTTACATTTTTAGACTTAAAAGTGCAATGTTCGCGGGGTTTTTTCGCCTTGCCCTCACTTTATGCAGGGGCGCGGAGATGTTTTAGGTCCGCATCCTAAATTATGTTTGCCCCGCTCCGTCCCATTTTTGCGGGCTTTTGCGGACAGGCATGCCCGTTTGCCACCCCTAATTATAAGTTCTAGTGTGATGTGAATAATTATTATTGATTTATTAAGAAAAACACAGAATAACACATAATTTCTAAGTTCGCTCTCTTTTTCTCTTCACTGATGGGTTATCATGAGGGGAAAACATTTACATTGTGTCAAACATTCACCTAAAGATTAAAGACTCATCCATCCAAACAAGTGAAAAAGACACCACACATTCATTGTGTCTAAGTTATATACATTCATCATAGATCTTAATTTATTTAACTCCTTGAATTGCATTTCTTTCATCAAGATATCTGCAATATGATTCTCAGCTCTGCAGCCTTCCAAATTCATCTTCCCATTCGCTACCTGCTCTAAAAGATAATGGAATCTCATTTCGATGTGTTTGCTTCGTCCATGTGCTATCAGATTCTTCGCCAGATTGATAGCTAATATGTTGTTAATCTTCATGGTAGTTGCTCCATGATCCTTCCCTATAATTTCTTCAATTAAATTCACCATCCATGTTGCTTGACATGCACAAAGAGAACCAGTTATGTATTCTGCTTCACACAATGATAATGTCACTACCGGTTCTTTTCTCAAACTCTAAGCAATTGGTGCACCACCTAGCATAAACACATAACCAGCTGTGGATTTTTTATCTTTAGCATCCCTACACCAACTTGAGTCAGTGTATCCCACTAGTTTGCATTCTTCTCCTTCATCAGCTGCAGGAAACAAAATGTGATAGTCGATAGTTCCTTTTAGATACCTTAATATCCTCTTCATCACTTCTAGATGTGATAAATCTGGCTTCAACATAAATCTACTCACCATACCCACACTATATGCTAGATCGGGCCTTGTGTAACAAAGGTGTCTTAATGACCCATTAAGTCTTCAGTATTTTGTTGGGTCGACACCATCTTCATCTAAGTCTTTCAATAGTTGCACTCTTGGTTCAACAAGAGTCAAAGTCGAGTTGCAATCTTTCATCTCAAACCTCTTGAGTATTTCACTTGCATATCTTTTTTGATGCATCATCAATCCCCCAACACTCTTGTAGAATTAAATTCCAAGGAAGTATGAAATATCACCCAAACATTTTGAACTCATTGTTAAGATCACCTTTGAAATCTTCAATCTATTTCTTGCAACTACCTATTATCAACAAGTCATCGACATAGAGACATAGTATAAGTAATTCACTTTTGTTTCTTCTTACATATACTTCATGCTCAATTGTGCACTTCATAATTTCCTCCCCCCTAGGAAACTGTCGATCTTATCATTTCAAACTCTTGGAGCTTGTTTAAGTCTATACATGGCTTTATCCAGCCTGTATACATTTTTTTCTTTGCCTTGCTTGACAAACTCAACTAGTTGCGCAACATAAACTTCTTTATCTAAGGGTCCATTTAGGAATTAAAATTTCACATTCAACTAACATATGTGCCAATTGTTCATGTTTGTTAGACCAACAACCAACTTGATTGTTTTGATCCTTGTAACAGGTGCAAAAACTTCATCGAAGTCAATTAATTCTTTCTGAAGAAATCCTTTCGTCACAATTATTTCCTTGTGTCGAGTTACCTCTCTTTTGGGATTCAACTTCACCTTATATACCCATTTCACATTGATTTCCTTCTTGCCTTGAGGCAATTCAACAAGTGACCAAGTATTGCTGACTTCGATAAACTTCAATTTCTCACTCATTGCTTTCATCTACTTTGAATTCTTCAAAGTCTCAATTGCATTAACTTGTTTGACATCCGCATAAAAAACATAGTTTACCAGCTCACCTTCACTGTCGACCACATCATCTGTTGTAATCACATATTCCTACAAGCTTGCAAACATGCATCTTATTCTTTAAGGTATGCTTGGGTCCACTTACCCTCTGACTTCTTTCTGTCGAACTTTGAGCTGAGAGTTATGTGTGTTTGAATTTGTGAAAACACACGGATTTTGATACTTAAACAAATTTATAAGTATAGGCTTCCAAAATGACCTATAATTTTCTTCAAACTTAAAAGCCCTTCCACTCAAAATTAGTCTTTGATTCTTGAAGATGAAATAGAATAGACTCTTCAAATTTTTATTGGGGAATATATATCACTCGAAGATCATGAAAATTGAAAGAGTTATGGCCTTTGGAAGATGATGATATTGTATTGAGAAATAATGAACGAGTTATAGTCTTGAACCTTGAAACAAAGTTGTAGTAGACACTCTCAAGTTTATTGTAGAAAAATAATAAGCTCAAGGAGATAAAAAATTTATGTGTGTGTGATAAGTTTGGTGGGACCTCTAAGATATACTTTGGATGTGGAAGTGGGAGCAAGAGGAAGGTGTTTGTGGTTGATCACGAGCGTGAAACCGACAACTTTGGATCTGAGATGATGGTTCCACTTCATAATGGGAACCTTTAACACCAGATGTATGCCTTGACTCAAAATGTGTTTGTTTGGCTTGCAACGTCTATCTTTATCTCTAATCACATATGTATGTTGAGTTACTCTATCGTGTCATAGTTGTTTCTATACATCTTCTGTTTTTCTTGTAATTTTGAATAAAATATGAGAAACAAATAGATTAAAACATATGCAATTTAAGAAAAAAAAACCAGCGAAACAAATTTTAAATGTGAAACAAACCAATTAAAACATATGTAAAATGTTTTTGTCATGGTCTGAAAGGATTTTTACGGAGTGCACTCTTCATTACGCATGAAAGATCGATCCAGACGGTGGTTCCATAAGGTACCTGTAACATTTATTGCATGAAGACAATCATGGCTTATAACCTAGTGTTTTCAAGATCCTATAAAATTATGTAAATAATAAATACATCACAAATTTAAATTTACCTAAAAGATTCTTTGATTATTTGCAAGACATTGAAAGAGAAATGATATTTTGACACCTAAATTTAGGTGTCAAAAAATTGCCTAGTGTAGTTTTAAGTATAGTAATTTATTATTGGAATTCGTATAAGTGTATGAAATGAAAAAGTAGGAGAGAGATAAATATATTAGTATACAATATCAGATAGGGTATCAAATATTGAGTGTTCAAATAACACTCCTCTTGTAGGTTATAACACATGATTTGGATGGAAAATGAGACTTTAAAACTTTTAGAGTTTTTAAAACACGAAAGTAAGAATGAAGGAAGGGAATGTTGAGGTTAATTTAAAATATACATGTTGAATAAGTGTCACTCTACTTAGTTTTATGAATGATGAGGGGGTTCAACGCTATATATAGGATACAAGTTCTTTGAAGTCTCGCATCTCTTAGTTTTGTGAAGGAAGAGATAGTCCAAAGCTATATATAAGATTCAAGTTCTTCGTTATAAAATGCACCAGTCAAAAGCACTTTAAGTTTGTAGTTCACTTTCTTTATTCACTTATACTATTGTATTAGAGTGTTGTGAGATGTAGTTAAATATTTATTTTGGAGGGTGTAAATGTAATGCGGACCCGAGTTAGTTGATGGTTGTAACAATTTTCACATCGTGTTATTTTTTGGTTGTCTATTGACAATGACTGTGGTTTTTTCTCCGGTTTTGGAGTTCCACGTTATGTTTTTGTGTTGTTATTGTGTTCCTCTTTTTCTATGTTTTGTTTTTTTCTAAGCAACTAGTACAAGAGATTTTGGTTTGATCTAGGTATATGAGTTCTTAGTATGCTTTGTGGTTGCAGTTTTATCTGATCTTCCACATCATAAAATAAGGGTGGTATTGTGAAAGAGTTGTTGGGCTGCAGTCACAAGTTCCACTATGCAGTTAGGCTAGAGAAAATTGATGGAAGAATTATGTTTTACTTGTGGAAAGTTCAAGTCAAAGATGTGTTGATACATCAATTTTACACAAGGTGTGAGATTATGTCGATGGTTGAAGAGTTTCCTACCAACATAGAAGTTGCACCATATGTTTTTAACTTGGTTTTTGACATGTGAAAGTTCTTAAAGTGGTTTAACTTCAAGAGAAGTATACATTTCTTTAGGTGGAGTATGATAGTTTTTAAAATTATGATTGTCGGTGAAGACAATGTAAAAATTCTTGGAGTGATGTAGCTTCAAGTGACTATACTCTTTATGGTGGAGTATGATTGTCGGTGAAGACAATGAAAGCTAATGTATTAGTTTTGTGAATGAAGAGGGAGTCTAAGGCTAATTGTAGAATACAAGTTTTTTGAAGTCCCACATCGCTTAGTTTTGTATAAGAAGTGGGAGTCCAAAGCTAAATGTATAATACAAGTTCTTTAAAGTCCCACATCACTTAGTTTTGTGAAGGAAGAATGAGTCTAAGACTCAGAAAAATGAAATACATAGTTAATGAATTCACATAATATGGAAACTGACATTAAGCTTAGAGAAAAATCAGGAGTAGGCAAGACATTTTGAAGGCTTAATTGTGGTGAAAAACTAACTGTGTCATCCTGTTTAGCTACAACAATTGCACCGCTAGGTAAACAAACATTAACAGTCTTTATTTTGTGAAATGAGATAAACCAATGAATGGATGAGCAAACATGATCATTGGCACCTGAGTCAATGATCCATAAAATGGATTTCTTATGAGTAGAGCAAGAGGCTATAGAGACTTGTGAGTTACCTGAATACTCATGTGGTGTATGACCAGAATGAGCGGTGGAAATATGGTTGGATGCAGAGTTGGTGTTAGGGTTTGGTGTTTGAGGTATCAAATTTGTTTTCTGTAATAAGCTAATCAATTGAGAATATTGTTCCTGAGAAATGTTGGTAGTTTGGCCATTAGAAGAACCTTCTTCACCATTGTGAGTCATGAGCTGAGCATCACCATTAGAGGTATTTGTTGCATTAGCAGCAAGCTATTTCTTTCGAGGAAAGCCATGTTTCCTATAGCATACCTCTATTGTGTGTCCTGGCCTATTGTAATATGTGCATAATATGCTATCTCTTTTCGAACTTTGAGATCCACCATAAGAACTAGGAGTTCTACTATGATCTACATGTCTTTTTGAATCATATGCATTGATTAATGTACTCACCTCTTCAAGAGCCAGAGTAGGTTCAGGTTTACTGAGTAAAGACACATTTTGGCTCTCTTCTTGAATTACCATGGAATATATCTTCTTGATGGATGGTAAAGGTTCCATTAAAAGAACTTGAGTCTTGATTACAATTTTTTCCGTTCAAACCTGTGAGAAACTGGATAATCTGGTCTTCAATGTGAAATTCACGTGCAGATCGCATAGCTTAACATCTAAATTGTTGAATACACATGCAAGATGGGAGTGGCCGATGAGATTTTAGTTTCTCCCATAAACCACGCATCTTTGTGAAGTAATCAAGAACAGATTTGGAACCTTGTTTGAGGTTGTTGATTTCCATACAAATATTAGAAACGTGAATACGACCAGTTTCTGCAAAACGCTCCTTGAGATCATTCCACACTTTAAGAGTGTTTTCCAAGAACATTATTGTTTGAGTGATTGGAGGCGTAACGGAGTTGAGGATCCAACAATGCACTAAGAAATTGCAACGTTCCCATGCGCATCGATTAAGATCATCAATGTAAGGGATAGAAATTGAGCCATTGATGATAGAAAGCTTGTTCTTGGCGCCAAGAGCTCGTTGCATCGATCTTACCCAAGAAATATAGTTGGAACCAATCAATTGTGGTGTGATCATCACAAAATTCAGACCCTCACTCGGATGAACATAGTACACAGAATCTACATCACCATTGGTGATGCGTTGAGCAACGGGAATCGTGTGTGGCAGCATGAATGAATTTGAATCAAAGGAAAAAAAGAAGAAGAGGGAAACTGGTGTAGATCTTATGTGATGATACCATATTATGATATATAACTCATGCATGAATATGCATGTAAGGGAGAAAGATAAAGGTGAAGTAAATAAGATGAGAAAGTGTTATTGTATTTCCCATGATCCTAACTATAATCATGGTAGAGTTTATATACAATGTTACTATGCAAGAAAGCTAACTGTAAAAGCAATATAACTAACTTCTAAGTGCCTAACTAACTATCTATGTAGTTAATATCATCATCAATAAAAAAATAAAAATGGTATAATTATTTTTGATATTTGTAGTAAGGAGGATCGTAGAGATGCTGGTAGAGTGGCGGTCTTGTTGGACGTTCTTTGGAGATGTAGGAATGATGTTGTGTGGAAGGATACTCGCGAGGATGGTAATAGGATTGGTATTTTGGCCTTTAATAATTGGAACGATTGGTTCTTGGCTAGAGATGTTGTTAATAATAACGGTAATATTATTCACCCGCCTTCTAGGTGGAGTCCTCCTTTGGAAGGTTAGACAAAATGTAATGTGGATGTTGGTTTTAATAAATTGTTGGGCACAACTAATCGTGGTTGGTGTTTTCGTAATCCTTCAGGTAACTTTGTGATTGTAGGAGTGGCTTGGGATTTTGGTATTCTATCACCTTTGGAAGCGGAAGCCTTGGCGTTGCATGAAGCAATTCAACATGCAATTTCACTTAATCTCTCTCATGTTACTTTTGAAAGTGATTGTCAATCTGTTGTCCTTGCTTTGAATAATAATCGTTTAGGGTGTTCTGAATTTAGTTTTATAGTTATGGCTATTAAGAATCTTTTGTATTTGTCTCCGAACTTTGAGGTTAAGTTCATTAAGCGCCAAGTGAATTCGGTTGCCCATACTTTAACTAAGGTGGCCAATTCTTGGACTCGGCGTAATGTGTTGAGTTTGGTACCTCCTTGTATTGCTCAATATTTATTAAATGATAAAAGTTAAGTTTCTTTCCTTCAAAAAAAATGTATAAGTGCATTAAATATACAATTTTCTCATTAATTGCATCGGAAAGAAATCGAGTAATCTTTATTAAATATAATTGTAATCCTTAATTAGTTGAACGAATCATTAATTGAAACTAATTATATTTTTTTTGGAAAAGTGTTCATAGAACTTATTTCTTGTTCTTCAGATGAAAATCCTTAAAAACCTATACTTGAACGTGTTTGATGAAAATTCAATAATTTAAGTGTTGTAATCGGTTAATACAGAGGTGTAATTGGTTATAGATGGAGAATAAGCACTTCTAATGACTAGAAAAGTTATTCTTTAGTTGATATAATTGGCTAACGAAACATGATAACCGGTTACACCTGACACTTGATATATTTTTGTTTGTCTATGTAACCGGTTAATGGTTTGTTTGTGTTAACCGGTTACAAGTCTGTGTTTTAGCCTTTTATTGTTGTTTAATGATTTTTTTAGATCTCAATTATTGTGTAACACTTGTATAAATGTCTTGGAGGAATTCTCATCTCAAACTAGCAAAATATTAATGCACTAAATGATTCTCACGCTCAATCACACACACTCTCTCTCTCTTTCTCTCTAATTCTTTTCTCTCTCACTATCTTCTTCCACACAAGCACTAAAACTCTAATGATGTTACAATTATGTGATTGTATGTTCCAATATTTGGCATCAAGAGCCTAGTTCTGACCCATAATCCATTGTGTAAACATGAATACCGTCAACAATGATAGAATCCCCGCAAACCTACCAACCTTTGAAGCAAAGAACTACAACAAATAGTGCAAACAAATTAAGGTTTTGTTTGGCTACCAAGATGTTCTTGAAGTGATTAAGAAACATGTGAATATATCCCTTAGTCTAAGGTGTAACAGATACACAAAAGGCTACATTCAAGGAAGAAAAGAAGAAAGATTTTAAAGCGCTATTCTTGATACATTAATATGTTGATGGTGACAACTTTGAGAAAGTTGGCGATTGCGAGTTGCAAAGGTAGCGTGGGAAATCTTGCAAAAAGCTTATACATGGGCGGATAAGGCAAAAGTGGCGAGGTTATAAACTCACAATCGACAATTTGAATTAATTCAAATGGAGGAAAAAGAGCCAATCAACGATTACATGACTTGAATTACGCGATTGGTGAATCAAATCAAGTCTTTTGGAGAAACTTTTTCGGAGCAGAATGTTGTATGTAGGATCTTGCATTCTTTGACAGCAAGATTTGACAAAATTGTATTGGTGATTGAAGAGTAGAAGGATATTGCGATGGGCAAAGATGAGCTTCAAATCTCTTTTGAGGCTCATGAGGAAAGGATTGAATAGAGAAGTAACGACAAGGAAAATATGGCGATCGCTTTGCAAGCATGGTTAAAAGAGTAAAGCCAATTTCCCAAATTTTGGCGAAAAAGAGTCATTATTCAAAGAATTCAATGTGCGGAATGATGAGAGTAGCTGCAACCAAAATGGCCGTCAAGGCAATTTTAGAGGTGATATCAAGAAGTTTTTCAAGAGTGAGGTAAAATGCTTTAATTATCAAAAGCTTGGTCATTTTACATAGAATGCAATTAAAAATAAGGGAAATTTCAAGGATATGAAACTAAGGTTGCTAGACACGAGAAAGGTGATAAGAATCAACTCTTACTCATGATCACACAAGGAGAACGAAGCAACAGTAGGCTGCGGGGCAGAAACATCAATTTGGAACCGCTGCAGAAATATTTGCGGAAGAAAATGTTACGGTGACTATGAAAGAAGGAGTCCAGTGTAGTGAATAATGGTACTTGGATTCTTGTTTTTGCACGCACATGACGAGTAGAAAGAATTGGTTTGTCAAAATCAATAAAGTCACGAAGAATAAGGTGAAATTTGGGGATGACACCACTTTAGAGGGCGATGAGAACATTGATGTTTTGATCATGAGGAGGGGTGTTAGTTATTCCTTGATGAAAGATGTATTGTAAATTCCTGGAATCAAATGTAACCTTCTAAATATTAGTAAAATGCTTGAGAAGGCTTACAAGATTCACATGGAAGAGAAGACTTTGTGTGTTATAAATGCAAACATGGTTTTGGCCCTTAAAGCTCCTATGACTTCCAATTAAAATTTCAAGATTGAGTTGAAGGTGGTGAAGCATAGGTGTCTTGCTACAACATCAAGTAAATATGAGTGATTGTGGTACTACCATCTTGGGCATCTCAATTTTTGAGATCTCAATGCTTTGCAATGGAACAAAAATGGTAACCGAGTGGCCATCCATGAACATTCTGTATGAGACTTGTGAAAAGTGTGTGCAAGCGAAGAAACACAAGGATTTATATAGCTATTTATATATTTATCTCATTATTGAGTGTATACTTACGAGGAGTGATTTTCAGATTCTTCAAAAAAAAATCAACAATGTATCTCCATGCCACTGACCCATTTTTAAAAGTATTTTTCAAGGGGATTACTCATTCTTGCGCATACCTCCAAAAACTCAAAAATTTATTTGCTGTGTCCAGAGATGAATCTCCAAACGCACCTAAAATCCCACAAACAAAGACGTTGCATGAGAGACACACTACTACAAAACGCACAAACAACAACGTCCAATTTATGACGATTCTTCCAACACCGTGGTGACATCTCTAAACCCATGACGCTAATATTTTATTTTATATTTTATTAAAAATTGTTAGCATAAAATAACAGTTGCATCTACAGCCGTAGCTCTATAATTCAGTCTTTCTTAGGTTCGAAACTCAGTGCCCTCAAATATATTATTCATTTAACGTTAGGGCACATCTTTTAATGAAAAATTTAGTTTTTTAATTTAAAAAAAATTAATTTCGATATATAAATTAAAACAAATTATCAATTAAACTATTTATTGTTAAAAAAAAATATTCATTTGAGATTCTTTATTGAGTACAGAAAAGATATAACTTATGTGGAATTAGAGTTTGAAGGAAATTAAATTTAAGACTAACTAGTTTGAGGAAGATAACCTTAAATTTTGTACTACTATTATATGACTCATTAAATTTTCAAAAAATTTGAAATTATGTAATTTTAATATAGGTTAAATAAGTTTTTGGTTCCTATAAAAATCTCAAATTTTGTTTTTAGTCCCTCTAAATTTTTTCTGTAAAGAATAGTCTTCCTAAAAATTTAAATTTTAACTTTTGATCCCTCCTGCAATTTAACGACGATATTTACAATTTAGCGACAGTTTTAGCGGCGATTTTTTATTTAGCGACGAAATTATAGACCATTTTAGCTATGATTTTGCCACGAGGGACCAAAAGTTAAAATTTAAATTTTTAGGAGGACCATTCTTTAAAGAAAAATTTTAGAGGGACTAAAAATAAAATTTAAGATATTTATAGGGACCAAAAACTTATTTAACCATTTTAATATTTATATAATTTTGCATCTAAAATACTATATAAATTTAACAAATATATACGAATTTTTTTTTGAATAACCATGTTTTTTAAAAAAATTCAAAAATAACCATGTTTTCAAAATATTTACACAAATGACCAATTTTCAGTCATTTTTATACTATGTCGCCACTTGGAGTCGACTACACTTAAAATTGGGAGCAAGTCGCCACTTGGAGTGACAACTTCTTTTAAAAAAAGGAGTCAGAAATTGCAACTTCTGAAGAGGAGTCAGAAGTTACAACTTCTAAAAAGGAGTCAGAAGTTGCAACTTCTGAAGAGGAGTCACTCCAAGTGGCGACTTGCTCCATTCTTTCAAAGAAGTCGCCACTCCAAGTGGCGACTTGCTCCCAATTTTAAGTGTAGTCGCCACTCCAAGTGCCGACTTACTCCCAATTTTAAGTGTAGTCGCCAGTGGCGACATAGTGTAAAAATGAGTGAAAATTGACTATTTGTGTAAATATTTTGAAAACATGATTATTTTAGAATTTTTTTTACAAAAACATGATTATTCAAAAAAAAAATTCAATATATACGACCTATCAATAGAAAAAAGAAACAGTAACGCAAAGTAGGGTTTGCAACTAGTAAATTCATACACTCATAGATGGCGCTTTGTACGTTAACATCGGAAGAAATCCTAAAGTCCTATGGTCAGAGTAGGAGGTCACATGGCTTCGGCTATGACCATGTTAATGCTAATTACAAGATAGTGATTGTTTTAACCTATCCTAGACGCCGAGGTCGTGTGATTTGTTCTATTTCCAAAACCGAAATAAATGTTTATACTTTTGGTATTATTTTATGGAAAAGTATTGTTCTATTTACTGTTAGTTAATGGTCAACTTATGGAATTTGAGAAATTGCTATAAAGTTGATTAATGTGCTCTACAGAACTTATTTGTTGCATTTGGTTACTAGTATTAGTTAATTAGTTCTTATTCAATGTTGCATTTGGTTACAATAGTTGTCTTCAAATTCCTTGTGATTGAGAAGAATGAGGTTGACAAGAAAAAAACATAGAAGTAAACTCTATCTTATCTCAGTTTTTCTTTCTATGGCTATCAATTCATTTCATCAAATGGAAATTAATTAGTATCGATCATTTTTGCACCATCTACTCTAAATAGTTTGTTATAAAAGGGCATTATTGAAAACTTATTAGAAGATAAAGAATTCAGTACCTTTAGAATTTATTAAACCAAAAACATTATATATGTTGTTTATTTGTTAATTGAGGTAATTAAAAAATGTTTTAAGAAGATTGAGAAAGTATTCATCATATAATTTGCTGGCACTTTTTGTACGGGGTACTGAATGCATAAAAAAAACTGTTAATTAACATTACAAAGTGTATTGCTAAAAAAACATTACAAAGTGTATACATTACAAAAATTTCATTAGAGTTATATATACAACGAGAATATCTAATATAAAAACACAAAAGAATAAGTACAACAAATTAAACATTAGGTACTACGTCTTAGAGTCATCTGATCAACCGTCGTTATTATATTATTAATAGTATGTTGGTTTTTCCTTATTTTACCGTAAATAGTGACACTTTTTATTAAACACCATAATAAAACAGTTGTAATTTATGTGCTTTTTTTGTAACGTGAGGATGAATGTGTTCAATTGATCGATGAAGGTCTTTGAAGATTTGAAGTTTTCTAGTTTTTGGATTTGCTGTGAACGGATGGATGTAGTTCTTGATTCGGGATGAAGGAATTGGGATCATGATTTTTAATGAATATTGAAAGTTATAATGATAGCAAATGAAAAGGGAGAAATAAAAGTGTAAATTGAATGAGAATGAAGTAAACAAACATAGTATACCAGTGCAGAAATTAAGAAGAGATTAAAGGTCCGGTTGTTTTTGACTCTTTTTTTAATGATTTTAATAATATCACATAATTATGTATAAAAAAATTTATAAAGAAATTTTTCATTAAAAATTCAATTGAAAATTTAGTTTGAATAGTTGTTATTAAAATGTTATTTTAGGTATTTTATCTTCTTATTTATTTTTCTTTTTTTTTTGAATTTAGGAGCCAATGAAATTGATAAATATATTAACAAAAGCTTTATATTAAATCTCTCGATTTTTATCGAACCCATGATCTTTTCCATATTAACCTTGATTTTTAAAATCTGAGGTGTTAAGTGCAGACTTTTCATAGCATAGTAACCTCGCTTGAATTGTCGAGATAAAATGAATTTCGCAACTGACGTTAGAAGTGTTATTTGTAGTAGTGAGTTTGGATAAAAATTGTGATCGAAATAGCGCAAAATTGTTTTAGAAGAAAAAAGTAAATGAAAAGCACATTAAATGTTATTAAATAAAATTTTGAATTTAAAGAACTTAAAGAAAGGACGCAAGTTCATACATTTTCTCACAAATTATTTCTCTTTGTAACTTGGATACATTTGTTCTAATGAAATTTGTGACCTCGATTACATGAATGAACTTGATTTAGATATGAACCTTTAGTAACTGTCGATAACAGTTAGTTCTCAAACGCTCGACACGTCTTCTTCTATATGGGCTTATGTCTTCTGAGGAGTTTACACATGTTTTTTAGTCTTTTTGAAATTGTTTCTAGTTGTCATGTTATCGTTTGAAAACCGTCATCACAACCTTTAATCGCTCTTGTTGAGAGATTCATTAGTCTAACCCTTTATTAATGTTGATATATACTTTTAGATCATCTAATCACTTGACTCAAGAATACACTAAGTCTCAAACTCTTATAGGCGAGTCAAACTCACCACCTTTTATACTGTATTTTACCCCAATGCAAACCTCTTTGAAATTCTGAACATGTTTTGAAGAGAGAGTGATCATAATCTTGTGGATATGTTCTTGAACTTTTTCAAATTGGGTTTTTTAGATCATCTAATCTTTGTACTCCAAAATGCACTAAGTTCCAGACCATTTGATACGTCAATCAAACCATCTTGATCGACATAATTAGTATGTCGAAACTAAGCCTTTTGTTGCACTTCCATTTTCAAACATAATTATTATCATTCTCCGTCGAATTCCTTAAGTGAACTTCACAGCCTAATAATTACATATTTTTGTGTAAAAAAAATTTACAAACAGATTTTTACTATTTCATCATTTTATCAATTTTTTTGTGATATCATAAATTCAAAAAAGTCACTTAATTTTGAAACTATTTCAAATAATTTTTTTATAAAATTATTTTTGAAATACTGCCTCTATTCCTTTATATAAGAGAGAATTTATTTTTTAGGTTCATTGAATAATTAATGTATTTAGTCAATTTATAGACTATATACATTGATTATTCAATAAACCTAAAAATGAATTGTCTCTTATATATAGGAACGGAGGTAACACAATTAAAAAAAAAAGAATTTGCGATTTCAACTATGTTTTGATCTTTAATAGTATAAATTTATGTTATAGGATATAAAAATTATTCATTCAATTTAGAAAAAAATCTAAAAAACTTATAATATTTTTAAAAAAATGTTTTCAGAAAATTCATTTTTTAAAATATAAAAAATTTAAATTAAAACAAAAAGACATTATAGTCATGGAAATATGACCAAATTTAATTAATGGTCCACTCACATAGTTATAAATAATAAACATCATATGATTTACAATGCACTTAATTAGAAAAAAATGAAGCATCAACGTCAGGCAGTGTGCTACTACTACTAATATGATTTGTATCCTTAGGTGTGTTGAGGGATTACTTGTGTCTACTTTATTATCGTGATGTTTAGATTATGAAGGAATTTGGAAATCAAGAATCTTGGACTAAATTTTTTATTATATGTTAATAAGTAAGTAGTCATGTCACTTTTCAGAACACACTAACTAAATTATATCTACTAGGGACATACATAAACTTCTGTCTTTCAAAATCAAAGCAACAAACAACTAGAAACTATGCCCTATTTGTTTATTTTGACACTATCATAATTCATGTCCTAGCATCCAATTCCAAAATGGTGCTAAGGTTCATTGGCTTCATGTATCTTGTTGAACCTGACATAATTTGCTCCACAATAAGTCTATTTGCCTTTTCAGTCGGATGAAATGGATCCCAAAATGCATACAAGCCTCTGTTGGAACATAAGTTGGAGGATGGTCTGCACACACCAATGCCATTATAGGCTCCTTGACCACAACAAGCTACTTTTGATGTCACAAATCCTACACATTATTCAACAACATAAATTAAATGTCACTCGGGACAAAATGAGTCTGACGTGTCAGACATTCCAACATCTTTTTGCAGATAGACAAAGTCGTAGGTTTTCACCCTCCAATATGTCCGTCTCATTTTTTTCTGAACTTTACAGGTGCAAATATTAATAATAATTTTTGTAATTTTTAATTTTTAGAGGTGCAAGATTTGTATGTCGGCTCTGCCCTGTCCTATTTTTTCACGGGCCAAGTTAAAAAATTTTAGACCCGTATTTTCAACTATGTCTGCCGCGTTTTTTCCCGAGATTTTACGGTGTGTGTCTAAACAAGCAGATATGACCGTTTCTCACCCCTAATTCGATCACTATTCGGTATATAGAAATAATATGAAGTATAAAGTAGTAGAATTTAAAATGCAAGTTAGGAAAAAGTTTAGAGTATAAAGTATCATTACCATAAGCTCTTGGTTTAGCAACAAAGTCATTATGCATTTGTGCTGTATTTGCAGCAATAAAAACGTCCCTGCCAAATCTCCTATTAAGTCCTTGCAACATTTGTTCTAGTCGAGGATTGTACAATGCCGCGCCACGTTGAAGTTCAAACGAACACCGTCCATTAGTACTATACCTGGCGCGTTCGGCAGGGGCACAACCTAACGGTCCTGTCCCTGTCACAAGAACTCGCCGTGCACCCAAATCATATAGCCTCTCCAAATGCTTTCTGTATTCACAAATGATGAACTTGACATAATGTGGTAACGAATATTCGCGAGATCTTGCAGAGTTAGGAACAAGGTAGTAGTTGTTTACAAAATCATTTCCTCCAACTGTCATAAGAACCAATGCTTGATTCACAAGTTGTTTAGTTCGCGATGCACCGATTATAGCAGCTAATCGTCGTTGATACTCTTCAAAGTAATCTAGTTGCATATGCATTCTTATCACATTCATCTGCACACACACACACACAAAAAACAGCATTATTATGGTTACATAAGCCACATTTTTTCGCATTTTGTCACAATATCGGAATATACTTACAAATTGAACACCGGTATCATTAAGAATTCCAACTCCGGCCGAACCGAAATTTGCACCAGTTAGAAGATTCTCTCCTGTCAATTCTGAGCTCAAGTATGGTAATGTAGACTCAGCACCAAGTTGTTGACCTGAAACAACATAGTTTAATATGCATGGATAAATATGTTCTATTAGGCCAAACCATAGATAGATAGATTTGATATTATTATGCATGGAAACTTAACTGATAAGATCAGGAATATTGAATCCGTTAGAGAATCGACCGGTTGGTTTACGAGTTGGATAATCGATTCCGTACGGAGGAGAATCGGCTCGTGCCGTTGTTAGTAAATAGTTGTTGTTTCCATTGTCAACAAGAGAATCACCAAATACAAAGAATGGTCTTGGCCTAGCTTCACTTCTAGGGACAAGAATACATAGTACTAAAATAAAACAAAAATGTATAACTAGAATAGGAACAAAATTTGAAGAGGATGATGCCATTGAGTTGATTTATTGATATGTGTAGAGATTCATTGTCATTGATGCCTTTATATAATCTTAGCATTATATTTGAAATCTCATAAAGAAGTTAATATGATTTATGTCCTGTGTTTGACTGTTGAAAAGGTGACATTTGTGTAAATGTTTTTTATGTCAACTAATCTAATTATTTGAATACATAAAGATTGAAAAGCTTATAATATGTGATGACTAGTTTTGATAAATGGATTTAATATCTGAGCTAGTACTTCGGTTCAACGCCATGTTGTTAATGGTGTACTGCATTATAAGTTGTTGCACCTCCCTCTTTTCCCAGTTATGAAGCCATTTAAAATTCTATCAGTGCTGGTAAAATGATAAACACTATAGTAATTAATATTTGACTCTACCGTTTATGATGTTGAGAGAATTAGTAACGTTACTTAAAAAAAAAGTTCCAATGGGATTTTGTTTGAGTTGAAAAAAAAAAAGGAGAGAAGGCTTTTATATCATTTTGGTGAGGATTTAATTTGTCATCCCACAAAATAAACTTAAGCATTCCCTCATTTTTCATAATTTCAAAAATGCTCTTGATAAACAAAATAAAACGGCTGAACGAAATTTAGGTTAGTTCATTCAAAATTTTCGGAACATGCATTTAAATTTTTTTGATAAAAATAAAGAATTTTTATCGAAAATTTTAAATTTTTCAATATTTTTTTTTCAAATTTCAGGTACAATTTTGAAATTTCGGTAAAAATTCATGGAAATTTCAAAAAATTTGGTATTTTTTTTTAAATTTTCATTATAGTTTTGAAATTTTTGATAAAAAATTAATGAAAATTTTAAAATTTTTGGTACCCAAAATTTCGGTAAAACTTATATTTTTGAAATTTGGTAACTTTAGACAAGAGTATAATGATAAAAACATGAAAAAATGGATGTGTCGGGTACAAATGAGGCGGTGATAAGTTAAAACCTCCATTTTGGTGGATGAGGTAACGTAAAATATATGAAAATTTCACTTTGTACCCCCATATTTCAACCTGTACCCCCGCTACACTAATTTTTTGACGAAAATACCCTCATATAAAAAGCATAAGATTTTTAAAAAAAATCATTTTTCACATCTATTCTAAAAGTGTTCCGAATTCTCTCAAAGTACATTGAATTCCGAAACAGTTTGGCCAAGTCTTCCGGTTCACAAAAAAGCACTCCGGAACACTTTTAGAAAGTGTTCCAAAAATTTTACCAAACCGGAACACTTTTAGAAAGTGTTCCGGTTTGATTTTTTTGTTGTCTTTTTTCGGAACACTTTTAGGAAGTGTTCCGGTTTGCAATATTGCATTCCGGAACACTTTTTGGAAGTGTTCCGGTTTGGTAAAATTTTCGGAACACTTACTAGAAGTGTTCCGGTTTGTTATATAATTTGGCATTCATTCCGGAACACTTGCACAAAGTGTTCCGGAATGGTTTTTGTGAAATCCGGAACACATTTAAAAACTGTTCCGGTTTGTATTTTTACACACCGGAATACTTGCTGGAAGTGTTCCGGAAGTGTTTTTCTGGACTGTTAAATTTTGTCTTTTTCGTAAATGGTAAAAGTCAAATAGTAAAATAATTAAATTATATTTAGGGTAAAATTGTCATTTTTAAAAAAGTGTGGGGGTACAGGATTAACTGTGGGGGTACAAAGTACAATTTTCAAAATATATGGAAGTGCGTTATTTTTCTCCTCAGGCCACATGCCGAAGTGAAAATTTTGAAAGTGTGTCACTTTTCATGTCAGTTGGAGGTTACTCGAGGGAAATTTCCTCACTTTTCACACGGGGTGGATAGTAAACCGAGATAAAATCTTTCACTTTTCTCCTCAGTTGTCACTCTTAATCGAGGGGATAGGAGTTACATAATCACTTTTCACATCATTTGTATACAAAACCAATATGATACAACTAAAGAAATAAATATGTTTTATTGTTCCACTCCTACGAGGGTAGAAATCTCTTCACATAAAAATAGGAAGACAAAATCATTGGATCTTTGATTTTATTTAAGATCCTTAATCTTACCTTTTAATTGTTTTATTTGATTAAGGTGTTATTGCACAAGTTACTTAGTGTTAAACACGTTGTGTAACAAAGGTAGTAAAGTATGTTCAAATTCTTTTATATGCACGGTCCTTAAAAATCTTATATAAAATCCTTTTAACCTTCTCTAAAAAAAGATTTCTACTCAATATTTAAAAACGCAATGCCTCAATGTATGCTGGGAAAAATCGCTATGTTTGACACAAATCTGAAGCCACATAACATGGTACTCTTCAACTATGAGGGAAAGGTAGGTTACACCTTAGAGGTGATTCAAGTTGACCTTACTGTAGGATAAATCACAAGGTCTGCCATATTTATGGTAAAAACATCAAAGGCTAACTACAACAATTTATTGGGCCGTGAGTGGATACATGGCATAGGAGCAATTCCATCATCCTTCCACCAGAGGATAACCCTGTCTGGAGAGAGGATGGAATTGTAGAGAATGTTGAATTAGACCAAAGCTACTATCCAGCAGAAGTCAACACTGTCGGTAGAAACAACTTTGACATAAATATTGCAAATATATGCCCCTGCACTCTAGCAAATGCTGCCTATTCTCCAACAAGCAATGCACTATACGTCCTGACCCTTCACCTGACCCATGGTTTTCAATGGGACAAAGATATAATGGGAGAAGAAAACAAAGTAGAAGGTGTTCCTGGACTTCGCCCAACTGGATGAAGCGACGAAGACAATGATAATGTCTAAGTCGAAGTACTTCGAAAATATTTCGGCCTATATGCCTAAAAACAAAATGAAGACGGCCTTGGAGGATGAAGTAAAATACATGGTTGTCGAAGCCATTGACAAAGAAAATCATGAGGAGGGACCTGAGATCCACTTCAAAACATAACCTCTGGACGAAATCAACTCCCTTGAGGGATAAGACCAGAGGCTAGACGCAACCTATGATGAAGAGCCTTTGGAATTCGAGAAGGATCCAGCAACGCCAAGTGCAAAGATGATGTGACGCAAGATCCGCTTGAAGAAGTAGATTTGGGAGATGGGTTCATCAAAAGACACACGTATATCAGCACCAAGCTCAACCCAAAAACAAAGGTCAAAGTAATCCAATTATTGAAGAATTACAAGGATTGCTTCGCCTGTGATTATGATGAAATACCAAGGTTGAGTAGAGAGTTGGTACAATTGAAGCTGCCTACAAAGGATGGCAAGAAGCCCATCAAGCAGACTCCAAGAAAGTTCGCACCAGAAATTCTCTCGAAGATCAAGGAGAAAATTGAAAGACTCCTCAAGTGAAAATTCATCCGGACCACAAGGTATGTCGAATGGATTGCTAATATTGTATTGATTTTAGAGATTTAATCTCTGCAAAAATGTTGATGGATTCAGGTGCAGGCTTCAGGTATCTTTAGTATGCTTGATGGATATTCATGATATAATCAAATATTTATTGCTGAAGAAGATGTCTCCAAAACAGCCTTTCGATGTCCAGGGACATTAGACACTTATGAATGGGTAGTTATAATACCTTTCAACTTAAATTTTTTTAGTTTAAAACGAACATGAATGGGGTACGTCTCAAGATTCATATCCATATTTTAAAAGTGATTTTTGATATTTCACTAGGGTAGCTGAACAATGTCGAGAGGGAGAAAAACAATTCCCTAAATAATAGAGGTTGGTCTTAGAAGGCTATGAACAAGATTTCTACTCGGTATTTTAAAAAAAAAACGCAATGCTATCTACGCCCCCCTTATATAGAATACGCCTCTGTTGCAAAATGTTCATATATGAAATATAGTGACAAGATACTACATATACATGAGAATGACATATCTGACTTCATAAAAACTAAACAATACTATATATCTGAATAATAGAACAAACAATGTAACAATCACCATCACAAACTTCTATCATTTTCCACTCACAACAAAACCATTTTCCTTAACATCTTCCACAATTCCTTCCACTTTCTTCTTCTCAAGTGCTTCAATCAAACTCCTCAAACTACTCTCAACATCTTCATTCACAGACTTAGGCATCAAATTCTCAGCAACATCAGCAGGTGTCATATCAACCACTTCCAACAACTCACCAATCTCATCAAACAAAACATGTGACTCAACATCCAAATAATTCTTAACAAGAACCTTAAATGCCTCAAAACAACAATAAGACAACTCCACATGTTTGTCCATCCTTCCTCTCCTAATTAGAGCAGGATCAAGTTTCTCCACAAAATTCGTCGTAAAAATTATAATCCTTTCCCCTTCGCACGCCGACCAAATTCCATCGATAAAATTCAACAAACCCGATAATGTTACTTTACTAATCTTACTACTATTCTCTTCTTCAATATCTTTTTTACTATGATAGCAATCTTTTTGATCTATTAATTCTCCTTCCACATTTTTCTCATTAATCTTCCTTTGGCTAGTAAAATCTAATGAACAATCAATATCTTCAACAACGATAACCGCTTTACTAGAAGTCTCGATTAACAACTTTCTTAACTCGGTATTATCCTTAACCGCGGTTAATTCAAGATCATAAACATCATAGTTCATGAAATTCGCCATAGCGGCTATCATAGTAGATTTACCTGTCCCCGGAGGACCATAAAGCAAATAACCGCGTTTCCAAGCCTTCCCGATTTTTGCATAATAGTCCTTACCATTTCTAAACTTCAAAAGATCTTTAATAACTTCTTCTTTTTTCCACTTCTCCATTGCAAGAGTTTCAAATGTTGCAGGGTGTTCGAACACAATGTGACTCCATTTGGATTGTTTGTAGCCATACCAACCGCTACTAGGGTTGTTAGTGTAAAGCTTTCTCTGCCTATTTCTCATTGCAATCTCTTTCCCTTCTTTCAAAACATGTTTGATGTACGAAACCGTTACTATATCTCTATGCTTTTTATGGAAAGTGAGTTTGTAGTATCGTTTATAATTCGAGAATGAAGAAAAACCATGCGATGAAGTTTCTATTTTGATTGCGGCCCACCAAAGTTTTACACCTTGAAACTCATCTGTGACTTCTTCATAATCATCTATGCTAAGAACCAATGGATTTTGACTGTCTTTCATGACTTCTGCTTTGAGTCTTTTGGCTAGTTGTGAAGAGTTTTCACTAAGGTAGGTTTGGATGAAAGTGTATGCTTCACTTCTTTTGAGTCTTTCACCTGAAAATTCATGGAATGTGATTTGGATGTAAGGGTATAGAAGGTTTAGTATTTTTTGTGTGGAGATTTGAAGAGAATCTCGAAATGCTGGTGGTAGAAAACGTTCTATTATGGCATACACAAACATGATGGTGGCTAGTATAGAGCCAAATTGTGCCCATAGTTTATTCATAGTTTTTTTTTTCTTTCTAATATAAAACTTTGTTTTATGTTGCTAAAGACATGCATGGTGGTATATATATTAAGAGGATGAGAAAAACACTATTAGAAGCACTCAAAGAAGTTTTGTTTTTTAGTCATGTCAACTAGGTTGGGTGTACTAAAGTAACTAAACAAACCATAAAACAATTATTAATTAATTAAAAAGAGAAAAACAAAAAAAATATGGGAAATTTTGGAGTGCATGAAATTTACTAACAATAACCAATTCAAACATATGATGATTCAAAGAATCTAGGAATCTAAATCAAAAGATTAAAAAGATTAAACCACAATAGATGAATCACATTACAAACAAAGCTTACTTTAGTCTTTTTGGTGAGAGATTGATATATAGAGTCATAAGTGCTACTAAATATGCATTGAAAGTGTGATCTTGATTATATATTTGTGTACTCGCTAAGAATACAATATGTGACAACTCCCGGTGGTAAAAGTTTGTTAGATGTTTTATTGTGTTTTAAAAATTGAATTAGACTGGCGGGTCGAATGGGTCGAAATCGAGAACCGGTCAGATAATCGGTCTGATTTAATTATTGAATCGAATATGTCGTTGAATCGGTGTAAATTGCTAAAAACTGAAAACATCGATGATTTTCTGAAATTGATGGTTTAATTACTTTTTTGATTTTAATTGTATTAATTTTAAAAAATTAAAACGACGTCGTTTTGATTATTTTAATTAAAAAAATTACAAAACAAAAAAATTATGATATCATTGACAGAGTAGATGTTGCAGACGCGATTAATTTTGTTATAGATTATTTTGATATTGAAGAAGGATATCTCAATACTAAAACAATTTTTTTTTCCTTTGAAACTAAATTTAGTAAACCATGTAGTTATTTTATTATATAGCAAGTTTTCTCACCATTAACACAGAAATCTCCCTTTATATTATCATTTATTTTCTGTCATTTACTTTTCCATAACCAAACATTTTTAAAAACTATTTATTTAGAATCATAAAAAATGTTGAATCCATCTTTAATCAAAATTAGTCTCTACGAATACTTACACTTGCTTACCACAAAATTATGCAGCAAAAACCTAAAGTTTTTTTTTGCTTTTCTAGAAAGAATGATTTGTTTATGAGTCTAGACACATTACACCATAATACCTTAGTGATTTGTTCTATACATTGTTTCCACTTATATAGATGTAAATCATCTTAATATGAAGTGAAATACTTCGCACAGTCTAAGCGAAGCACTCGCGCCTATTTGAGTGATACAATTGTGAGGCAATGATGAATTTTGGTTAACTATTGATTAGAAAGAAATATTGATTGTAATCTTTGATGTATAAACTTATCCATGTACTTATTTTTCTTAAATGATGCCATTTTTTTTTAAAATTTTGTTGCAATCAAGTTATAAATGTTTGAAAACCATGTTTAATTGACAGCCCTAGTTGTTAACTGTATGTACTAATGATTTGAAACCATATAAGTGTTAATTTTATAACTTTTGTTTGATAAAAAAAAATGTTAATGTGAGGAGACTTGATAAGTGTATAATTTATCTAATTTTTACACATTCATTAACTTACTTGATGTAAAAAAAAAAACCCTCTCATTTATGTATAATTTGAATGTTGTCATTTACATGCAAATTGATTCTATTTTATAAACTTTTGAATTTAAAGTGTTCCTATATAGATAGAGGTAGAGGCAAGATTGGCTGACTAGGCTACTTACCTGTGGATATGCATAATGGTTTATCCATATTAGTTTCGGTCCTACAAGAGAAAATTGTGTAGACCTAGAAGGTAGAGAAATTGGTGATAACAATGTTGTTAGAATAGGTACGTCACAAATATTTTATCAAACAAAATTTTATAAGACTTGAAGAGCAAGTCTAAACTTGACCTAGAAAACACCATATATTCGAGCATGGACTTGACCTAGAAAACACCATATATTCGAGCATGGAAGTAAAGGCTAGATTGTTGGATTACAGACAATGTCATATATTGACTGTTTGAGAGAGTTAACAGTAGGAACATTAATATAAAGTTACTTTGTGAGAGACACACCACTTGTTCACCTAAAACCTTAAGGTGATAGGTGAGTGAATTTCCCACTTATATATGCTTAAGTCTCCACATTCTTATCCAATGTGGGACTATTTCCTCACTTACTCACACTTGTTATATTATTCTAACACTCTCCCTCAAGTGTGAGTCCACAATGCTCACCACTTGTACCGCCGTTGACATCTTGCAACGGAACACCACTTCTTGGACGCATTTCGATACAAGTTTCTTCTGGTCCCACTTCTTGGACGCATTTCGATACAAGTTTCTTCTGGTCCCTTTCTCGAACCAAAGGCTCTGGATACCATGTTCTGGTCCCTTTCTCGAACCAAAGGCTCTGGATACCATGTTTGAGGGAGTTAATAGTAGGAGCATACCATGTTTGAGGGAGTTAATAGTAGGAGCATTGATATAAAGTTGGGGATCAAACACCTTGTGAGAGACACACCACTTGTCCACCTAAAACCTTAAGGTGATAGATGAATGGGTTTTCCCACTTATATATGCTTAGGTCTCCACATTCCTTATTCAATGTGAGACTATTTCTCCACTTACTCACACTTGCATATTATTCCCAATAGGAGAACTGACAACATGAATAATTGGGATGGAAATAATTTAATAAGGGTCAACGGAAACCATAGATCAAATTAAAAAGAGAAGAAAGACGTTATACCAGGCGTGACATGACCATTCATGAGATCGCGCGACCCAAACTAGCCCACTTAGGACATGGACACCCAACCTAATCCAAATTTATTAAGTTAGAATTCTTTTAGTGAGTGGTAGATGTAACATCCCAAATTTTAATAGTTATTTATTAATTATTAATTATTAATTATATTATATGATAATTAATTAAATAGTGTGAAATTGTGAATATTTGAATTATTTGAATAGATGTGTTATTTGGATATTGGGTTTATGAGTAGAAATAGAGTTATTTAGTATTGGGCCTAATTATAATGAATGGAAGTAATAAGGAGGTGTTAATTTCTAAGCCTAAATGAAGTTTACTAGTTAGTAAGGGTTGTGAGAAAATAGAGATTAGAATTATCATTTGATGGAAAAGAAGAAAAAGAGGAGAAGAGAAGAGGAAAAGAGAAGATAAGAGGAGAAACCCTAAAGGAAGAATATACAAGTGGTAAGGGGGAGAATCTTCATTATTATTTATTTGTATGTGATTGGGTAGTGATTAGTAACATGCTATAGGATTGGGTGTCTCAACTTCTAGGTTTTAGTTAACTCAAATTGAATTGGAAATTTGGGGTTTATGATGAGAAAAAATAGATTTGATGATATAAATAGGTTCCCTATGATGTATACATGTTAGATGATGTTTAATTTGTGATAAATTAGTATTAGGAACTATTTTGAAAGTGAAATTCGTGGGCTGGACAGAACATTTCTGTATCAGATTTTTCTGCATAATCGTGAGGCCGCTGAGCGGGGTAGGGGCACTGAGCGCGGCTCATTGAATGCAAAAAAATACTTTCTTGGTTTATGCATGAATGGTTTAGGGGATTGCTTACTTATGATTTATCATTAGTTTTCATGAATTTTAATGATTACTTTGATGAGTTTTGGATTGGTTTTGGATGTGATTTTGATGAATACATGTTACTTGAATTTAGTATATGTATGTTGTATTTTTGTGAATTGTTGAGAACAACATGAGTTGACTTGTATGCTATATGCCATTTGTGATGTGTGAGGATAGTAAATATTATGTGTATTGCTTGTTGATGATTAAACATGATGTTTGTGCAAAAAAGGTGATAATTCAAAGTGTTGAATTATTGTGGTATGCTTGAATAATTAAGGTTGGTGATAATCTTAATTTGCATATGTGTTGATTAAATTGCACATGCATTCATGGGGAGATAGAACTCCGATATTGGTTGCTTTGATCCTATGTGGAAATAGAAGCGGTGAACTATGTGTTCATATTGGTGGGCTTTGGTCTTGTCCGAATCGAACGCATGATTTTGGTTCTAAAATAATGAATCGGAAGCGAGGTGAGCTTGATGTTTACGATGGTACCACATGCATGAGTCACATTGCATTAACGTCTCATGTGTAATTAAAAAATGTGTGTTTTATGTTGGAAAATATGGTAATTGGATATGTGAATCAATTGTTTGATTGTATTGGTGATATTTATGCTATATGCGATAATTGTGAATATATTATACTTGGAATATTTGTAAAATGATACTCTTTGATAATTGGATTGTGGAAATCATGTTTTATCGAATATCACATGAAGTGTGGAGAATTCTTTAATAGATGTTTGTTTCTATATTGCTTCCAATTTATATACATTTTGATAATGATGTGAATTCTCACCCTTCTATTGTATGTAACATTCTATACGATATCGTGCAGGTTCTGAGAATAGTGGTGCTTCGCACGAGACTAGTGGAGAAACTTATCTTATTTTTATCTACTTTCCTTAGGTAGTGAGTCATTGCTCTGGTCTATGTAACACATGAGATTATATTTGGATTCATGTTATGACTTGTTTTGAGAGATGTTTGCTATTACTCTCTTTTATTTGGATATGTATGAGATTATGTGATGATTGACCTTGGTGCCTATTACTTGTGATATGATTGGTAGTACGGGATATCAATCATTTATATTTTATTAGTGAATTAATTATTCTGCTGTGAGATGCATGCTTCGTTTATTATAAGGAAACGTGAATTTAAATACGTGTTATGATCATGACCAGTATGCAATTTGGTATTTGTGTAACCAATGTGACACCCTTATAATATGCATGATAAATTACTCTGATGTATGCTATAGTTATTATGAGGTAGAAAATGAGTGTTACAGTAGACAACATGGTCCTGAATGATCTGTTATTGTCACCTCTATAAGGAAGAAATTATTCCTGATATTAACAAGGAAAAATTGAGTTTTCCTATCTGCACGTTCTAATTAGCCAGTTGGAATAGAACTAATTCATCTAACTTTTGATTCATAAGTTAGAAACTTCTATCATAAGTTAGAAACTTCTATGATTGAGATGACTTCGTTCAATATTCATATTTAAGACATCTAAAAATCCTCTTCCACTTCTCAAGCGAGTAAAATTCTCCTTATTATATTTTCTACAAGTACAGTAATTATAAATAAATTAAATTTATAAATATAAATTCAATAAATAATTTCCTTAAATAAAAAGAAGAAACAAATCGGATTCTTTATATACATGATCAAAATTAATTGTTTAATTTTAATCATTAAATAAAATATTTGTCTAAGTAACACTTTTTATTGGAAAACAATGTCACAACTTGCATAATTAGGGAATTGCCTTCACCAAAAATGCCACTAAACAAAATAATATGCTCCAAAAGCTCTTTACAAATTATGGTGACAGAATCTTCTAGCCGCAGATAGCTTGTAAGATGTTTCCTTAGCATACGAGGACCATCTATAATGAAGTAGAACAACTTTTACTGGTTGATTGTGTATTTTCTCAACTTTTACTCAATGGTTGGTTCTAGTAGCAAAGAGACCAACTGTCAAATAATTTTATTAGATTTTTAATAAATTTACACTTTAAATCTTAAGCATATCTGTTCATCCTTTGTAACATGAGAGGGACTAAAGAGCATGCATCAAATTATTTAAAGAGATTTCTAAACAACATAAATAACAAGTACGAAAAGTCCAAAAGGAAATCTACTATAATGGATTTAGATGCATATAATCTAAAGGTTGATTATGATTCTATTTACTAGATCTTATGTGTGTGGCAAGTTGCAAGACAATGTCGGCTTAACTTTTTTATGACTTGGACAAGTAGTCCATTATTCATATGCATGTTCATACACATTCAGATATGCCCCTTCAGCTCCCATCGTGCATGACAAAAATCCAGCTAGGAAAGTTGTTTGGACTTGGCAAAAATTCCAGCTAGGAAAGTAGTATGGACTTGGCAAACATCACTCATTGTCAAAGGAAATTGCTTCTTCCATTGTAAGTGGAAGTGAAGTATCCTACAGAAATTGAAAATGTCTATACGAATTCGAAAGTGTATTTTCGGCTGTATTCATTTCATATCAAACACATACTTAAATGAATCATATCTTTTTTTTTGTTTGAAAATAGTCGGAAGATATTTTCGTTTGAAAATAGTCGGAAGATATTTTCGTATTCACCCTATATTGATTCTGTCGCGGCACAAAAAATATTTGAGTGCACGAACACTCGAAATACAATAGAATTGTCACCGAATTGTTTATTTTTCTAAAGAAAAACGTCGATAAAACCCTAAAAGAACAAAAACATGGTCCGCACAACTAAATTTAGATTTGGGGGTCGGTTATATAAAGGGAAGATATTAACACCCACACACCCCGTTGTATTCAATGGAAACCATTTAGTTAATTTTGCAAATATGAATGTTAGCTTTAGATATTTGTTTTCTTATAATTATTATGATGTGTTTACAAAGACAAATAGAGGATTAAGAATAGATTTTTTTATTAGGGTGTTTGACAAGATGTTGAATCCCGCTTCTACGTATTCTCAATTGCGATAAGAAATTCAAAGCTACGTAGTTCTTAGTGGAAAATGATTGTGTGTTAGTTCCTTATAGAGAGTGATGATTAGGTCGTATTGAGCGGTTAAATAATGTTTGTTGCTCGCGCTTGGAGGCTGAAGCGTTTGTTTGTTTCGCGTCGAAATGGATAAAGTATGACTTGTTTGTAAAAAGGTTTTGTGTCATACTAAGGCAGGAAGTTGATTTGATGAATTGAAGTTGTTTTTAGATAAATGACGAGTATTCGAAAAAAGAAAGATCTACATCTAGTATCCAAATACTCTGGTAGAAAGAGGCATACACCCAATTAATCATTTTTCATCCTAATTTATTGAAAAATATATGAGGCGAATTGAGTTGTAGTTCTTTAATGAAATACAAATATTCAAATGACAATCTCTTCAACTTTTATCCAAAAACTCGAGGGGAAAAAGATCTATGCCCAATTAGTTCTTTTTCAACCATAAAAGAATGGACTAAATTAGGTTAATTATTATATTTTAGTACGAAAGACGAGTATCTGAATAGCAAGCTCTACATTTTGTATCAAAATACTCGAGAAAGAAAGAGGCCTATGCCCAATTCATGTTTTTTCATTCAAATTTATTTGAGAAAAGTTTTGAAGTATTTGGATTGAGTTTGGAAAAAGACTTAATGTTGATTAAATGATTTGATTTGTTTTTTGGTTTAAGATTGATTTACTAAAATAAAATAATTTAATTTTAAAAAAAACTTTTATTGATAAAGTGTTTTTTGATTTTAGAAAAGTTCGATGGTTTTTTATTTTAATTATTTTATAGTTAAACGAATAATAACAATAAAATTAAATTAAATTAAAATGAAAAGAAAATGGGGTTGCACATGGTAAAAGGTGACTAAAATCAAAAACAAAATGAGTTTGGTCCAAAATAATACAAAAAGAAAAATAAATAAAATAAAATAAACAGGGGGTGCAAACTTAAATCCAACGAATACGCAAGTATAAAACTAAAGTCCAATTGTTGTAAAGCTTAAGAGCTAAGGTCAATTGAAGTGGCATCGTTGACTCTTTCATGAGCGTTTGACCGGCTTACTTTGGCATTCAACAAAGATCAAAAGTCTAGATGGAGGGCATATGGTGGAGACTTTTGTACAAGAGTCATTGGGTCAACCCAAAAATCAATTAATCCAAAGGCTATACGAGGCACCACATGACCATCCATAAGAGATGTTCAAATGAGAATTAATGAGGGGGATCATATGGGATTCCTCTCTCTCTCTCTCTCTCTCTCTCTCTCTCTCTCTCTCTCTTTGTGTGTTCTTCTATTGAGCTCTCTCTGTAAACACTAAAACCCACACACATGTCAAAATTTTTAGATCAAAACTCCAAATCCCTCAATTGTTTTCCAATTTGTTCTAGAACACGATCTTTACAATTATGAATGCATTACAAGTAGAACACTTGGATGTGTAGGGTATAGGTAAATGGATGACGATTTCTGACATGGGTAACTCTATTGCTTGTAGATACAATGTCGTATTTGTCTTCCTTTCCAAAAGACTTAACATTAGATATATTAAAAACTGTTTTGTCAAGTGTTAAATAGAAAACTTGACTATCAAAACTCTTTTGTCAAGTATTCCAATAACTAATGTAGGGATACACAATTTTTCAATTTCGTAAAATTTAATAATAAATAAAAAATGTATAATTAGAACATTTGGATAAATGTTGAGGTAAAAGAATAACAATAAATGTATATGGTAAAGTTTTCGAGAAATTAACTTGCCACGCTCCAAATTCAAAATTAAAAAGGCAGTGCCAAATTCAAAATTTTGGGTGTAAGGTTAAATTCTCAAACATTTCTTCACCTCAATACATTTTAGCCCAACCCAAATTAGACACAAAACTAAAAAAGCCCAAAAGTGAATCAGAAGAGAAAAAAAGAAAAACTAAAAACCGTAAGTGAATAGTTGGAAGCAGCTGAAGAAGAAAAAATGGCGGCGCCAAATTCAGAGGAAAATCCTCAGAAACCGAATTCCGAAACATTCCAGTTATTTTCCTCCTCGTCCTCCGTAGGTTCCGGTTTCGGAATCTTCGACGATGTTTCACAACAAGTTAACGTTATACCTCCTCCTCCTTGTGTCGAAGTTCTCTCCTCTGATTACAAGGTTTGTTCTTTCAATGTTCATGAATATCTGAACTAAAACGATGTCGTTTTTGAAATTTTGTTGTTTTTGTTGAAATTAGGTTCCTTTATTCGGAAAACCAAAGTTTGAGTCTGTGGATTTTGATGGGGTTACTTTGTTAAAGGTAAAGTTTGTTTTTTTATTACTGTAAGTATCAAATTTGGTGCTTTGAGTTCTTGGGTATTGTTGGGACTTAGTTTTATGATGTTCTTGTAGGGGAGAGTGAATACTCAACAAGTGTTTGGTTTGTCGAATTCTGATTTGGTTCCGGGGAAATATGAAGGTGATAATAGTGTTTTATTCTCTTGCATTTTTATCTATGAAGTAATTTCATCGAATATAACACAAACACAGACATCAGACACAACATTAACAATGATATTAGACATTTGTTTAATGTAAGGATATATGTTGGTATGAAGTGTTGTATATCTATGTAGATTTCTATTTATTTGTTTATACATTCATTTTTCATGTTTTTGATGAGTTATGAAACACTGACATAGACACGGATACCAGACACGTAGACGAGCCTTTTTGTCTGAAGTGTTGGTGTTGATGCTACATTGTTGATTGTACTGAAATAGTTGCGAATTTGGTTTTCTTTGGCTTAGGAGGACTGAAGCTGTGGGAAGGTTCACTTGATCTAATTAAAGCCCTTCGTTCGGAAATTAAAAGTGAGCTTATTTCATTTGGTGGGAAGCGAGTATTAGAGGTGGGAATCACTTTCTTCAGGTGATTCTATTGTATATTGTATGTATTATATGTTCGATAGAAGACTGTCTATTACCTTCAGGTCATTCAGTTTCAGTTCTGGTCAGGTGCTTATAGTTTATATTGCAACTGTATGACATAATTTTGTGATTTGTTATAGAAATAGTTTATATATAAGCGGTTAATTACGATGTTTATTCAAACACGGTCGCTAGTCTTTTGGTAGGAATATTATTCATCGGTATCATTCAATTTCAATTTTTTTATTCAGATTGGATGCGGTCATGGACTGCCTGGAGTCTATGCTCTGCTTGAGGTGAAATTATGGTTCATTGGCTTTGCTTTAGTATCTTCAATTAAATTCGAAAAATATAATAATCTGTTTATCACGGTTGATTCAGGGCGCGGCTGTTGTACATTTCCAAGATTTCAATGCAGAGGTTCTACAGTCTCTCACCATTCCCAATTTAAATGCAAATTTCTCCGAACGAACTCAACCATTGTCGTCACCTTCGGCAAAGAACGAGCCGGAAGTTCGTTTTTTTGCCGGTGACTGGAGTGAAGTCGATAAACTGCTCCTTCAAGTTGGTACAAATGCAAAACACATTGAAGTTTCTGGTTATGATTTTATTCTCATGGCAGAAACAGTTTACGCAATCAACAGTCTTCAAAGTCTCTACAATCTTATCAAGAAGGTATTGTTTCGACAATTGGTGCATTTATCTGTCTATATTTAATCAGCACTTTGATGATAAAATATCGGTTTCTTTCTTATATAATGTAGTGTTTGATACATCCTCATGGAGTTGTATACATGGCTGCAAAAAAGCATTACTTTGGAGTCGGTGGAGGATCTCGGAGATTTCTGTCTGTGGTGGAAAAAGATGGTTAGTTAGCATTGATATCATCATGGTAGTCAGAATCGCGATCCTACTTGTATTTTACACTGACAACTCTATATATGCAGGTGTTATGACTAGTAAACTGGTTGCTGAAATTACAGATGGTTCATCTAATGTTCGTGAAGTATGGAAGCTTACATTCAAGTAGTGCTGAAATTTTTTTGTTGGAAGGGTGATGGTTGGTACCTTCAATGGTGGATCATTAATGTGTTGTAAATTAATATAATCAAGGGTTAATATCTAATTCTTCATCTGTTATTTGAGGTTAGTTTGAAAATAGACGGTAAAAAAACACAAATTTTTCATGTAATGCTCAAGTTTTCCAAACAACGCTCGATCAAACTCACATCCAATCTTGCATTTACATCGATTTGTATTTCGTTGTTCTCATGGTTTCTTCTGTTGTCATTTTATCTCTTTTGCGTCATACCGTTGAGTTGTTGGTAAATGGTGTTTTTGTTACGATATCGCTATCGATTTTAAGTCTTTTGCACTTGGGAGATGCTGCTTGTTAAATTTACGTTTAAGTGTTGTTTTAAGGGTTTAAGGGCATTTTAGGTGAATTAAGTATTAATTATATAATATAGGACAAATTACACTCACCTCCCCAAAGGTCGGTTAAAATGACACAAGCATCCCTTCTAGTTTGTAAATAAACATCGACTTCCTGTGAAGTTTATTAAAATAACATTGACACTCTTCTGACTTTTAATAATAGTCAAAGATTATGTATAGGTGACATTTACTTACATTGGTATATGTATATTTAAGGGAGGTTAGTACATGTTTTAAAATTAGATGGAGTGTTTGTGTGTAATGGTCCCTATAATATATTTATGAGATTGTAAAAAAAAATATTCAAAGCTGCTGAGAAATGTAAATCAAAATACGGGACATTATAAAAGTGTATTTGATTTGTTAAAGAGTGAGGGATATCTATAAAGAACAAAAGTTCTTGTTCAATGATAAATTTAAAACACGATTAAAAATTTGGGTAGAAAATTAGACAATTTCTCACCTCATCCTTGTTATATGGGGTGCACCCTTAAAAATTTCTAAATATTTCTGGGTGAATTTAGAAATATATATCCGAAAGTTTCAAATATTATTTTTTAGTAAAATTTAGTTTAGAGATACCTCTCCGAATACATCTCTTGGATAAATTTAGAAATACATGTTCGAAGTTACCTTTGCTACAATTAATTTTTTTAATCATTTAGTGATATTTTCAAAGTTGTATTTTTGAAAGTTTCAAATAGGAATTTGAGTATATAGCTACATTGCATGATCATCTTTCTCACTTTTCAAATAATACCAAACACCTCCATAACCAATAAACCTTGAAAAAAAATCTCTTAGCAATCAACTTTTCGATTCAAAATCAAATTTTGTGCATTCTAATCCATCAAAGGGAGCATCATAAGCTGTAATTTTAGGTAAAGTTCTCTCATTTTATCCCTAATTTCTTGCATTGATATTTAATTTGAGCTGAAAAAACGCCAATCTGTTTTAAAGATGCATATCTGAACTGACCTATTTACATTATTTCAGATGCACTTACAAATTTAATTGTCAGGGGTTTTTAAAATTTTTGTTGTTTTCTTTCTTATTAGATATGGTTCACTCAAATATGTTTTCCAAAGTAGTTGTACGTGACAATGTAAAACATGATGTAACGAAGGATAATGTTAAACTAGTGGAAGTTAAGCAGGATATTAAACCGAAAAAAGTGAAAGATGGTATTAAAGTGATATAGATAGACATTAGTTAAGGTTTCATCAATGAATAATTGTACACTGCTCACGAACATAGCTTCAATGAGTCTGCATGGTAGTCAGGAATTTGGGGTTTTACATTATAACTAGAAGGTCCAAAAATTGTTCTAATATAAGACAAACATTTGTAACCATGACATGCGAGAGAAGTGAGATGTATGTTCCGCTGATTCAGCTTTTGAAACGTGATGACATCAGAACGAAAAGTGTGGTTGTCTGGTTAAACTACGTTGATATTATAATGTCGATGAGATGTGAAAATTTAATGTGCTTTATGGAATATATAACCATGAATTGCAAACAAAGCTAGTCGTCATCTCATCGTATGTCGTCTTAAACTAGAGGAAAAGGATATTGTTTCAAACATGTCTTTAATCAGAGTGGCGTCGAAAATCAAACTTGCAGACTTGAAATAGAAACACCCAGAAATTGTTTCAAATATCAAGCAGGTATAAAATCATCATCATAGAAACAACATGGGGGTAAGGGGTCCAAGATCTGAAATGCTACAACTTTTGAATGAAAACCATTATGTTTCTAGGTGTGCAATATGTGATGATGAAGTCATTGTTTGTGACATTTCCTACTGTACTCACTATTGATGCAACATACAAGACAAACAAGTATAGGTTTTCGCTTAAAATGGTTTGTGTTATTTCTACATAGAAGACTTTTTCAGTGGGACTTGCATTTTTGGAATCCGAAAAAGAGGTCAATGTTACGTGGGCCTTGGAAGTATGCAAGAATTTGTTGAAGGACTGAGAAAACATGCAGAAGGTAATTGTCACTGGTCGAGATACTGCATTAATGAATTCAGTTGCAAAGGTGTTTTCTACATCATGCACGTTACTTTTTCAATATCACATTACAAAAAAAGTGAGAAGTCAACTAAAACCCGTTGTAGGAACCAACCAAATCAAAGGTGATGACGAAAAATAGTCAAACCAAGTGTAGTGGTGGAAAAAATTATGGATGCATGGACTGGTATAGTAAATTCATCCATAGAAGAGTTGTATGTTTCCTCGGTAATGCAATTTAGGGGCATGTGTGTCCGATATCTAAATTTATTGAAATACGTTGATAATACTGTTCTAAACAAAGTGAAGGAAAAATTGTCTGTGCATGGACCGATCAGGTTAGACACCTCAGCACTACAACAACTAACATAGTTGAATCAACGCATTCGACATTGAAGAAATGGTTGGATGATAATAATGATGATTTCTGTCGAGATTGAGACACTGTGAACCAATTAAGTAACTCATTTTAAATTTTCATATGAATCTAAATACAATTTAGATTCAATTGTAATAAAATTAATAATTTATTTTATCAAATTGAATAATACTCTATACGCGTCCAAACAACTAATAATGTTAACAATTCACCAATTATTTTTATCTGACAAACAATATTCTTATTTTAAAACCATGATTGAAGAGAGTATGTTTTATTTTAATTCATGAGTCACTATCAGTATAATACCTATTTTATTTTAATCAATAATTGTTTTTATTTGAGAGATGAAATTCTTATTTTTAAATGTCAAAAGTTATTTTCCCCCTCTATCTCATGGGTCCTTCTCTTTCTTTCTTTTTATATGATTATTTAATACAATTAAGTTTATAAGATCATTCATTATTCATTTTACAATAAGTAACCCATTTTAAATTTATATGTGTATCTAAATATATTTTATTCCATAGCAAATACATTTACCCACACAAACACATGAGTACCTAGTTGAAATATAAAAGAACACCAAAACTCACATGTTTCATGAGTAAAAACTATATCTAAGTAATTCTTTTATTTTTCTAGTGCACCCGCATAAATTATGAAATTGTATTATGTAGAATATTGTTGATCGTTATGTTTGATATGAATGTTAAATTCATGTCAAAATTTCTAAAGTATCTTGAAAAAAATTTGTCGATATATCATTTTACATCAAATCTGTCTAAATTTATATGGGAGAATCAAACCTAAAGCTTTAAATATATTTTGTGCAAGTGTCACCGTATTTTTTTCTTTTTCATGTTTTGAAGCGGACCTCCAACACAAAATTTAATAATCTTTAAATTTGATTTTAATTTCTAATTTATGTTATATTTTTTATTGATATTATATGCTTCAATTTTAAAGGAGATGATAATAATTCTCTATGATAGTGAAATATACTTAATTAATTCATATAATTTTTAGAATTTACTAAAGTTAAGTTTTTTTTAATTAATTTGTGCCTGTAATATTTGTATTATTGGTGGAGTTATGAACACTCATGCTTGTTTTTTCATAATTAAGGATAGGAATATGTCAGACCGACTAACAAGGACCTACGGTCTAGTCTATATAAGTTTATACCAGGTTAGATTTTATTTTTTTTAAATAGAAAAGACTTAGGTTTTTTATAAATTTGTTTAGTTAAAAAAGGTTAGGCCACATGCCATAAAAAAACATTTTAAATCTATCAAACCGGCATATTTAAATAAAGTGAATAAAATTATTATTATTATTATTATTATTATTATTATTATTATTATTATTATTGTTGTTGTTGTTGTATTATTTTATCTGTAGTTTGAAATAAAATACAAAAATAAATCTTAATTATTTTGAAGAACTTACGAATATAAGCTGGAAAAAGCTTATGCACAATGTTTTTAGTTGTTTTTATAAGTTCTCTTATAAATAGTATCACAAAGCTTATGTTAATAGGTAAATTTGATTAAGTAAATGCAAATAAGCATTTAGTCTCAGTTATATTTTAATTTGTTAGTATATTTAAAAATTATTTGAATTTCTTATTTATAAATGTTCAAATAAAATAAGCTTTTATGTAAGCTAATAGGTTAAATAGGACTTCGAGAAAAAAAATCTATGATAGATCTCATGTCAGATTTAAGCTTTGTAATTTTTAACATGTCAGACTCAGACTTAACAAAGTCTAACTCATGCCAGTTTAAGTTTTTCATGCTTATTTTTCGTCTAAAAAAAAATAATATTGTATACTTTTTTTAGATATGTGCCATACTTTTATTGATTTGCCTTTTCGATGTCATTTTCTTTCTTCAGTTGTCTTTTTCGTATTTAGAAAATGCTCCATACGAAAAAGCTCCATATGTTTTTTACTCACTCAAAAAGTATGTTATGTATATAAAAAAATGACACAACAATATTTTTTTTTATCGAAAAATGAGGAAGGAGAATAAAAAACTGTTTAAAAAATAAATAAGGATTGATTTGTGAGTTGGACAAAATAGAAAGACAAAAAATATAATTTAGCTTCAAAATTATTAATTATAAAAGCGATATTATTAGGGAAAATATAAATTTTGTTTTTAAAAATATAAAATTAAATTCTCCCCAATACCATTGAACAAACACTTTCGTACATTCATTATTTTAAAGATATTTTATTTTATAAATGCAATACAAACAATTTTTACATTATTTTGTATGTGTTGGACAATATACAATATAAATAGTTGTTACATGACTAATGATTTATCCTGTGTTCTTCTTCTTACAAAAATATCAACCAAAGTATGCCAAAAGTGGGGACAACAACAATGTGACATTATCAAAATGAAATTATAAGTTTTATAATCATTTTTCAACTTACCTGTTAAACGCAATAACAATTATCAAAAAAACATTTTCCAACTTTAGAAGAGCCACACAAATAATCTGGACAATCATCATTTTCCTCACAACCTCGAGAAGCTGTGGTTTTAAACAAATATAAAAGAATATTATTAAAACATGATGAAATATTATATGTATTAAATATATAAGAAAATAGCCTTACCATAGACATTTGTTACAACAAAAAATATGGAGAAAAATAGGACTATAGCATAAACAACTCTCAAAATTCCAGACATATTTTGTTCTCATAGGAAAAAAATTGTTTGACAGATTTATAATGTAAAAAACATCATAATTTAAAATAAGTATAAATTAAACATAATTATCGATTGTTACAAGAAACCCTTTGTAAAATCAAAATTATCATTAAATGGCTCATAAACACTTCAATACGAGATGTTTGTCCCTTTATCTCACCAGAGCGATGGATTGATCTTTGTAAGGATTTCATACAGAAATCTCATTGGTAATCAGAGTTAATTCCCATTTATTTATTAACTTTGAAGTATTATTTTTATTTCTCTTTCAACCTTTTATGATATACAAAGGAAAATTGCCAAAAGGAATGCTAATTTTAAATAGTTATAAAAAATAATATTATCAATAAAATTATTAATCATCAATTTCAATAAATAAATGTTACAAATAATTCTTTTTATCCTTTAATTTATTGTAATAAATTTTGGCATTTTATTATTAAAACCTTGCAATATATTGTTAAGTGAAAATTTGATTATTCAAGTGTTGTAACGGGTTATAACAAGAGGGTAATCAGTCACAAGTATGTGAAATAAATTAAATAAGTAGAAGAAAAAAAGGATTCTTACGTTTGTATAATCGGTTATGCATTTGCAATTATTAGTTACAACTGTTAGTCTTTTTAAAAGTTTTAGCAGTTGTAATTGGTTGTAAATTTTGTGTAACCGATTACAGGTTCGACAATTTTAAATTTTCAATTATTTTGGTTTGTAGTGTGTGTTGCAATCCATTTGTAATTGACATATATATACCTTGGCGACATTGTTACAAAAGTTAATGAAAAAATCTCTCTCTCTCTCTCTATTTTCACCAACCAAATGATTCCAAGTTCTAACACCTATGGTATCCCTAAAAAACTTTATATGTTAAAAAATAAATATTAATAAAATATATGCAAAAGTAAAGTGAACATTATAGTATTATAAATATATATTAATAAGTCATATAAAATATTTATTTGTTAATTTTCTCATATATCTTCTTGATCATAAAGAATAACATGTACATCATTTAAATTATTTTATTCACATGAGGTACCCACATGTGTTGCGAATGAGGGAATCTCAAGAATATCAATAGTTAAATATCGATTTCCATCACTACCAGGAATATATTTTTCTTGTTGAACAATTGACCATATCTTGTTAGAAGGATCAATGATATAAAAAAAACTTGTTTGGATTGAGATTCCATGATGAATGATACATTCATATAAGATGACTTGTGAAGGTAAATCCATGTGAATCCTAATTCATCGGTTTGTACACCAGTGTTACTGTCAATCAACTTGCTTTTTGTTAAGGACCAATTTGTAGTTATTTTGTACATTATTTTGTGGTCCTTAACAATGTCTTTTTATTTAATTTGTATATTTATTCTAGTATTTGTGTTTTAATTAGGTTTTTATTTAGTTTTTGTTTAATATATATTATTTAACTTATTTTCACTCTTAATTGTAGGAATTTATTAACTAATTCTCCCAAGCTTGGATTCAAGGGAACTTGAAGAGCTTTAGGGATGATTCTTTTGAAGATAATTTTGGAAGAGGGAAGCATGCTACAGGTCGCGCTCAGCGCGGTGCCAGCATGAGTGCGCTCAGCGCGACTTACCCGCGCTCAGCGCGGTCTGCGAAATTCAGAAAAAAGGACAGCCCATGCTTTCACCTTTTGAGCCACCAACCCATCACTTCACCTGATCTTTTTGGGCTGGAAAGGGAGGAAGAAACACTCAACCATCATTATCTTTCATCTTTGTAAATCTAGGGCAAGTTTAGGAAAGAAAATACCATAGCTTTTCTCTTGATTTTTCTCATGTTCATCATCTCTACCAACAATCTTGAGAGCAAGGCAACCATGGAAATGAGTAGCTAAGCTCCTTTTGTGTCAAGATTAGAGGTAGTTGATCTTTATAGTATGTATTTCTTTTAATCCATTGGTGTATGAACATGGTTGATGATTAATATAGTTGAATATCTTTGTTCTTCATCTTGATGCTTTGAGTTTTGCTTGGAAAAGAATATTTCAAAGTGACCTAGGATATTCATCCTCTCATAAACAAATGCTAGGAATAGATTTGTGTGTTAGAGTTTACAAAATATTGAACTTAATGATTATCATGCTAATAGTTGTAGTGAGGAATCATGCAAGGATTAACATGATAACATTCACAATCTTGGTGGGAAATCTACAAGATTGAGAGGATATGTATTTGTAGAAATCATCTATTATGTTCATCACTTGATTAAAATGAATATGTATGAAACTAGATCAATGAAACTAATCTTGACATGCCTTCTTAACTTGAAAACAATCTCAAACTCTCTCTAATCCAAACTATAACTCTCTTTGAAAGAATTAATTTAGTTGTTGTTTGGAAACTCATGGTTCTAGTAGAGTAGATAACAAACCATTTGGTTACATCATCTTAAAACATACTTATCTATTGAAAGACTATAACATGCACCAATCCCTGTGGAATCGATAATTAAAATACTTTGTTCACGGAAAAATCCTACAACAAAATGGCGCCGTTGCCGGGGATTGGCGTTTGATGTTGTTAGTATAGCAATAGTTGAGTGTTTTAAGACTTTTTCTACTAATCTCTCTTTGTTTCTTTTGTGTGGCTAGATTTTTTCAGGAATTAGTTTATGCGGGGAAGTATTCCGGTCGACCAACTCCTTTTCGATCCCGAAATTGAAAGGACGGCTAGGAGACTTAATAGTAGTGCTAAAAGAAGAAAAAGACAAGCTAGGCAAAGGCAAGAAAGAGGAGAAAGAGGAGAAGCATCCACTTCTTCAACACCACCCGTGTTTGGAGAAGTCACCACTATGGAGGAGAATCAACCACCACCACCACCACCACCGCGGGGGCCGTGTGTCAATAGCCCTCGCCATAATGCTCAATTTTCCCGACAAGCAAATGCAAGGGTTGCGGAAATGAAAACGGGCTTGCTTCTCTATGCAAGTCCATTTCATGGCCACGACCATGAAGACCCTTACACTCACCTTACCAAGTTTTATGAGATCGCGGGAGCGGGTGCTCGAAAGACCAAGAAGAACAATATTTCCAAAGGCTTTTCCTCATTCTCTAGTGGGAAGGCAAAGATTGGTATCTTGATCAATTGCAAGAGACAATGTCTAATTGGAATGTTTTGGAGGAAAAGTTTCTTGAACGCTTTTTTCCTCAATCACGTTTCATGGAGGCTAAGACGGCTATCTCGGTATTTTCGCAAGGAGTAAACGAGCCTTTGAATCGAGCATGGGAACGATATAAGTCTATGCTAAGGAAGTGTCCGAGCCATGGTTTTGACGAGCTTACACAAATTCATATTTTCCGAAATGGTCTCCAACCTCAACACAAATTGTTGTTGGATGCCACGGCGGGAGGTTCTTTGATGGCAAAAACACTGTATGAAGCAATCCAAATAATTGAGAAGATGGGTAGGAATGATCATCAAACTCAACATGATCAAGGAGGTGTACAAGTGAAAACGGGAGTTTTAGAAATTGGTTCGAGTCATGAAGCACTTGTGGCGCAAAACAAATTGTTTGCGAAACAAGTTGAAGAATTGACAAAACAAATGGCTAAACTCCCTCAACAAATCATGGAGTTACAAGGAGCATCAAATAAGCAAGCTCACCAAATAGCTTGTTGTGAATTGTGCAAAGGAGATCATAAAACCGGATTTTGTCCTCCGGAGAATGAGGAAGCTAACTATGTGGCCAACCAAGGCCAAGGGTACCAACAACGAGCTCCTTACCCTTATCAAAATCAAAACCAAGGTTACCAACAAAGGGGTAATCAAGGTTATCAAGGAGGGTGGAGGCAAGATAACAATAACCAAGGAAGGCAAAATCCATATCAAACACAACAACAAAATCAAAGCCAACAATAAAATCAAAGCCAACAACAAAATCAAAGTCAACAACAAAACCAACCTCAAAGTCAAGTGAGATCTTCCAACATTCAAGACACTCTAGCTCAATTTATGCAAGCCTCAATGGCTAATCAAAAGAGCACGGAGGCATCTATCAAGAACTTGGAAACTCAAGTTGGACAACTAGCTAAGCAACTTTCCGAACAAAGTGCTTTGACATCATTTTCCCCAACTACGCAAACAAATCCTAAGGAGCATTGCAAAGCCATAACAACAAGAAGTGGTAGAGTTTGTGATGAGAAAAGGAAGGTAGTTGAAAGAAAAAAGAAAGTAGTGGAGAAGGATGAAGAAGAAATAGTGGAGGAAGAGGTAGTCGAAAAAGATGAAGAGGATGAAGTTGAAAAACATGATAATGTTGATGTGGAGGATGATTTAGTTGAAAATGAGGTGTCAGTTGAAAATGAAAAGGAAAATGGTGTAGTTGAAAAGGAGAAAGTAGAGGAGAAAAAGAAAAGAATGAAGAAGGGAAAAGAGAAGGAAGTAACTTATCCATTGAGAAGTTTGCCATATCCTCACCTTCCCTCTAAAAAGGATGATGCAAAGCACTATGCTAGGTTTATGGATATTTTCAAGCAATTGCAAATAAATATTCCATTTACCGAAGCATTAGAGCAAATGCCCAAATATGCAAAATTCATGAAGGATATCTTGACGAAAAAGAAGAGGTATACGGATCAAGAAACCATAATGGTGAATGCTAGTTGTAGTGCAATAATTCAACGCACCATTCCGAAGAAAAAGAGTGATCCGGGTCGTGTAACTTTGCCCGTTACTATTGGGGATGTGTATGTCGGAAAAGGATTAATTGATTTGGGGTCAAGCATCAACTTGATTCCATTATCCATTGTGAAGAGATTGGAGGAGATTGAATTAAAGTCCACGAAAATGACATTGCAATTAGCGGACAAGTCTATTACTAAATCCTTAACTTTAGATTTGTTGGTAAAAGTGGACAAATTCTTTTTTCCGGTGGACTTTGTAGTCATAGACATGGAGGAAGATGTGGATGCACCTTTAATTCTTGGAAGACCGTTCATGAAGACGGCAAGGATGATGATTGATATAGATGATGGCCTAATGAAGGTGAGAGTACAAGATGAAGAGATTTGCTTTAATCTTTTTGAAGCAATGAAGCATCCCATGGATAAGAAAGATTGTTTTAAGATTGACGTTATTGAGGAAGCAACTCAAGAAGTGAATGATGATGATGATAGTCGAGATATTGAGGAGTGTTTGGAAGGAGTGGAGATTTCAAAGGAAATGCACCCTTGGGAGGAAGAAGAGGAAAGTTTGAAGAAAGATCTAAAAGATGACGACCAAAAACTTGAGTTGAAAGAGCTACCGTCTCATTTAAAGTATGTGTTTCTTGAGGAGGGAGGTAAAAAGCCCGTGATCATTAGCAATACATTGTCGGAGAATGAGGAGGAAAGCTTAATTGAAGTTTTGAAATCGAACAAAATTGGTTGTCTTAGCCGATTTGAAAGGCATAAGCTCGGCCTATTGTATGCACAACATTATGATGGAGGATGAGTACAAACCGGTAGCCCAACCTCAACGGCGATTGAATCCGGTGATGAAGGAGGTAGTTCGCAAAGAAGTAGTGAAGATGCTTGAAGATGATTTACCCAATTTCGGATAATGGGTGAGCCGGTTCATGTGGTTCCTAAGAAAGGAGGATTGACGGTTGTATCTAATGATAAGGATGAGCTAGTGCAAACAAGAAAAGTGACGGGGTGGAGAATGTGTATTGATTATCGTAGGCTCAACAAAGCGCGAGAAAAGATCATTTTCCTCTTCCGTTCATGGACCAAATGTTAGAAAGGCTTCGGACAACAATACTATTGTTTCTTGGATGGTTATTCGGGATATAATCAAATATCGGTGAATCCGAAGATCATGAGAAAAGCGTTGTCCATTTGGAATTTTCGCGATAGGCGTATGCCTTTCGGCTTATGCAATCGCAACATTCAAAAGTGCATGCAAGCTATATACGATTTGATTGAGAACACAATTGAAGTATTTATGGATGATTTTTCCGTTTTTGGAGCTTCATTTGATTTATGTTTGGAAAATTTGGACACCGTCTTGAAGAGGTGTGTGCAAACCAACTTGGTCTTGAATTGGGAGAAATGCAACTTTATGGTGACCGAGACAAGATATCTTCAAGAGGAATTGAGGTTGACAAAGCAAAAATTGATGTTATCAAGATGCTTCCCCCACCTACCAATGTCAAAGGCATTTGGAGCTTTTTGGGTCATGCGGGATTCTATCGAAGATTCATCAAGGACTTCTCTAAATAGCCAAACCTTTGAGCACCTTCAACAAAGATAAGTCTTTCTTGTTTGATAATGATTGTTTGTTAGCTTTTGAAAAATTAAAGGAGAATTTGATAAATGTACCCATAATCACTGCGCCTAATTGGAAACTTGATTTTGAACTAATGTGTGAAGTGATTATGCGGTAGGCGATATTAGGCCAAAGGAAGAACAAAATTTTCCATGCTATACATTATGCGAGCAAAGTTTTGAATGATGCTCAAATAAACTATGCAACAAGCGAAAAAGTTACTCGCAATTGTATATGCATTGGAAAAGTTTCGTCCTTACCTAATTGGTTCCAAGGTTGTAGTTTTCACGGATCATTCGGCGATAAAATATCTGCTTACCAAACCGGACTCTAAACAAAGGTTAATCCGATGGATTCTTCTTTTGCAAGAATTCGATTTAGAGGTCCGTGATAAAAAAGGTTCGGAAAATTTGGTAGCGGATCATTTGTCTCGCTTAGTGAACGTAAAAATTACGGACAAGGAAAAAGAGGTGAGGGAGGAATTCCCGGATGAGAAGTTATTTGCAATCCAAGAGCGACCGTGGTTTGCCGACATGGCAAATTACAAGGCCGCGGTGTAACACCCCATTCTACCAACGTTTATTATAAAATCAGAGTGCGGAAATTTTAAACTAAAAACATGGGATGCCACATTTCAACATTAACAACACAAACAGATAAGATACATAACACTTTTTAATTAACTACCCGTATACTCGAACTATCCCGTAAAGTTTCGTTCGATTCTGACAAACTAAATTCTTAGATTTTCGCACTATTTTTTACTTTACTATTAATTAATTCTTATAGGTTATTAATAATCTTGCATTATTATGAATCATGTTATTAATTAACCTATACTACTAGATACCCCTGCACTGTTAATCATACTCTGCTGATGTAATTCTTTCCACTCATGCTAGTATATTTTCTGCATTATATGAAGCATTCCTTAATATATATTTGTTTTTATACTACTTGTTGCAATTTTATTCTTCCTAGCACTATTTTCCATTCACAAGTCACTAACCAACACTCATCAATCCACGTGGCACAAAGCCACGTTTGAGACGCACTTGGCCGAGGCGCCTCTTCTCTCCTAAGGGCTTGGAGACGATCGTCTCCCTCTCCACCTCTCCCAGTGAGGCGGACGCCTCCACACTCTCCTCACCAGGAAGGCGGTCGCCTCCTCCTATATGTTCATCCAATTAATTCACACCCACGCACAGAATGACCACATGCATACCAGGTAATTAAATCGATCTAGTTTCTTCTTAATACAATTACATGAAACAATTAATTTTAATAGTATATTCCAGCAATAATATTTTATCGAAAATCAGATTAATATAATTAAGCCCCTAAACCCATACGAACCATCCTACAATCGATTATAAAACCCACCACCCTTACCTTTGGGTTGGGAAACTCGGAAATTCGATCGGGATAATAGAACTCTCGGACAGCAACGATCCCTCCTAGCACCTTTGTTTCCAACTTTTCTTCCTTTTTCTCACTTCTGGTCTTTCTCCACGGCTAGGGTTTTCTTTTTGTTTTCAAGCAACAACATAAAAATCCTTATTTTTCTAGGTTACTCAATATATATAGTAGCTTCTAATAAAATTGTTTTATTAAATAATTCTCCCCAAAAATACTAATTTTCTCTTATAATTAATATACCACATTTAATTTATTAATTCCAAATAATAGAATAATTCTAGTATTCTTTTTATTCTAACTATTAGCCTTATATTTCTCCTTTTATATCTCTTATTTATTTAAACTAATTCCTTCTCTTATAATTAAATCCAACTAATAATATTATTATAATAATAATAAAGTAGTAATAATAATAATATTTCTATTATTTCTACTTAACTTAATTTTCACACCTCCTTCTATATTTCTAACACCAAAAATAACTCTATTAATTCCACACTTATTTCTAATATTATTTTCAATAATATTCTACCACAAAATTAATTCATCACTAATTATTCTAGTTAATTAATCTCTACTCATAATAATAATTCTCCGATTAAACCGATTATTTCACTTAAATAAACTAGTCCAATAAATAAATACTATTATTCTTAATATTAATCCTCCAATTACACCAACCAAATGATCCGGCTTGAACTTAATAATCCAAATATGTCTTTTAAATAATGCCAATAAATCCAATTACTCCAATTAATTCTCAAACTTCGTCTAATTCCAATAATTAAATCTTTTAATAATTTAATTAACTAATTAATTAAATTCGGGGCGTTACAACTCTCCCCCCACTTAGAATATTTTCGTCCTCGAAAATCCTTCCGACACAACCATCCTTAACTTCACACTCGCATCCAATCGTTCGATTCAACAACAACCCATCCATGGCTTAATTCCACAACTTATATCTCAATCTTCCAATGCTCTTGCAACATAATCCTTACTAACTCGCCAACCATTTTGGCAATATCTTGAAACAACGTCTTATAATATAGCAACAACCTTCACTTGCTCATACTCAACTTATACAACATTGCATCATTATCCTAGCAACATCTTCAACACTGAAATACTTATACAAAATCCTTATTCTCATACTCTGAGGTCATTCATTCACAAAACACCAACAACTCTCTTAATCCTCATCAACTCAAAAGCAACTACTTTGAGACAATCACCTTATAACATAGTAACAATTACTACTCACTTACTTTCTTGTACACCATGGTATTCTCACCTTAACAACATTCTTGTCGTTACACGCGGGATTAATGCCGGAAGATTTGACTTGGAATGAGAGGAGGAAATTTTTAGCCGATGCGAAGTATTATATGTGGGATGAACCTTACATTTTTAGGTTGAGTAGTGATGGATTGCTAAGAAGGTGTGTGAGCGATGAAGAGGCCAAAGACATTCTTTGGCATTGTCACAATTCCCCTTGTGGGGGACACTATAATGGAATGCGGACGGCCACCAAAGTCCTACAATCGGGATTTTATTGGCCTTCGCTATTCAAAGATGCGTAAGCTCATGACAAGTCATGTGACAAATGTCAAAGAAGTGGCGGGATAGAAAAAAGAGATGAAATGTCGTTGAACAATATGTTGGAAGTGGAGGTATTTGATTGTTGGGGGATTGATTTTGTCGGTCCTTTTCCATCTTCGTTTTCAAATGAATATATTCTTGTAGCTGTGGATTACGTGTCAAAGTGGGTAGAGGCCATTGCTTCGCCTAAGGCCGACGCCAAAACGGTTATCAAATTTTTGAAAAGAAACATTTTTTCTCATTTTGGTGTGCCTAGGGTGCTCATTAGTGATGGTGGGTCGCACTTTTGCAATGCATTGTTACAAAAACTTTTGAAACAATTTGGTGTAAAACATAAGGTGACGACCCCCTATCACCCTCAAGCAAATGGCCAAGCCGAGGTGTCTAATAGAAATCAAAAGATTTTGGAAAAAAGCTTTCTCGAAAAGATTGGTCACAAAAATTAGATGAAGCTTTGTGGGCGTATCGAACGCCTATAAAGCTCCTATTGGACTAACCCCGTTTCAGGTTGTGTATGGCAAAACTTGTCACCTCCCGGTAGAGATGGAGCACAAAGCATTGTGGGCCCTCCGATTCTTAATTTTGATTCATCCTTGGCGGGTGAAAAGCGAAACTCGTTCAATTGGAAGAAATCGCGAGGAGCATACCATTCAAACCGGAGGTACAAAGCAAAAGTTAAGGTTTCTCATGATAAGAAGATAAGGATCAAGGAATTAAGGCCGGGACAAAAGGTTCTCTTGTTCAATTCCCGGATGAGGCTTTTTCCGGGAAAACTCAAAACAAAGTGGTCCGGTCCGTTTTTAATCAAAGAAGTCAAGGAATATGGTGCAATTGTCTTGCAAGATCTTGCACGAACAAAAGAATGGACGGTGAATGGGCGTTGAAGCGTGCGTTGGCGGAGAGGTGAGCCGCAACATAGCGAATCCTTCTTTGATGATCAATGATCATCATGAACCGTCGAGCTCTACCGACGTTAAACAAAGCGCTTGTTGGGAGGCACCCCAACATTGTAAGTATTCTTCCTTGAACTCATTTACACTTGCCCGCGTTAATTTTCTTTGTTTTCTTAAAATTTGAAGAGACGCTGGTAGCCAGCCTTTGACCCATCTGAAACTTTCGCTCGGGATAGGGACCAGCTTGATCTGGGATTTTAAAAAAATATTTTGCAAAAATCAGATTTTGGAGGCCCAAATCGTGGCCTAGTTAGTTTTAAAAGGGGTTAGGGTTATTTTAAACCCTTTTCCTATTTTCATCATCTTTCTTCATCCTCTCAAAATCCAAAAATCCCCAACCAAAATCTCGAATCTTTGCGAATTTCTTTGTCAAATCAATCACCAAAGGCATCCTAGTAAGTATTCTATGTTTTCCTTTCTCAATTTCGTATACATTGCATGTTTAGGTTAGATTTTGAAAACCTAGGGTTAGGAATTTTGAATTTTCTCTTAGAATTAAGATGTTTTGTGTTAGAAAGTAATAGGATGTTATTTTCGCTGCCCTAGGAAGTAATTGTGTGGAGAAAATTACATTTTGCGAAGAATTTTTCAAATCAGAAGGCCTTCAGTAGCCTCATCGCCATCAGCAGTCTGCAAATTTTGAAAAATTCTTCTGTTTTTAGTGTTTCGATAGTTGTAATGCTTTGGTTGGTTGGTTTGCTTTGCTGTTTGCATGATTCATTGCTAATGGACACCTCGGTGTCACTTTTCTGTTGATTTTTGTGTCGAAATTTCAGATGGCACCTAAGCGACAAAGAGTTTCCTCTTTGGGGCCTCTCGGCTCTTCCGTTCGATCTTCGATTCTTGGGGCCTGCTCGGGAGGCTCGCTAAAGAGCTCGAGGAGCGAACATCGAGCGACGCCACCCTACCACGCCTCATGTCATCCTTGATAACTACGGGTTGGAAGTTCTTTGTAACCCTCAAACAAAGGTGAATGTGGAGCTTGTTCGTGAGTTCTATGCTAATGCTATCCGGCCGAGGATGTGAGTTTAGGTTTGCTTTTGTTGTTCGCAAATCCGTTTCTTTCTCTCGCCGCAATCAGCATTTCGGGCATCAATGGACAGCCCGGAGGACCAATTGGATGTCTACCATGAGCACGCTCGTGGTAATGGGATTACATCTTTGAGGACTAAGCTCTTTGTCGGATTCTTATGAGTTGAATCGGTGGTCAACCTTTGAAATTCAACAGGGCGGTCGAAAACTAGTGCGGAGTTATGATGTGTGTGGCTCTATACAATGAAACCTAGGAGCCACACATCTTGATACCCATGGAGACGCGGGTTTGATTGCTTACATGCTCGATGAGGAGCAAATTGATTTTGGCCGTCGATCGCGAATGAGTGAAGAGGTTTGAGTTATACCTCCGAGGGGCGTATAAAGTGTGCTCTCACTTATCTGGCTTGATCATGGGTTTGCTGAAGAGAGCGAAGGTGGCTTTTCCTGCAGTAGGACACCTTACCATTGACGGAGTTGTGGATGATCACTACTGTGATCGATTTTGTAGGGTCCTTGATAATACTACGCCGTACGATTCTTGTGCACTTCCTCAAGCTAGTCAATCAGAAGAATGGAACAGACAGATGCATCTCGCTCATCAGAGAGCATTTATGTTTATGCATGAGAGCATGTAGCACCTTGCTCTACAGATTAGAGAGCCGGTGAACCATTTCACTCGCACGGGTGCACGAATACCGGGTCGGGCCAAATGCTGAGGAGGAGGTGGGAGATGAGGATGATGGTGAAGAGAGCTCTGGTTCTGGTTCCGGTTCTGACTCGGGGTCGATTGGAGATTCGATTCTCGAGACCTCTGATTGATTTTCTCTTATTTTCCTGTTTTTATTTTACTTTCAGCAATCCAATTTTGCATTTTAGTTTTAAACTTTGGATTTTGTTGGTTGCCATCCAATTTTGGGGATTGGCTTGTAATTCCAATTAATATTTTGTAGGCATGAAGCCTAAATACTTCTTTTTAAGTTTTAAACACCATTTTGGGGTGTCTTTTTATTTTAAGTTTAGTTTCTTTTATTTTATTCTATTTTATTTTATTTTTAGATTATAGTATTTAGTTTGAATTTACTTCTTGTGGTTTGTCCGGATTTTTCAAATGGTTCTTCAAAGCTAGTAAGCGTGTTTCACCAAAGTGATGGTGATGATAAAATTCTCGATTCATTCCACAAAAAAGGTACACATTTAATCGTTTTATAGAAACATAACATGTCTATGAAATTTGTTCTTTATGCAAGATATTGTGGCATGTACAAAAAAATTTGTGTTCACATTCGAATCATTAGGACATAAACCATATATGTGAGAAGCTTCCACTTTTTACCAAATATTGAGTGTCTAATAGTTGTGTTAACTCGTGTGATTCATGCTTAATCTTTACTTGTTTGTGATAACTTGGAAACTAAGAAATGATCAAGGCAATTTTTGTGCATTATGAGGAAAACCACCAATTCTAAAAAGGGCTCCAATTACCCGTGAGAGAGTGAATCCTTGTGAACCCTTTTGAGCTTAAATAGTATTTGTAGGATGAATGTATCAAATCGACTAATTGTTAAGTAGGCCACTTAATAGTTGTCGATGATCTTTGACAAATTCAATGATAATTCATTCTATAAATTTTCTTGTTGATTTTTACCACCCCTTTTGTCAATTAACCCTCGAAGAGCATGTCTTGAATAAAAAAGGATTGATATAAATGAAGTTGGGGAGGTGGATCAAAAAGAACCTAAATTGATGACACAATGATCCTAAAGAAAGAAAAAGAATAGAGAAAAAGAAAAATACAAAAGAAGAAAGAAATTTGTTTTTGAAAAGAAATCAAAAGAAAGAAAAAGAGAGGATCATTGTGTGGAAAGAAAAGAGGTTGTGAATAATGAGATGGGAATTAGTTGTGAAATTCTCTTCATATCCTTTTACCCGATTTGTTTCAATGGCTTTGTACTTAAATATCCCTTGTTTCTAACCTAAGCCAAGTTACAACCTTGAAAGTCCTTAGTGATCTTCGTTTCCGTTTTATCATTTAACTTGTTTCGATGAATGCATGAATTATTCTGGATGTGCATAATTATTAGTGAGAGTGTTTGGTCCTTTGTGAATTTACATTTTGTTCTTCTTGAATTTTGAAGAAATGATTAGGTGATTCAAGTGTGAACATATCTTTTATTTTGTTATATGTTTTGATATATTGTGTTTAGAACTTAATTCATGGCCATGTTGTGTTTAGAAGAAGCGATTGATGGGTGCTTTTGCCTGGTATGTTGAGTTTGAACCATTACTCTTATGTGAGTTTGCATGCTTGCATTTTGTTCTTTCTAGCTTTGCAAGATTATTGACTTTTGTTTGGGGACAAACAAAGAAGTAAGTTGGGGAGAGTTGTTAAAGACCAATTTGTAGTTATTTTGTACATTATTTTGTGGTCCTTAACAATGTCTTTTTATTTAATTTGTATATTTATTCTAGTATTTGTGTTTTAATTAGGTTTTTATTTAGTTTTTGTTTAATATATATTATTTAACTTATTTTCACTCTTAATTGTAGGAATTTATTAACTAATTCTCCCAAGCTTGGATTCAAGGGAACTTGAAGAGCTTTAGGGATGATTCTTTTGAAGATAATTTTGGAAGAGGGAAGCATGCTACGGTCGCTCAGTGTGGTGCCCATGAGTGCGCCAGCTTACAGCTCATCTGAATTCAGAAAAAAGGACAGCCCATGCTTTCACCTTTTGAGCCACCAACCCATCACTTCACCTGATCTTTTTGGGCTGGAAAGGGAGGAAGAAACACTCAACCATCATTATCTTTCATCTTTGTAAATCTAGGGCAAGTTTAGGAAAGAAAATACCATAGCTTTTCTCTTGATTTTTCTCATGTTCATCATCTCTACCAACAATCTTGAGAGCAAGGCAACCATGGAACTGAGTAGCTAAGCTCCTTTTGTGTCAAGATTAGAGGTAGTTGATCTTTATAGTATGTATTTCTTTTAATCCATTGGTGTATGAACATGGTTGATGATTAATATAGTTGAATATCTTTGTTCTTCATCTTGATGCTTTGAGTTTTGCTTGGAAAAGAATATTTCAAAGTGACCTAGGATATTCATCCTCTCATAAACAAATGCTAGGAATAGATTTGTGTGTTAGAGTTTACAAAATATTGAACTTAATGATTATCATGCTAATAGTTGTAGTGAGGAATCATGCAAGGATTAACATGATAACATTCACAATCTTGGTGGGAAATCTACAAGATTGAGAGGATATGTATTTGTAGAAATCATCTATTATGTTCATCACTTGATTAAAATGAATATGTATGAAACTAGATCAATGAAACTAATCTTGACATGCCTTCTTAACTTGAAAACAATCTCAAACTCTCTCTAATCCAAACTATAACTCTCTTTGAAAGAATTAATTTAGTTGTTGTTTGGAAACTCATGGTTCTAGTAGAGTAGATAACAAACCCTTTGGTTACATCATCTTAAAACATACTTATCTATTGAAAGACTATAACATGCACCAATCCCTGTGGAATCGATAATTAAAATACTTTGTTCACGGAAAAATCCTACAACACTTTTAAATAAAGACGCTTTAAATATAACATGATAAATCTCTTGAATATTCTCAATGACCCTAAATAATGGAGGGAAATCTAAACTCCCTAACTATATGAACAATTAAGTGAACCATAATGTTAAAAAATAATGGAGGGAAATACATATACAATTGACACAAGATAATTGCAGTCTCATGTTCCCGCTCATCTAAATTTTCTAGATCAATGAATTTATTACAAAAAACATTGAATAATAAACACAATATAATTATAGTTTCCCTTACATTTTTTTGAGAAAACGCCACAAATAGCCACTAATAGAAGTTATTGCATCCAAATATGACAATCATTAGATTTTAAGCTAATTAATTTGAGATATTTCATTGATACAGGTATCTTGACATTTGATAAATGCTCTTGGAAAACTTTGACACCCTAAAATATTCACAAAAACTTTTTTATTTTCTATATTGAGTGTGACTTGCTGTAGAAAATATGTTCTTTACCTATTTTTTTAGGGCTAAATATCATCTTATACCCATCTCCACCAGATCTAGGCGATCATTCTTACAATTTTTTTTATCATTCCTTTAATCTTGAGAAGTATTCGAATCAAACTATCATATACATTTTTCCATATTCATCACATCAAGACAATATCTTACATCGAGACTAGACCAATGGAAGATCAAAGAACACCAACCTCTTTTTCCATATATTTTTATCCATGAGCCCTTTTTGGTTCTTTTCAAATGCAACATTAATATGTTATTGACGTTTATTAATTTACTCCCCAGTCAAAGGCTTCGAAACGATATTTTTATCTATGATTGGATGATTGAGTCTTATAAATTTTTATGCGCAAGGTAAATTGTCTTTTTTTCTTTCCATTCTTTAGTTGGTGGGAGCATTTATCGGCTTCACATATAGGATAGACTTTATGTCCCTTACCTTTGTACCAAAAACATTACCGTATACAGGGAAGTCATTGATTGTGCAAAACAACATCACACATATCTTAAAATTTTCACCCGAATATGCATCGTCAACCTCAATAACTTCCTCCCTCAAAACTCTTAAATCTTCAATCAATGGACTTAGATAAAAATCTATGTCATTTACTTGTTATTTTGGACATGGAATAATCATAGATAACATCATACATTTGTGCTTCATGCACAACCACGAAGATAACTTTTAAATTATGAGAAAAATATACCATGAAGTATTATTATTACCCATATTATCAAAAGAGTTCATTCTCTCATATTTTCTTTCATCTGAATGTCATATAATATTCATTACACCATTTACATTAGCAAACGATCTCTTGAAACTTAGAATTATTGTTAAGTGTCACATCACCTTGGTAAACGGACCCTTTTTGCTTAAACCATCATTATTGTCAATATCACTGTCCTTCAACTTGTAGCACGACTCCCCACACCTTAGACACTCATTCAATGTTTCATACTTTTTCTTATATAATATGAAATCATTATGACAAGCGTGTATTTTGACATAGTCCAGACCTATTGGACACAATATCTTCCTGGTCTCATAATTATGGTTCAATAACATGTAAACTTATGGAAGCATGTCTTTCAAAATTTTACGCAATTCAGTGAAACCTTTATCCATCCAACCATTTTCTGCCTTAAGATTATACAATGTTAAAAAAACTAACAATCATGCAAAAAATTTGCACCTCAGAAATAACCCATCCTCCTTATTACTACGTAAAATATCATACACAAGGACACTCCCAAAAGAATCATCTCTAATACCACATATCATATCTTCTAGATGATCATCAATATCTTCATCTACTTCATCTTTATAGGATGCAATTTGTTTATTTCACTTCACCATCCCACACCCATGCCGTATAATATTTACAAATTCCATCACAACATACATGATTGAATATTTCTTCCTTTCTACGTGCTTTTTGTATTCCCACATATAACACACGGACATAAAAAAATTCTTTTATTGTCAAAAAGTTTTTTCGGTGAATTCAATAAATTCAACCACTCCATTCTCATACTCATCACTTAATTTATTGATTTTAATCCAACTATGATACATAACTACATACTTTTTAAAAATAAAATCTAAATCCTACACAAATTAATCATGCGTTTTAAAAGATACTTGCGTTGAGTTCAAAACTTTGCTAAGTAATGATAACACGATTTTATATAACATATTTGATGTATTTTTCATAAATAATGTTAATGTTTTTATTTAATTATTTCACTTTATTTCTATATTACGTTGGTATTTTCTATGTTTCAGGTATTTTGTATTAAATAAAGATAAATCGAGCAAAGAAGTAAAATCGAGGAAAAATCAGATTAAAAAGCAAAGAAATGAAGCAAAAGGTGCGATATAGTAAAAGGGAGGTGTTATATGAGGAGAAAACAAATTACACAAAGCAAGCAAGCCCAGCCCAGCACGCGTGGCCCACAAGACAAGAATTCAAATCCCACTTGCCACGTCGTGTGAGACGGTCGTCTCACGCCCCCAAAATAGGGGCGCCCGCCGGGTGGTCCCCACTCACTTCCCAAAATCGAGGCGCGCGTCTCGGTCCTCTCTCTCAACGTGGAGGCCCCGCCTCCTACTCTCAAGGCACCTATTTTTGCTCCACGTTCACGTTGGCTTGCAGAGGAAATTCAGGAAAGACAGTTACCAAATGCATCTATAAATAGGAGTCCCAGTTTCAGAATTAAGGGTCGGCATTTCACCGAACAACCGCTATTTCATATTTCGTAATTTTATTCCGATTGTATTTTGAATTATTTTATTTCGGTTTTCACGATCTAACCTTACGTTAGATCCGATGCTTTTATTCCTTGTCGTATTTATTTTCCTTTCAATTCAAGAAGTCAAGAACAAGGTTATTTCCAGCATTCTTAATTTCAGGTTTTATTTATTTATTTTATTTTATTTAATTTATTATTGCCTGATATTATTTATTTGATTTTGGAAATGTTTAAATATATTAAACCCTATTATTTATGCATGTACGAATTAATTAATATGTACGGCTAAATTGTTTTGATATTGGTATGTAAATTAATCGATCCAAAGGAATCTAAAATAAACTGGCATAATGTTACGTTGTTAAAAATATTCTTTCTGATTTAGATATCTAATTTAATTTATTAAAAGGTTTAGAAACCAACAGAGCGAAAGTTTGAGGTTAATAAACTGGATTAAGGTTAGAAACCAACAGCGGCAGTTTGAGGTTTAGAACCGATAGTGGATACTAGGTATTAATTTTAAAGACTGCGTTTTAAAAGAGATTAAACTTTATTTATTTTCAAAAAGTGTTTTTAAATTCGGCGGGATAGCGAGAGCATACGTTAGGATTTAATTGCATGATCCGATTCAATAGAGCGACAGTTTGAGATAGGATTTTTAGATGAATATTGTTTGCTGAAAGATATTCTATCAACTTGAGTAACAAGCTAGTGGAAATTCAGATCCCCTTAGGTTAGACGAATTACATACTAATATCTATTTATTTATTATATTTTCCTTAACCAAAAACCTTAAAGAATTATTCGCCTTAGCTGTATACCGTAACTTAGGATAACAATAGTTCGATTTATAGTCTCTGTGGGTTCGATATCTTTTAAAACTACGCGATAGGACTGTGCACTTGCAGTCTGCTGATTAATAGACGATAAAGTCGCGATCAAGTTTTTGGCGCCGTTGCCGGGGACTATTTAAGTCGATATTGTAACTCTGGTGTTACACCGTATAGACTAAGGCATTTTTATTTTATTTACCATGTACGACCCAAATTTTTCCTATGCCCATTATCAGTATTTTGAGGAACCACAAGAATCCCATAGATCCGAACTTGAAATACTGATGGAAAACTTTAATGCTTCACAACCCTACTCTTACCCCAACTACCTTCAGAACTACCAATCCCCATATTTTGAAGAACCACAAGAAATTTATAATTTCAACCAAACTTTTCCTCAACCCAATTCTTCCTACAATTATCACACCCAATATTTTGAAGGATCACCAGAACCACACAAATCTGATCTCGAAATATCAATGGAAGATTTTAACGAATCATGTAGGATGATAGAACGCGATAGGGAAACACAAAAAGAGACTTTAACTTACTTTCAAGACTCTGAAGAATCACAAGATTTTAATTTCGAAACATCAATAGAGGATTCCGATGAGATGATAATTAACTCTAGGTTAGAGTCTATGATTGAGCACTTTATAGAGACACAAACTATCCAAAATCTTCAAAATAATGAAACCCTTAGCCAACTAACTAATATGGTTGAATCCCTCGCGTCACACAGTATGGCGTTAGAGACTCAAATCTCCCAACTCGATCAAAACCTTCTAGGACCTCTACCTGAGGAAGATGTGGATATTGAAACAACCATTATGGAAATACTACTTGGAAATCTAGAAAGCGATGATGAGTTTGAGGAGAATGATATTGTGGCCGAGGAAAGTTCTGACGAGAAAATTGTGGAGGTTGATGAAAACCCACCAACAATGTTCGAAGAGGAGATTGTAAGAGAGGTAAAAAAAGAAGCATCTATTGTAATCCCGAATCACTACATCCCACTGATTCCCTTCCCGAAAATTTTTATGGAAACTCCGGTAGACTCTCAATCTAAAACGTACGTTGCGGTATTGAAAAATATCCATACAAATTCACCATTATTTGAAGTCTTGCCTAAAAAGCGAAAATTAGAGGACCATAAAATTAGGGATATAACTACTTTTAAAAGGGTGAGGTTAATTTATGAGGCGATGGATGAAATCACTAAGCCAAAAATTGAAAAACCGATACTTAGGATAAATCCGGAACCACTACCTAAATTTCGAAAGAATAACCCGCTCTACAAACGTAAGAAAAGAAAAGGTGAGGGATATGTGAGATGGCTTGATAAGTGGCCATGGAAAATCAACGAGTAGTCATTCTAGTTGCTAATTTTAATTTTTTCTTTTTCGTATTTTAAAATTTTCCTATTTTATGTTAAATTTTAAATTTTTAGTCGGTTATCTATTGCACCCTTTCTTTTGATGCGCTTGAACTATTTCCCCGTAATACCGATAATTAAACTCAATAAAAATTTCACGCTAATATTTATAATTATAATTGAGTATTATTTTAATTATCGTATTTTTCCTATTAATATACCAAATCAATATTTCCCAATATTTATTATATTAATTAAAAAGCATTATATACTAGTATTATATATATTAAAAAAAAAATTAAAATTTTAGAATTATTTATATATATATATATATATATATATATATATATATATATATATATATATATATAATATATGCATGTGGTCTACAAAATTGTTCCTTATTTGCCTAAGTCACGTGTATTACTAAAAGGCATGCAAATTAAGATTCCACCTTTCCCCTTTCTGATTTCTCCTGGTTTTATCGCATTGAGGACAATGCTTATTTTAAGTTTGGGGGAGTCAGAACATTTCTTTGTTCGTTTTTATTTTCTTTGCTCTATTTAGTTTTTCCCTTTTAGTTTCCTTTCTCTATGTATTGCAAAATTTCCATTCAATAAAATACATGTTTATGAAATTTTAGTCTTTTATGTTTAAATTTCGTGCTTATTCGAATTCCTCCAGTTTCTTGAGCCATAACGACAAATTTTAACAAAAATTAAAACGCATATATTAACACACTCAAATAGTATTAAGGTTGCTTATTTTTAAATAAGAATTCGAGCGCGACTTAGCAAAATTGTTATCGTCCTAACACTTTAAAACCCCCGATGTGTTAGATTGATTTAAGTACTTATTATACCAACACCTTAAGACTTAGTTTTAAAGTAATCCCGAGTAGTTTATTAAGCAGTCGGCACCGCCTTAAACGACAAACTACGTGGAGAATCGATGAATATAAGTGATTGATCAAGAATTTTAAAGAAAATTTTTATTAGAAGATGCACTTATTAAGTTAGATGGTCCTTACCAGATCATTTAATTCAACGATTGAAACTATAAAATATTTATGCAAACATCCATTATGAATTGGTTCGATGGTCCCAGTCTTGAACTTGGTAGGCGGATGACGATTCGATCCCCGATTTGTAGTTGGATAAAGGAGTACCAAATATAATTACGGGACTCCTAGCTGGATTATAAAGATCAAAGTCACTAACCGGTTACTCCACTATGTGCGCGTAAGGTAATGGGCTTAATGTGATTGCGCCAGAATGAAAACGGGTGAAACAAAGCGAAAGTATTAGGTCGAGCTATAATTCATGACTTAAATTGGTCTGCATAAATGGGGTTATCTAGTGTTATTACGGTAATTTTGGTGTCAAAGTCTAAACTCGAGTTATCCAACAAAGAAGTGAATTGCAACCTAGTACAAATTGAATTGTGTTATATATCTGCGTTTGACATATGCTCAAGTGATTTTTCATTTTTAATTCTTTTTGCTTGAGGACAAGCAAAGGTTTAAGTATAGGGGAGTTTGATAACACGATTTTATATAACATATTTGATGTATTTTTCATAAATAATGTTAATGTTTTTATTTAATTATTTCACTTTATTTCTATATTACGTTGGTATTTTCTATGTTTCAGGTATTTTGTATTAAATAAAGATAAATCGAGCAAAGAAGTAAAATCGAGGAAAAATCAGATTAAAAAGCAAAGAAATGAAGCAAAAGGTGCGATATAGTAAAAGGGAGGTGTTATATGAGGAGAAAACAAATTACACAAAGCAAGCAAGCCCAGCCCAGCACGCGTGGCCCACAAGACAAGAATTCAAATCCCACTTGCCACGTCGTGTGAGACGGTCGTCTCACGCCCCCACCAAAATAGGAGGCGCCCGCCTCGGGTGGTCCCCACTCACTTCCCAAAATCTGAGGCGCACGTCTCGGTCCTCTCTCTCAACGTGGAGGCCCCCGCCTCCTACTCTCAAGGCACCTATTTTTGCTCCACGTTCACGTTGGCTTGCAGAGGAAATTCAGGAAAGACAGTTACCAAATGCATCTATAAATAGGAGTCCCAGTTTCAGAATTAAGGGTCGGCATTTCACCGAACAACCGCTATTTCATATTTCGTAATTTTATTCCAGTATTGTATTTTGAATTATTTTATTTCAGTTTTCACTGATCTAACCTTACGTTAGATCCAGTGCTTTTTATTCCTTGTCGTATTTATTTTCCTTTCAATTCAAGAAGTCAAGAACAAGGTTATTTCCAGCATTCTTAATTTCAGGTTTTATTTATTTATTTTATTTTATTTAATTTATTATTGCCTGATATTATTTATTTGATTTTGGAAATGTTTAAATATATTAAACCCTATTATTTATGCATGTCTGAATTAATTAATATGTCTGGCTAAATTGTTTTGATATTGGTATGTAAATTAATCGATCCAAAGGAATCTAAAATAAACTGGCATAATGTTACGTTGTTAAAAATATTCTTTCTGATTTAGATATCTAATTTAATTTATTAAAAGGTTTAGAAACCAACAGGCGAAAGTTTGAGGTTAATAAACTGGATTAAGGTTAGAAACCAACAGAGCGACAGTTTGAGGTTTAGAACCAGATAGTGGATACTAGGTATTAATTTTAAAGACTGCGACAGCGTTTTAAAAGAGATTAAACTTTATTTATTTTCAAAAAGTGTTTTTAAATTCAGGGATAGCGAGAGCATACGTTAGGATTTAATTGCATGATCCGATTCAATAGAGACAGTTTGAGATAGGATTTTAGATGAATATTGTTTCTTGAAAGATATTCTATCAACTTGAGTAACAAGCTAGTGGAAATTGATCCCTTAGGTTAGGCGAATTACATACTAATATCTATTTATTTATTATATTTTCCTTAACCAAAACCTTAAAGAATTATTCGCCTTAGTCAGTATCGTAACTTAGGATAACAATAGTTCGATTTATAGTCTCTGTGGGTTCGATATCTTTTAAAACTACGCGATAGGACTGTGCACTTGCAGTCTGCTGATTAATAGACGATAAAGTCGCGATCAAGTAACTTTCTTATAATACTACACCTATATAAACTAAACATTTTAACAACCTTTAAGAGTTATGCCAATACTTTGGTAAGTCACCACATCGCCAACAACAACAATGAACATTCGATCTCAACAACAACACTGACATTAAACCTTAACTCTCAACAATAATAACAACGACGACAACAATAACAACATTAAACCTTCAACATAACTAACAACAATAACATTAAAACGTAAATATCTCAACAATTATAATAACTACATCATTTTTTATAAGAATGAAGAAAGTATTTGTGTACCGAAAATGCGATGAGAAAGTAACAAAATTGAGTTGGTTTGAGTTTCGAATTTCGTTATTCAAGTTTCGTTCGAGTTTGCTTCCTCATTTCTTTACTTTATTTGAGTAGGGATATGGAGTTTGATTTGATTTAGTGGAGAAGAAGACAACAATAATAACATTAAAGCTTAAATATATCAACATCAAGAACATTAACAATATTATTGTTACAAGCATGGAGAAAGTATTTGTGTACCGAAAACATGATGAGAAAGTCAAAGAATAGAGTTAGTTTAAGTTTTGAATTTGCTTATTTGAGTTTCGTTCTGTTGTGAATCTTGTTGTTAATTACGATAAAATTCAATATCAATTTTTGAGATAAAGAATAGTAACAACCAAAATAAGTGATCTTCAGCAATAATAATTTGCACATAAATAATATAACAGAAAAAGACGAGAAAAAGACAAAGGTTTGTTTACTCAATTCGATCAAACGATCTACTCTGGGAGAGAGAGTAACTCTCCAATTCACTATACTCATAAAGTTGTTATAAGAGATTACATATGAGTTAAAAGAACATATCCTTCCTTCAATATATGAATAACTCAAAATTCCCAAGAACCTTAAATAACCCCAAAGGATTCCAAAACCTTTACCTTTCTAAGGTTTTACTTGAGAATAGCCAAAACCATATGCTATGCTTTCCCTTGTTGCTGTAAGATATAAAACTGTCACACTATAATAACAAAAGAGATACATATTTATAATAGCCAAAATCCAATAAATTCATAACAAATTCCAAAACATATCTCAATTGTTAGAATAAAAGATATTATTATAATCTTATAATATCTCTCAAATATTATAAATATCTTATAATATCTCTTAGACTATTATAAATATATATTTTATAATATCTTTTACAATATAATAAATATATATCTTTTAATATATTTTAGAATATTATAAATATCTTATAATATCTTTTTATGTTAATTTATATGATCTCTAAAATAATATTAAATATTCTAACATTAATGAATGGATTAATGAATCGAATCGACAAATCAATCTACTTTTCGGTTTTTTGATTTTTGACAATCTTGAAACATGTTTTCTTTCTCTTCATCACCAAAGTTTTTAAGGCACATTTACAATAATACCCACCTTGACTTTAAACCGTGTTGATACCAATTTAACGATTAACAACATTGCTACTCTCTACCAAGTTGAAACTCTAATTAATAACCTTGATCAAATTCAAGCAACCCTTGAATCTTGATCTCACAATTTGCATCCACTTGTTTTCAATTACCCTTTTCTACCTAGGTTATTTAACAAACCTACAAGTATGATTTTTCAATTTTCAAATACCTCGCTGAAGATTTTTCTGCTTTTATTTTGCAGTCTTTCAGCCACATTAAAAACATAATATCCAAGGCTAGCATAACCGTCCCTTTGAGAAGCTACAATAACCCTTCTTACCTTATCATAAGTCAAATGATAATAAGATATATATGTAATTGTTCCCTCACTACTGCTAGCATCCATAGTAGGAACCTCCACCTCAAACTGAGTTTTCTCCATTATAGTTTCTACAGACTTTTTCCCTTGGGTTTCAATATTCTTTTTCTGAAAAAATTCTCTACCAACCAAGTAAGTTGTTTTAACCTTATCTCTTCCCCAAAAACTCAATAACAAATCAACAGTAACATGCATTTTTATCCTTTAATTTCTGCAAAGTTCATTATACCTCTCTGAAACTTTCTCAAGGCATTCATAACGCCTTAAACTCAAATCTCATAGTTCTTCCTTGTCGTGCCTCCACTTGTTAATGATGAATGAATAACATTTGAAACTTCTAAAATATATAGATCACATATTTTATACCATTTAATAATAATCAATTCATAACGCGAAATCTTCAAAACTCCATGTTCAACTCTAGTACAATAGCCTAGATCATAAAACATACTTATAGATATAAAAAATCGCTTGAGTTCTGGAACATACACCACATTGTGAATAAGAAGTTCATGATCATCAAACATTTTAAGTCTGAGATTACTAATACCATGAACCTTGCAATCCTTATTATCACCAAGGCGAACAACTCCACCTTGAACCATGTTCAAAGTTTCAAAGTATTATATTCTTGCACACATGTGATAAGAGCAACCTGAGTCGATGACCCAACTATTTTTCACTTTCCAAACTCGAGACTACTAGTACATCGACATCCTCCTAACTTTCCTCACCTAAGGAAACTGCAGCTTGAACAAAGTCTCTATTGACCTTTCTCTCAGGACAATCCCTTTTAAAGTGATCGATTTTCCGACAATTAAAACATTTTACCTTTGACTTGTTAGACCTGTTTGATTTTGACATCCGTTTACGCTCACCTCCTCCTCTTAGACATATTTAAGTCTTCACCTCTATCTTCAATCTTCAAATCTTTCGACTTTAAAAATTCTCAATATTATTAGGAATATTTGCTCAATATTATCAGCAAGACAAACAATACATCATTAATTTTTTGCCTTGGATGACTATATAGAGAAAATATTCCTAAAAAAAACAACAACAACAATAAAAAAATCAACAACAATAACAAGAAAAACACTAAATAAAATTTGATTTAGTGAAAAAATATGAATTTGTAAATGGAAAATGAAGTTTAAAGGCCGAAAGATGAGTTGGATTTAGAGAAAGATAACAAAGTGATTTATATATATAAATAGGGTAACTTTTTCCCTCGATTTTTTTTCAAATAAATTAAGAAAAATTTATTTATTTTTAATTTTAAAATAAAAAATAAATGTGTCATTTCAATTGTAAATAAACTCGAAATTGTTGGTGCTCGAATTGAGCTTTCTCCCTGGGGGACAGTTTCCCCCAATTTTTTTGAAAATCAAAGAAATATGTAATATATTTTAATTAAGTATTAAAATAATATAAAGACGCCTTACAAATTAATTTTATCTCAGTTAGTTACTAGACAAAGTAAATTTTACGTTAAAAAATACTTCCTCTAATCCTATTTATAAGAGAAAATTTATTTTTTAAATTTATTAAATAATTAATATATATACATATACATTGATTATTCAATGATGAAACTAAAAAGTTAATTTCTTTTATGAAAAATAAAATAAAAAAATATTATTTATTGTAGTCTTTACTAGATCTGCAGTATCTGCCGTACTGATTTCATTCGTGAGGCCTCTTTTTTCTCACCTCAAATTCCTTTTTGATCTTTTTTGTGCTACAACCACGACACAAATCGGAGCAATGAAGTTGTTGAATGAAGGCCCGGAGAGCAATCAACTCATTGATAGGTGCATATAGAAATGGTTCCGTGTGAAATTTTGTAGTTGAATCAAAGAATCAAAGACCAAATAGGGATTGGATAGTATTAAATGGGCATTTGAAGAAGAAGATGATGATCAATATTAATCATCTTATTGTAGAAATTTCAATCAAGACCACTATTTAAATTCTATATATAAAATCATATATTATATAATATTGAAGACAAGTAGTAAAATGGTATCATAAGAGACATTTCTTTGGTACTTAAGAATTTGTCTTGTCTTGTGATGTTTGTTCTGTCAAAGAAAATGAAAAATTACAAAAAAAAATATTAACCAGTGAGAGAGAAAAAAATAAAAGCAACAATAATTATTATGACATGAAAATAAAATATAAGCATAGAAGTATTATATTTATTATTTACCTAAATACTCACGACATAAACATATATATACCCAACTACACCATGGAAATGTAGGATACTTACAATAATTGTATATACAATCTCTAGAGGTAGAACACATTAAAGCTGTAATGTAAAATAAGAACAAAAGAAATGTTATTGAAAACAAATTGTAGATAGTGTAGAAAATAGACAATTGAGAGAAAAAGAGCTTACTATATGCATCAATTACAACAGAAAATAGAGAAAGATAGAGTATCATAGCATAAACAAACTTGATAGGTTTAACCATATTTTTTCTCATTTACTTCTAATAACTAGAAGATAACTAGAAGATTATTGTGTCACTTTATATACACTCCTTAATTCTATATTTTTTGAATTAAATATACTTAGAAAAATTATAAAGAAGCCTTTGTAAAACTATAGTAATTATTAAATGTATCTTAAATACATTTCGCTGTGTGGTGTTTGTCTTTTTGGATCAATCAAATTGATTATTGATCTTTGCAATAATTTCATATAAAAAAGGTTTGTTAAATAAATATAATTTTTTTCATTAACAACTTATATGAATATATGATTGTTTTGTTTTCTCTGTTGCATCACTTAATATAATATAAAAGAGACATGCTAAAAGAAATCATTTGTGAAACGGGATTCATCTTTTAACACATAGATGTGTTATTTTGTCTTTTCAATTCTGTCAATTAACAACTTGATCTTTGTAAGAATCTAACATAATAATATTGTAGGTCATTTGGGTTTTTTTTTTAGACGCATTTTTGTAGACTTTTAATGTAGAGGATTGCATCTAAATTTGTGTTAGATATATTCAGTTAAAAGTTTAACTTTATAAAACTAGTACTTTCACCCCGTTCCCCGTGCGATGCACGGGACAAATTATGGATAAATATTATACGTGCAAATTTTTTTAATGGATTTTTATTTATTGAATAATTGAATAACATAGAAATTAGTTATGGAGTAATTAATAGGAAATATTAATTAATATATTAAGTAACATTTGTTGGAAAGAGAAAAGAAAATAATGTGATTAAAAATTATTTAGGCGGGATTTTACTCAAACTTTGGCGCTTAAGTATATATTTTGTTTTAATATATTAAAGATATCATATTGAAACTAACTTCACCATATTAGTCTCATATTAGGTGCTAAAATGTGTTACACCCTCCCTGTGTCACATTTAGTAAATAAAATTGTTCTAAAATATTTGTCACTTTATATTATCAATACAATTTTATATTTAATCTTTCAATTATAGCCTATAATAAATATTCTTAAGTTATTGTTTTTCCAAAATATATGTTTTTTCACTTCACATAATTCCCTCTCTCTCTTTCATTTATTACTATTTCTTAATTTGTGTGAAATTGGTCATTGTGACAAATAATATGAGACGAAGGGAGTAATATTTAGTATAGTTATTGGTGTTTTTCGATTCTATTTATCGCATCTTCTTTTGTTTTGTTTTTGCTTCTATGTAAATTATCGTATTTTGATTTAATCAATTAAATAGTTTGTAGTTAATCATATTTTGTCTTAAATTTGTAGGATTTTTGCTTTGGATTGAAGCTTGGACATTGGATTAGCTTAAAGATGGATTTCAAGCATTTTGGAAGGATTCTGTGTGCTTCGGGTCGGGCTTAGCGCGGTCATAGTGCGCCCTAGAAAGTTCTGGTAGAAGATATCGTGCGTAGCCTAGTATTTGGCGCTTAGCGCACTCTAAGGCATTTTAACATTTTTAAGTGAAGCGCGCTTAGCGCGAGATAGCCCACTCAGCATAGTCTGCGAAGTCAGCCACTTGTATATATAGTGTCTTTAGATATTTTTTGGGATTCTAACACATTTGAGAGCTAGAGATCAGATTTCTAGGTCAAAGAACACATTTTCTTCATTTGTAACTCAAAATCAAAGATTTAGATCTTAAATCTTTGATACTTTTTCATCCATGTTCATCATTTTCTCTCATTACTTGTTGATCAAGCTACCATGACTATGAGTAGCTAAACTTCTCTTGTCAAGATTAGAGGTAGTTAACCTAACTATTATGTATTTCTTTTGATCATTTTGTATATGAACTTGGTTGATGATTAATATATGCTGAATATCTTTGCTTTATTTATTCTTTTTATGGTTTGGATCATTATTGAGAAGTATGTTTCAAACTTGACCTAAGATATTGATCTATTAATAAGCAAACTCTAGACATAGATTTGTGAGTTAATATTCACTAGTATCAAGCTTTAAAGATTATCATGTTAATAGGTAGGTTGAGAGATCATTTAAGGATTAACATGATAATACTCACAATATTGCTTAGACATGAATGATATTCAGAGGATATGTGGATATATCGATCATTAATTAGTTCATATGCTTGATTAATCGAGTATATATGAAATAGATTATTGAACACTAATCTTGACATGCTTTTACGAAAGCAAACTTTTCAAACCAAATCTCTCTTCTATCCAAAGCACAACATCTTTGCATGAAATCAAATCTTTTTGTTACTAAAAACCTAAACCAAAACCTTGTTTATGAATCTAACACTTAAAATATCTTGAGCTATAGAACGACGGTGATATCACACCAATCTATGTGGAAAACGATAATATAAATACTTGCCCTGTAAAAGTGTTTCAACATCTCACCCTTTCAACCTTTCTATTAGATGTCCATTTATCTTTATCATGATTCATGCAAAATTTATGACTATATTAGAGCTCCTGCTACGCATCGTTTCCTTCAAAAATTTCTGGGGTAGTGCCAATGTCGTCAACGCTCTAATTATTGGTGCTCAGATTCAAGATCCATCATAGCAACATGTGAACATATGCTACATTCATCCTTATGATAGACCTTCATCTATCTCAATTAATCATGTTCTAACACATTAAAACTATCATGCAAGAGCGAGATCCATGAGACATGCACTTGTTGGAAAGAACAAATTGGATTTTGTTGATGGACCAATTCCAGTTCCCGTAGAATTTGATCCAAGTTTCAAAGCTTGGAATCGTTGTAACATGTTAGTCCATATGTGGATCATGAATTCAGTTGAAGAATCCATTGCACAAAGCATCATCTTTCTTGAGAACGCCATTGATGTGTGGAATGAGCTCAACGAGCGTTTCGCAAGGTAATTTTATTCACATTTTTTAATTACAATGTGAAATATTTTCTTTAAAACAAGATTCATGATCAGTTTCTAAGTTCTTCACAACTTTGAAGGTTCTTTGGGAAGAACTTGAAGCATATTTTCCCATTCATATATGGTCGTGTTATCATCAATGTGTATGCAATACAATCCTAATTAATTCTAAGCTTCAGCGTGAAGTTACATGTTCTATTCATTTTCTCACTAGTTTGAACCATGCTTTTGATTTGGTTCTTTCTCAAGTCTTATTGATGAATCTCTTACCTAACATCAACAAGATTTTCTCCATGGTGTTGCAACATGAACGACAGTTCAAAACTTTACACTAAATGTGACTTTTGTCTACTTTTCGTCCACCACTCCTTCTACGCAACATCATCTCTATTATTGCTTTAGTATGAGGGTCCTCTTTGATTCGAGGAATTATTTCTTGTTGGTTTACTCTATCAGTAAAATTGTTGTAGCCTCCTCTAATACTGTTGTCGAAATATTTTCCCTTGCCTTTCTTTTCTCTTGTTGATTTTGCCTGCAGATCCACATCACTCTTTGACTTGCTTGTAGCTCTTTCAGCCATTCTTTGCTCATAAGATTCAAGCATACCTTGAATCTCTTCCTTTGTCAATGTTGACAAATCTTTCTATTCATCTATGGATACTAGTATTACCACAGAATCGAACTTCAGAGCCAGTGACCTCAAGATCTTTGCGACAATTGATCTTGATGTCAAAGCTTCTCAACATGCCTTGATTTTATTCACTAGTTTTGTAACCCCAGTGAAGAAATCATATATACTTTCATTTTTTCCATCTAAAGCAATTCATACGCTATTTTGTGAGTTTGTAACCTCGCCTCTTTCACATTCTCTGTACCTCCAAACAATTTCTCCAAAATATCCAACGCTTCTTTCGGTGTTTATAGATCACTCAAATTTTCAAAATTTTCTAGACTAACACATTGATGAATTATAAAGAGGACTGTATAATCTTTCTTCTTCAATTCTTTATGTTCAGTCTTTTATTCATCTGTAGGTCCTTAAGATTTTTTATGAACTCTTCATGGTAATATTATTTTATGATAAACATATTTTGAATGAAATATATGTTAGAATAATTAATATGAGAAATGATTATTTTTCCAGTTTAAAATGTATGAATGTATAGATGAAATACATGAATATCTATATTTATTCTAGAGTGTTTCAAATATAACAATTATGCTAGAGTATTTATGCTAGTGTAAAAGGTATGACATAGTTTAGGTATATATAATAGGGTGGAGTCAGAAAAATTATAAAATCTGACAAAAATTTTAAAGACCGCAAAATAAAAAACGAGAATTACTTCGTTTTTATTTCCTTTGCAAGTTCGTTTTTATTTCCTTTGCAAGCTCGCGTAACAGAATGGAATTGACCTAAGTAGGGGATATTTTTGAAAGAAATTATGTAGAGGAATTGCATTATTTTTAAAATATAAATTTATATATAAGATCTTAAGTATTATATAATACATTCACATGCTATATATTATATTGATCAATGCAATGAAATTACATTATTTTATTTGTATTGGACAAAATAGAAGACATATAGTTATTTGTAACTCAAGCTCTTCACTTTGGTGATGTCTTACTTTTCCTGTCAAACAAAATGCATGAAAGGTTAGAAAATATCCCTCAAACCCTCAAACAGTTTAGAATAATTTTTCATCTTACTTGTCTTACTTGTTAAACGCATAAACATTCATGCAACACACAAATTGGCATTGCTGGTGAAATGCAATGATTAGTTATACAATCAATGACTGAAGTACAATTTAGACCTATAATATATAAAACAAGATTAAAATAAAAATATGTTAAAAGATTGTGTTTAATATATTAGTAAAATTTGAAAATAATGAGAAATATACTTACTGTTTGCGTTGTTTGCAACAAGAAATAAGGTAAGAAAAATGATCATAACATGAACAAATTTAAGAATTTGATCCATATTTTCTCATTTACATGCAATAAAAAATGGTTTTAGCATTTATATATAAAGAAAAAATTTATATGCATTATTTATACTCCAATAAAATATTTTTAGGTTGTTTGAAATGCTAGAAACCTTTTGTAAAATTATAACTATTACCAAATGCCCCTTAAGTATATTGATGCATTGTATAGTTGTGGCCTCTTTAGCCCATTCAATTGATCATAACATATTTTTTGGCTATTCATCATGTTCTTTCTTTTTTTAAATGATATTTTATTATGATATTTTATTTCTCTTTTTAGATTTTCGTAATAGATAGGAGACATTCCAAAAGAGTAATAATTGTTTTGAACATAAAATTCTTAGTTGTAGGAATAACGCACCAAGAAGTGATGTGTAAGACACATATTATCCAATAACTTTTATAATGTTTTTGCTTTTGTGAAATTTGTTATAGAAGTGCGGGATGTTTTATCTGACATGGGATGTTTTATCTGACATTTCTTGTTTGAATTTGACATTCTCAAAATTGGATTAAAAGACTAAAATATAACGAAATCTTGTATATTTTTTTGAAATATTTAGTACCACACCGGAAATTTTAAATTTATATATCGAAAATTTCGTATGCACGTACCAGAAATTTCATGAAAGAGCAAGAATTTACTGTATTTTATGGTCAATTTCCAGTATTTTGTCACAGAAATTATAAATTTCTAATATTTCGTGTTGGAAATATATATATTTTTGGTGATTTTGTTACGTTATATATCCGATATTTTGAAATTTCTGGATGTTCCCTTTATTTATTAGAAATTTTGAAATTTCCAATAATTCATTTTTCTTTTGAAAAATACCAAAATTTCTTTTTTAAAATTGTTTTTATTTGTTTAAGTGAGAACCATAACAAAGATTTAAGAGATCTTATCAAAAGAGAAAAAAGGTTTGAAAAACATTTTGTGTGTGTATTTCTTTTGTATCTCAAGACTTATCTTATTCCTCGTACAATAAATTAATCAAATTAAAGTATTAAGTGCAAGCTCAAACAAACTTTCACACTTTCTCAATGTACAATTTTAAGACTTCAAATTTTCTTTTTGATTTAATGTTATCTGGAATTTCAACTGAAACTTTGAATATATAACTTATTATATGTAAATATCTTCTTCTTTTTTTTCAAATGCCATCATTAGGAACTACTGTATAGTTGCAATCATTTCCCCATTTGATAGTTGTCACAAATAATTTCTTGAAACACGTAGATCCATAACAAAAAAGATAGACAAAAAGATTAGAGTGGTTAGAGTATAACTTTCGTTGAGAGTATATTTCTCTCCCCCCTATCATTATAAAAAAAGAGGATAAACAAGTCACATATAAAAGATGTCATCACATAAAGAAAGGGAAAAGGAAGGATAAGAAATACTCGAAGGGAAATTGTGATATAAAATTTAGAAGAAAACAAAAAAATTTCCTTAAGTCGATCCTTACAAATGAGCATGATTAGTGACAATAACGATTACCTCTTCTGATGATTAAAGTCTTTGATAAACAATTAGATTAACGATCACGAGCATTGAAGAAAGAATAATGTCTCTACTCACGAGCATTGAAGAAAGAATAACGATAACACATCAATGTTATCAAAGTTAGAGATTAGATAAATTAGTAAGATTCAATATGGTACAACCTTACAACCCATTATTATGAGTTATAGAAATGTGAAAGATTGTAAATTATGGTGCTCATTTGTGATTCTACAAATAGAACTTTATGTTAAAGCTGAAAATAAATTGTGTCATAAAAGTTTAGTCGTACACAAGCTTCTTAAGTATTTCTCAGAGGTTATGTTTGTTCAACCTAGAATGTTGGCGGAAGATGATGTCGTTGGAAGTTTGTTTGTTGAGACATAAAAAATTTCTTGTTTTAATTTTTATCTTATTGATTACATGCTACAAGAGGTAGTTACATAATGTTTTATCATATTAAATAGGTGTCACACATATGTATAGAAAAGGGATGTACATGAAACATTTTCCTTATTTTCGTATCATGGTAGAAATGGTTCCTAGGATGACAACTTTGGTTTAATTTCATTCAACTTAACTATAACATCTTTTATACTCATTCGATGAGTAGGAAACTCTTCTGAACATGCTACTCCAATGCTAGCAAACAACACCAAACATGTTCTGATTTTGTTTTCAACAACTCCTGTTTGATCTTCAACAAATGGCATGAGTAAACGTGAATCCACTATCTCTAAGATACCTTCTGGAATTTTTGACTTGCAAAATTCATGTAGACTTAGACCCTCCGAAAACATGTTATCAGTTGGTCTTTTTCCAGTAAGCATCTCTAATAGAAGAATTCCGTAACTGTAGAGATCTCCGTATGGCGAAACTGAACCAATTGCTCCGTACTCTTTTTGAAAATAAATAAAAAGTTATTTAGAAGGAAATAAATATTAAAGAGTATTATGATGGATAAAACAAATCAACTGCATTGACACCTCTAAACAAATACGTGATATTAGTGTGTGAAATGGACATGACATTTACATATTTCATCGTATTCATTTTATTTATTTTTTAATTTATTAAAGGCATCAGTGCGTTAGTGTCGTGTCTTGTGTCTGTATAAATAGTTATTAGAAGTATAAAGAACTTTACCAGGAGGAACATATCCAATAGTTCCCTTAATTGTGGAAGAAATAACTTGATCTTTACTAGAATTCCATGTGGCGCCATGAATGATCCTAGCTAACCCAAAGTCTCCCAAATGGGCTACAAGATCATCGTCTAGAAGAACATTGCTGGGCTTAATATCACAATGAACTACAACTTGATCGGTATCATTGTGAAGATAATCTAATGCATGAGCTACATCAAGAGCAATATCCATCCTTTTTTTCAGGCTTAGATTATCATTTACATGCCTTTCATTGTCGTGCAACATCATTTCTAGACTTCCATTGGGCATGAACTCGAAAACAATGGCCTTGAAATCTTCACCATTATAATCGACACTTGAACAACAAGTTAGAATCTTGACAAGGTTTCGATGCTTCATCTTTCCCAAAGCTTTACATTCCGACGTGAAACTCTTTGCTGCTCCGCGTGCTTCAAGATTCAATACCTTCACAACAATAAGGCTTTCGAAATAAGAAAGAGAACCTTTGTACACCGAACCATAGCTTCCCGATCCTACCAAATTGGTTGAAGAAAATCCATTGGTTGCTTCATGCAGCTCTCCGTAAGTAACTCTCAAATTCCCGTTTTGCAAAGAATGTGAAGGTAGCCTTTTGTGCTTTCTCGTGAGAAAATGAACAATCATAAAAGCTATGAAAGATATCAAAACCCCGCCAGTTAAACTTACGATGATAATTGTTCGTCTGAGAAATCTTTTGTGTTTCTTGAGATGCAAGCATACGGGAAGCTTCAATTGAGGTATCCCTCCACAAAGGTTCTTGTTTCCATTTATTGAAATTGATGTGAAATTGCTAAAGACACCTCTAGTGGGAACCTCTCCTTCGAGATTGTTAAAAGACAAATCCAAAGTATTCAAAAGAGATAGCTTTTCTAGTTCAAAGGGGATTTTGCTTGAGAATTTGTTGTTAGAAATGTTTAAGTTTTCAAGGGAAGTTAACTTTCCTAAGAATGAAGGTATATCTCCTTGGAAAAAGTTTTCCCCCAATGAAAGTATTGTTAATGTTGAACAATCACCAAGATCTTTGGGAAGTTCACCAGAAAGTTTATTTGATTGTAGAGACAATATTAAAAGATGTTTCAAGCTGCCAAACCCAAGAGGAATAGGGCCGGTCAAAAAGTTTTCACCTAAATAAAGGTTTACTAAGCCTTCTATGTAGATGAATGTATTGTTGGGTATATGGCCACTCAATTTGTTACCAAAAATCACTATATTCGTAAGTTTGGTGCAATGTCTTAGAGAAAATGGAATGTTTCCTTCTAATATATTGCCATCAAGATATAACCCAATCAACATAGTAAGATTTCCAATACTAATAGGAATGTTACCATGTAATTTATTATCTTGAAAGACCAATATTTCTAGATTTTCAAGCTTTCCTATTGAACTTGGAATTGTTCCCTTAAGAAAATTGCTTCCAATGTTTAAGAGTGTTAAACCACTTAGTTCTCCAATTCTTTCGGGTATCACTCCATTTATTTGATTTTCACCCATATGTAGAATATTAAGATTGGATGAAAAATTTCCTATAATATCGGGAAGTTCGCCGCCAAAATTATTTTTGAAAAAAATGAGATGCGACAATTGAGTGCAGTTGGTTAAAGAAAAAAGAAAGTTCAAATCATGGGTTCCTCCACTCCCAAAACTATTGTTGGATATATCAAACCACTCGAGTTTATTTAATTGACCTAAAGTAAGAGGTATTGGGCCACTAAAAGCATTAAATGATATATCTAACCTTCGAAGTTTGGTAAGGTTGGATATTGAAGACGGAAAATTACCAGACATTTGATTCCCTCCTATCAAAATTTGTGTGAGATTTGGAAAAGCAAGATGCATGTTTGATGGAAGAGTACCGGACAAATTGTTTATCATAAGAGCTAAACCTTGAATATTTGTGCAGTTTGTGAGCTCTATAGGAATCTCTCCTTGAAAATTGTTGAGACCTAAGTGAAGAATTTTCAATCGCTTCAAACGACCGATTTGTTTTGGAATTGTACCATGCAATGCGACATTTGAAAGAGTGAGATTTCTAAGAAATGTTAGATTTCCTAGAGATGGTCCAAGAGTACCACCTAAATTTTGATTCTTCAAACTCAAAATTGTGACTCTCATATGGCGACCACCACATGTAATGCCTTGCCATTTACAAAAATGTAGAGACTCATTCCATGATGGAAGAGAATCAGATGCACCATTTGTAAGCTTTTCTTTCAATGCAAGCAAAGCAAGTTTATCAGAGTGTGAACTCAAAACAAGAGCAATTGTTACCGATATTTGACTAGTAAAAAAGATAAGGAAGATTATACAAGTTCTCATTTTGCTATTGGAGAACATGTATTATGGGGTATTAAGTGATTGCTTTTTTAGTGCGTTTTGCAGCATTGAGATATGATGATATTTATAAAGAGAAGTATGTGCACTATGTTAGTATGGCAATATGTACTATTCTCGTTGACTTGACTTTAAAATGCTAAATAATAATAATAATAATAATAATAATAATAATAATAATAATAATAATAATAATAATAATAATAATAATAATAATAATAATAATGATAATAATAATTAAAAAAAATAGACATTATATGTAACAGTTAAGAGAAAAATGTAATTGAAACTCAACTAATTTATAATTATAAAAAATTGAAATAATAAATTAAATATGTAATTAATTGATGTTCATCAATTCAGACCTTACGTTTCATGAATTCAAAAAATTTATTTTATATATTGTCATTATATGATGTGTTATATTTTAAAAAATGATATAAATATTTATAATAATAATAATAATATACATCTTTATCAAAGTATTTACAAAAAGAATATAATTTTTATTTTTTTTAATATTTTAATATATTCTATTAATATTTGGGATAAAATATTATATGTATTATTTGTTTGATGGTTGAAGTGAAATAAAATTATATATATATATATATATATATATATATATATATATATATATATATATATATATATATATATATATATATATATATATATATATATATATATATATTGATATACTACAAAAGTGGTTGAAGAAGATGGGGTACCTACAAGATATTCCAATGTCAAAGTAAGAATGGGTATGAGAGAGAGCAAGCAAAAGGAGAGAATGAATGTGTTACCTGGCCCTCTCGAATGAGAGGGTATTTATAGACTCTAGCGCTGGGGCAAAGTCTAATTAGTGGATAGTTGATTCAAACCCACTAACAGACTGTCATGACTTGCGTGAGTAATAAATCTAACACGTAGCCTCCTCTCTGATCTGTCGCTCCGTGAAACTCACGCAACACGCATTCTCAAGTTCCAAAAAGAAATTTCTTCCCAATTTCCTTGAAAGTGACTCGTGACTATGATCATTGTAAAGTTGACCTATCGTTCTGGAGAGTATGCATTATTGCTAAGTGTCAAGCTCATCAATAATGTTGTTAGATTCATTTCCCATTGATTTGAATTTTACACAAAGCATTGTCGGAATTGTAACACAAGTTAACAAGTCTTTAGAAGACTCATTTAGTTTAGTCAAGTCAATCCATAATATGCATCATTTATAGTGATTGTTAATATATGTGGTTAGGAAAGGTCAAATACTATATTAAAATATAAACAGTTAAATCTCAATTCATCATTTATAGATATTTTGAATGCTGTAAAATGCAGATTGTCGGCAATTAAATTTCTGTTTATGTAATGTTTGGTTTAATAAAAAAGACAACAAAAAGAAAAGCTAAACGAGGGGAAAAAAAAAAAGAAAGAAATGATGTATTGATTTTTTTATAGAAAAAAATAGAATTAGATTTATTTTTTTTCTTATAAATTTTTTTAATTTTTTTAAAATATAAAAAAAAATTATTTATATATTTGGCCTTTGACATTGAATGAGATTGGCGGAGTATGACATGGTCGTACACATGATTAATTCTTAATTTTTTGTAAGTTAATCTGATTAAAAAAATTTATTTCTACTGTGACTTGTAAAAAACGTGGTTTAGAATTTTAAACGTCACTTTCAAAATATCAAATGTCTTTAACTTTAGTTTTTCAGAAACTCTAAAATGTCTATTATTCATTATCGTCTTTCTCGCTCACACTCCATTGAAGACATTTGTAGCTTCATTGAAGAAGTTTGAATAAGTCATTGATTTTGGTGTGTGGAACTATCACATATTAGGGTTTCGTTTTTGTTTGGGTGTACAGAGATTTTCCTGGTTTGAAAGTTGTGGTCCCGACATTAAGATAGGTCAATACATGTTTATTCCTTTTTGTGTTTTGTAAATTATTTGCGGTACCCAATTGTTTATGTTTTTCCATTTTTGTCGGACATAGTTATAGGCTTTTGCATTGTGTGTGGTCTACCGGAAAATTTGTTATGTTGACTGTAAACTTCTAGGGTCTTGCATTGTGTGTGGTCCAAAAAAGGAAGGTATTCCATGAACTGTAGTAAAGGGTTTCACTCATATGGAATAGATTGATTACAATGAAATGTTTTCACCTGTGGTAAAATATTGTTCTATAAGGGTACTTATGACAATTGTAAATTAGTATAATCTTGAGTTAGAACAGGTGGACGACAAAATAATTTTCTTACATAGAGACTTTAAAGAGACAATATACATGAAACAACCTAAAGGTTTTGTAGAAGATAAGGCAAAGGCATGTTTGTTGAAGAAATATTTGTATGGGTTGAAACAAATCTCAAGGCAATGGACAATGGTATCGTCAATTTTATGAATTTCTTATTAAACATGATTTTGTAATAAGTAATAATGATAATTGGTATACATATTAAAGAGAAGCGGGAAAGTCATTATCTTCCTCATTCTATATGTTGATGATATTTTGATGGCAATATTTAGAAAAAACAAAATCGTTAAGCTCAAGAATATCTTGAATAGTGAATTTGAGATGAAAGATTTTGGTGAAGCTAAAAGAATCATGAGTATGGATATCATGAGAATCTACAAGAAGAGTGAATTATTCTTACCTCAATCTAGTTAGTAGAAGAAAGTGGTGGAGCGGTTTAAAATGCAAGGTGTTAAAACCGTCAACACTCTTTTGGACCATCACACGAAGTTTTCAGTTAAAAAATATCCTCAAACTAACGAAGAGACGAAGATAACTGAGGGTACTCCCTATGCAAGTAGGTTGGAAGGATTATATATGATATGGTTTGTAATAGACCGAACTTAGCATATGCATTCAGCATAGTAAGTCAGTTTATGGAAAATCTTGGTCAGGTTCATTGGGAAGCTTTGAAGTAAGTGCTCAGATATTTGAATGGTTCATTAAAGAGTGGTTTAAAGTACACAACGTCAACTCAAGAGGAAGACACTTTTGAGGGTTTTCTAGATATTGACTATTAATATGGACACTAGAAAATCCTTATCACGTTTTATGCTTATATTATTTAGGACAACTATAAGCTAGAAGGCAAATAGATAATCATTGGTCGCATTATCTACTACTCAACTGATAAGTGTCAAAATGTAGTTATTTTGTATTTATGTTTTGTGGCACTTATCGATTCTTTTGTTGATATTCTTTGAATAAATCTCCCGCTTTTTGTATAAATGTGTACATAATAGAATAATTGAGTTTTTGTGTAAATATTGTATCATTTGATAGTTTTTCGTCTCTTTTATAGGTATTCATTCATAATTGGAGCATTGAGTAATGAAGGTCATCACACGAAGTTTTCAGTTATACAATATCCTCAAAATAACAAAGAGACGAAGATAACGGGGGGTACTCCTTATGCAAGTAGGTTGGAAAGATTATGTATGATATGGTTAGTAGTAGACCAAACTTAGCATATGCATTCAGTATAGTAAGTCAGTTTATGGAAAATCTTGGTCGGGTTCTTTGGGAAGCTTTGAAGTGAGTGCTCAGATATTTGAATGGTTCATTAAAGGGTGGTTTAAAGTACACAACGTCAACTCAAGAGGAAGACATTTTGAGGGTTTTCTAGATATTGGCTATGCATGTAATGTGGACACTGAAAAATCCTTATCACGTTTTGTGCTTATATTATTTGGGACAACTATAAGCTAGAAGGGAAATATATAATCATTGGTCGCATTATCTACTACTCAACTAATAAGTGCCAAAATATAGTTATTTTGTATTTATATTTTGTGGCACTTATCAGTTCTTTTGTTGATATTCTTTGAATAAATCTCCCATTTTTTGTATAAATGTGTACATAATAGAATAATTTATTTTTGTGTAAATATTGTATCATTTGATAGTTTTTCATCTCTTTTATAGGTATTCATTCATAATTGGAGCATTGAGTAATAAAGGCCAAAGGCTAATCTTCAAGAGTGTGATTTTGCATAATTCATCAACGAATAATGCTCAAATCAAAGAATAAAAAATCATCAATTAGATTGATATTTTTTATGGTTATATAGAGCATTGAATAAGTTTTCTAACGCTTCAAATCGGGCGCAAATCCGAGTTATGGTTCTCAAGTTATGGCGAAAATAAGTGCTGAATTTTTTCGAAACTGCACAGACCGAGATGAGCGCCCACAGAGCGTGCCCTACGATTTCAGAACTCTTTAAAAGGGGGAAAACACATTTTTAGGTCATGGGTTAGGTATTTTTGAGTCTCAACACCATCAACATCATTTTTTTTATAGATTAGCTTAGAAAACAACATTGGAGCTTGCATTTGGATGGTCCAAAGTCGAATCCCTCGTCGGTTGGTGTTGACAAACCAAGAAATATTTGGTTCCTCTTCTTCTCTTCTCTTTGTAATCTCTTATGTTGGATATTGTATGTATATTTACCTTGAACTCATGTATATTTATCGCCCTTGGCGTTGTATAAAGTTTGCTTTACGAATTTGTGTTGGTGATTGTCTTAGGTTTTTACCTTGTGTTAGGGATTTAAGCTTTGCTATACATAGATTGCTTAGATTCTTACCTAAGATGATTATCTGTTAGTTTCTGAATGCTAAAAATGGGTTTAGATCTGACATTCACTTAGGGTATCTGATCTTAATGCCTCTGTGTCAGGAGTGTCGGGCTAGACATAGTCGATGCGAGTGATGTAGTTGAATTCTCAATTTGGGTTAGAAATAACTTGGGTTGTGAGAGGTATGTCATGACATGGACAAGTATCGTAGGATGAGTATAACAGGACGATAAATTTAAGTCTGTGACGGGTAGTGTGCATTCGTTCCGGACAAGCTGTCTATCCTTTATAATTTTTGTTCATTTACTTTTTGTCTTTTCTTTACAACCAATTTAATCTCAAACTCATTAACGATAGAATTTTCAAACGAAGAATCAATAATTAGTCTCTGTGGACACGTTACGGTATAACCTATATATCACTTGGTAAAAATAATACTTTACTTTTTACTTGCCGCTAATACCTCCGCGACATCAACCGAAATATATTTCCCTTATTGAATGGATCAAGGAACCCATATGGACGAAAGGCATGATTGGGGAGTTAGAAATTACTCAATAATGTGTGAAAATAAATTGGGACATTCAAAGTGTTATTCACCTGGCCAATCATTAAATTTATAATGAGAGGACAAAACACATTAATATATGTTTACACTAGGGGTGAACATGCCAAGTTTTCTTGGTTTGAGATGTTGTATCAAAATAACTTAGATTTGGCTGAAGATCCCAACGACAATGATATACACGTTGGCTACCACTGAGAGTGTGCATGAGTTGTTAATTCTTATTCTTGTTTGGCACGTTCATGTTTGTGGACAAAATTTCAACCTACGTGGATGTTACATACCTCAATTATTTCATCGACTTGACGATAATTCACTAGTGGAACTAGTGGTCGTATGCTTGGTATACTTGTACTCCAAGTTGAACGAAGTTTATCTATGGAGGACAAAGCAAATAGCACACTCTTACACACTACTGACAGTAATTTCATACTTGTTACTAATGTTTTTATTTCATCAACTTTTTTCACACTTGTTATTAATATTTTTTTCTTAATTTTCAGTGATGATCTTTTCACCCCCCGGTTAAGGTTGCTCCTGAGACCATTGTCCACATATATCTAAATGACATTCTAATAAATTGTGAGAGAGCCATATGGTACCAGATGAATATCGGAGGATGGAAGCCATAAATCAGTGGTCTTATGCGGACTATTACGTGAATTGGTTATATAATGTGTCTCACTCTATCATGACATCAGACACTCATGGACATCCACCAAGGTCTGCTCATGAGGAGATCCTAGAGAATGAGAAGATCATGGATGACCATGTCATTGACGTGTTGCCGATCTATCACAATATTATGCGAATGATAGGAGAAGGCATGGAGTCTGGGTTATTTTGTAAGTATGGAATGCGCCTAAGAGGGGGTGAATTAGGTTCTTTGAATATTTATTATTTTAGAGTTAAGTGTTGTCATTTTCTGGTTTATGATCAAGTGATGAAAGCGGTAAGTGCAGAAAAATAAAGAACACATACATATTATATTAGTTCCTCTCACATACTAATAGTATGTCTAGTCCTCTTACAATATGTAAGAGACTTCAACAATTGTTAGAACTTGTACAAGCCTAATCCTAGACTTCTAGACACAAGCTTCTAACCAATAACTAAGATAAAACACCTTATGATTCAACCAAGTTGAAAAGGAAACAAACCTCTCATTTTCAACTCTCTTACTTTCAATAATCATGGACAGTAATTATACAAAACAATTATGAAAATATAATAAGCAGTTTGAAGATGATGGATGTATATTAATTACAAGAATTAATCTTCCCTTTCAAGTGTATAATTCACACTATAGTATTCAAGTGTTCAAATTTTATGATGCTAAAACTTTCAGAAATGCAATGACAATGTATGCAGTAAATTTCGAATAAAGATTAAGACACAAGGCACTTGTTTTGAAAATGATAGAAATAATGAATTTGAATTGTATTGAAAGAGGTGAGTTTTTAAAATCTGAAACATATGATATTTACACTGAGTATCATACCATTTTTAAAGAGTGTATTATGATCAATCAATGCAATGTTTGATAGTATAAAGATAAAATAGATTTGAATCAGATTTTTCATGAAAAAATGTATTGCTTTAGTGGTAACCGTGTAACACATTATCGTGACCGGTTACACTTGAAGCGTTACCTAAGAATTAAATTTTTTATGTGTAATCGGTTAATTGATAGATATAACCGATTAAACATTTCAAAATTGTTAAAAAAATATATTTTTGGATTCATGTAACCGGTTAAAAGAAATGTGTAACTGATTACATTGTTATGAAATTGAAAACTACTTATGAATACAGGTTGAATGTTGGGCCATGGTATTTCAAAATGAATTATGCGTGAATTTGTTAGAGTTTATGAGCATGTATATTTCAAAAGGAGGTATGTATGAATTTGTTAAGGAGTTTCTAAGCACATATAGTATATCATAACTTGAATTGTAGCTTGTATTTATCAAATGAAGAGCAATGTTCCAAAATTCATCATGATAAAGTTGCTTATGATATAATTATTGGTCCATAGCTTTTTTGTCATAATTATTTTGTTCATCCTTTCTTGATATATATACATACATGGAGAAGTTTGACTTCACATGTTTAAGAGAAGTGGTGATGGAACGGTTGCCCTAACACGTTCCATTCTTACCGAAACACGAAATATTTTTACATGTTTAAGAGAAGTGGTGATGGAACGGTTGCCCTAACACATTCCATTCTTACCGAGACACGAAATATTTTGGGTTATGTATGCAGAAGAGGAGCCGGTGTATCACGATTAAACATACTCGGTAGATTAAGCATTTAATCATATTTTGGAATGTCTTGGTTTTTTTTAAATTAACGCATTACTCTATTATATATATTCATGTTTATTAATCTTTGAAACAAATAATGACAATGTTAATCGAATTAAAATTACTATAGATTCATAAAACTACAAACTCAATACAATATTTCTGCCCAAAAAACATGCAAACAAGACTCCATAATGTATCTCCAAATTTACTCCATAAGTATTCACAAGTGTATCTCCGAACTATTTTTCTCAAAAATAAGGTGACTGCTTAATTTACTAAGAGATAAAAGTGACTTTGAAAATGTATGCAAATTCACAACCAAACTATATTTTGAAAAAATATGGATTTTGGTTGTCATGATCTAAATCATGCCTAAGACGAATCAAAGGTGGTTTGAATCACCTACATTAGATCGTTCATGTGATTCAAAATATGTGTACAATAATTCGAATCATATTGTTTTGACAAGCTTAACTATTGAATCAAATCTTGATTCATTCATATGAAATGTAAATATAGATGTTAAAATATAGTATAATTATCACTATAAAAAAAATTGTATCTCAAATTATGGAAAGAATTAGAATCTGGAATAAACATAAAAGTTGCAATTTAAGATATGGTCTGAAAAATCATGTAGAGATCACAAACAAAATCTGAAAGCATTGATTGACATATCTGCATGAAACAATATAAAGAAAATTCCTACATGGTGTTCTGAATGGATTAGTAAACCTTTTTTTTCCTAATGTTAAGGTGACGAAATCGTACATGTCAAATCTATTTCCAAATAGATTTACAGAAAAATCGGCTCCTGAGGACTAATCAATATCATGTTGGAGACAAATTATGAGGCTGCAGCAGATGATGATCTTTGAGTCTTCAGTCCAAACAGATCCTCAAATAGCATTGGAGCCATGGAAGGAATATCCGCCGGTCGAGGTGCCATAAAGTTTACTATCTTTTCATGAACATTATACCTTCAATAACAAGTCATTCAAAAGCTTAATCAGTTCTTAAACACGGGATATAAGAACAACGGTATAAAGAGGAATTTAGTTGCGATGATTCTGTGTACCTTATCTTGCGACTTTTTGAGGCACGGCGATCAACTATTTTTCTCTTTTTTGTTTGCATTCTTTTCAAAGCATAAAATGCTTTCTCTGTTCAAACGAAAATAGGCAAAAATGAGAAAATGGACTTCAATAGATAAAGTAACCGATGATATACTAAAATTAATCAGCCAAAACGAAATTGTTACCAGATGATGTAGGATCAACTGTCTCGAAAAATTCTTTCAATAACTGCTGATAAAATTCAGAATCGTCCAGCAGGTCAGGATCACCGTCAGCATGTCTTACCGCTTCATCAGAGCTATCGCTAATTTTTGAAACCTGGAGACATATGCCAGGAGTGTCAATGACAGATGAATAAAACAGTTTATTATTGTTTAGAAACAAGTAAAGATAAAACTGACTTACGGATCCGAATACGTTAACAGCCGATCTTCTCAGTTGCATCTGCTTGACCATTCTACTAGGATCTCTCATATAGCCAGCAACTTGATTGCTGATATCCTGCAACATGGAAACAAATTAGGAGTAAAAAATTGGTATCACATAGTCGAATTCGCATTCCAGTCACAGAACCTCACCTGATTAAAAGCATGTTTTCCTTTAATTGCAGCAGCGCCGGTTGTCACTTGTGTCATCCTCTGCCATTTGTTGATAGACTTGTCTCTGAAAGATGCTATACTGCAAGATACAATCATGAAGAGAAGCATCAGCCAAGCAACATCTGCAAGTCTCGATGCTGTTATGTCTCTAGAAAATGAATGCCGAGCACAAAAAATAGTGCACTTAGAACGTTATGAAAATACCTGTTGTGCATCTGAGAAATTTGTGACCACTCTTGATCAAGATTGTCATCCAAATCATTAGAAACTTCTAAGTCTTTTGATGACTTTTCTGAACCTTTTAAAAGAAAGATACGACACAAACATCAAATACAACAAGGTGTCAACGAAACACAAAGGATAACAATAAACAGAAATCTAGAATGAAGGAGAATGGGAAAAGAACGTGAAGAAATCACCATTAATAGCTTGGGTTACTGACGGATTCTTTGCAATCAGAGCCTGGGACAAGAAAAAATGATGTGATTAGATATAACATATTAATGTCAATATAACAATTTTTTTCCATTCAAGTTTTAACACAGCACACACCTCTTGCAGTTCCAATATAGAATCCAAAGTCTCCTTGGACGAAGTTATCAAATCAGCATATGCAACTCTAACTGTCTCATCTGATTCACAGAATGAAGCTTTTACTGATTCCTGCAGACAAATTACCATATTTGGCTATGACATTTAGATACGATAAAATAGAAAATCACATGAAATCGCAAAAATGGAGTAGGAAAATACCTCGGGTAGCCTGTTAGAACTTGAGAATGGCTTTTGAAGTAAGAATCTAAGCTCGAGAATTTTGTACCAGAGGGCCTTCGGTCAAAGCAAATTTTGATTATATTATTACAAACTCAAAATGGAAACCAATAAATAATAAAATAGCAATCATGACAGCTACAGTTAATGAAACAGAAAGTACACCTTCTGACTTTTCACAGCTTGTCCTTTCAAAAGATCTGTATCCTTATGGTGCTTCATGTTCTTCAAAATGTTTCTGAGGTTAGAAAAAGATAAAATTCTCATTCTCGTTTCAGAATTCACAAAAACTCGTATAGATTAAACAATGGAAATAGTAAAATAAGCTCATTGTAACTCAATTCCTCCATAGAAACAACTGGAATAACAATTAGTAAGATGATTCATGAGGCATCACGTTGATAGAATTAGAAAGCCGTTTTTCTTACATTAACATGTTGCATAACTCTGAAATTTTGAATATAGTAATAAAGAAAATCCCAGACTAGAAAGCTTCATCTCCCACCATATCAGGGTCCAAGGAAAGGTTGGACCCATTATAGGTCTATTGTAGGCAATAAAGCAGTGACATAGACATGTATTGACACCGGTCACGACACTGATAATGACACGTAGATACCAAGAATAATTAAATAAAACAAAAGTGATTGAACGTAACCATATGTCTGTGTCAAAAACACCAAGATGGTCATGTCAGAGTCAGACTCTCTTTTAAACTTAAGTATAGATACTATATAGATTGTAGATAGTCTAGTCTTACCTTGTGTTTTCAAATGCAACTATGAATTTACACTAGCCTATGAAGCATCAACACTTCGGACATTTAGCGTTTTCAGTGTCTGAGATGTGCCAGTGTCTGACGCCAACACGAGTTACATTCAATCTCTTCCATTTTTTCTAAATTATTATAGTTTTCTACTCCCTCCGTCCCATAATGAGTGACCCAGCACACCATTTCACACATATTAAGAAAAGTGAAGAAAAGTAAGAGAGAAAATAATATTTTTACTATAGTACCCCTAATCATGTATTGAAAATGATGAAAGTTTAATTAATTGGAGAGTAAAATTGGAAAAAGTGAATTGGAAATTGAAATGGGTCATGTATTTTGGGACATCATTTTATTCCAAATGGACCACTCATTGTGGGACGGAGGGAGTATATGCCAGTGTGTGATGGCATAATACCCGTGTTATTAACGATGTTTCCAACCTAGCAACAACAACAACCAAGCCGTATCCCACTACGTGAGGTCGGCTACATAGATCAATTTCCGCCATAATGCTCTATCCATGATGTTTTCGAGCTAGCTAACAATAGAAATTAAAATGACACCCACAACACAAACCTATGAAACTTACGAAGTACAGACACCGACTCTAACACCAGTAATAATTTGAAAAATAAATAAATTAAAAGTAATCATAAGTGACACAAACAAAACAAAAAGTGTGAATTAGCATATAATCTTACAGCTCCTGCTCCTCCTGTTGATGAATATCCCTATACTCTTTCTCAAGTTCTTCCAACTCATCATGGTTCCATTCACTTTCCTTTACTGTCCCATCTTCTTCTTCCTCATCTGTTCCCTCATCTGTCCCCTCATCCTCTCCTTCATCTTCTTCTTCTACTTCCTCCATTTCCTCCAAGTCGCTATCATTATTAACCTTAAAAAAAACATGAAAACCACCCATAATCAAAACTCACGAGAAAACAACAAAACCTAAGCAAAAAAACAAACTTTACAACAATAAATGAACATTTACCTCTTCCTCGGACATAACATCATCGTATTCATCAGAATCAGTGTCACTCTTTTGCACTATTCTAGATTTCTTCGAAGATGAACCCATTTCAAAACCCAAATTCAAATTTCTTGTGAAGAATGAACAAAAGATAATGCTGATTAGGGTTCAGAGTAGAAGAAGGAAAAACGCCTATATCAGCTTCGCAGAAAGGGGAGTGAGTGGCTGCGATGGAAGGGGAAGAAAACAGAACAAGGGTTTTAGAGTTCAGAATTTTTTTATATGATTTAGTATGATTTTAATTGAATTATTAATTAATTAATATATGAAATAATTATATGAGAAAATCGGTTAGTTTGAGCCATGAAAAATACAAAACTATATAATGAAAAATATTAGAGTGTTTTGTATAGCGGAAAGTTATTTTCCAATTCATTTTAGTCTCTTTTTTTTATAGTTGAAAAAAATTCGTTTAAGGGTAAAATGAGAATATTAAAATCCAATTTGTTTGTTCACGATGATCAACGAGAGAGTGGTCGATAATATAGTACCATAGTATTGTCCATGCGCCACCATATCAGGGTAGTGGGAACATTTGCATCTTGTATTATTTCCTCACACAAATCCATTTTGATCTTATCTTCTAATTTTCAGAGGCTTCATATGGTTGATGATAAATCATGCTTAGAATGACCCAAACTTGAATCTTCATAACTTGTTCAGTCGAACCTTGTCGTCAAAGTCTTCAGCATTTGATCTTTAGAACATTTTCTTCAGAGTCTTCAGAACTTTGTTCAACTGAACTTTATCTTCAGAGTCTTCAGAACTTGGTCTTTAGAACCGTTGGTCTTCAGAATCTTCATAACTCGTTCAACATAACCTTATCTTTAGAATCTTTAGAACTTGGAACAAGAAAGCTTGGAATATTCAGAGTTTGAGAGCTCTTCGGAATCTCTAACATTAGAGTCACAATTAGAAGCTTTAAAACTAAAGTTCAGCAAAACCATTGTTTTAGAAACATTCTAAGTTATGAAGCACGCACTTGTATCTCTCAGTGTGTTGATTCTAAAATCTGATGAAATTAGGATCTACATTCGTTTGGTTAATCGAATATATATATATATATATATATATATATATATATATGAAATTAGGTTAATGAAACTAATCTTGACATGCTTTTACCATTTGAAAAACAAATCCAAAACTCTCTTTAATCCAAACAACTCTCTTTGATAAGAAAATTAAACTTGTTTGCATAAAATTTATGATTTTTGTGACTAAGAATCAAAACCCTTTTGTAACCAAATTTTAAATACACTTATAGAAAGGCGGTGATATCACACCAAATCCCTGTGGAAAACGATAATTTAAAATACTTGTGGTAGAAAATACGTACAACAGACGTCACATGTCAAATCTACATAGTCACTACATGTTAGTATAAGCTACAAACTAAACAAACCATTAGGGTATTAAATTTTTATCGGATCACCCATGTAGTATTATCATCAAAACTAAAGGCCAGATGCATAACCAAATATTGTTCTTACAATCTCCAATTAGTTCAAGACTTAAAGAACTTTTGAAATATAGCGCGAACCAATCAACATGAAAGAAACATTTCCCTGATTCACAAACCTTCATGGTTGCTAAAATATTCATCTCGGGTGCAAAACTATTCATCTCAGGTTCTAGCTTGCTAACAAAAGGTGATGAGGTGTTTGGCCATGTATACCATAAGAGTCTGATAAACCATGACTTCTGATTCTGAATCTCCTTGAGAACTTCAGAATTTTCCTGTTAAGAAAAATTCAGTGAACTTTTTCAAAGTTCATGAGTCAAACAACGTTACTAGGAAAAACATCTTAACATGTTTGGAAACAAGATTATGAGAATAAATATATCAAAATCATTATTTTCTCCCTATTTGTCATAAATTAAAAAGATTTAAAAAGACAAAAGAAAACTTTTATTAAACCAAGATAAAGATACAATTATTTTAGAAACAAAAGACGTCTAAAAGTCTTAAGAACAAAGGTATAAGGGCTTTATCGAGGAGGATGAGGAGGCAGCCTTGTAATGAAATCCATTAGCAAATTTGAGAGCTCATAGTGAAAAGCACTATGAGAATCCAGCCTTCAATATTGCTTATCCAGATGCTCTTGGATAATGATGTTGGTCTTCTTGAGCTCTTTCGGAGTGGCCTTCTTGATGGATCTAGCCATTTATGCTGCCTCGAAGGTGACGGACGTCATTATTTTAACATGATCTTCATCTAAACAATATCATCATTATACAAACAATTTCATCATCATTATAGTATCATCAACAAGAAATGCACTATCAACTTAACATGTAATCATCTACTATTCTAATATAAATCATCACATGGTACTAAATACAAATAATTATAGCACAAATCGTTAATTTCTAATCCATACATATATCTTAATCCTCATCAAATAAAGTATAGTAGTATTAAAAACCATGATATACATCCTTTTAAAGGTTAAAAATACACAATAAAGAGGAGTGAATGGTGTGTGACCTAAAACCATTTCCTTCAAAAACCTCCTTAAAAATAAATAAATAAAAAGAAAATTGAAAGCAAAGAGATAATTACATAAGGTATCAAAATATATATTTTTCTTCACCACATAACTTATTATTTACTTTCGTCTGCTTCGCACTTGAAGAATTATCCTTGTCCAATTAAAAACACTATAGATTATTCTTACAAATGTTTTTATTAAATAAGTTCTTTATATTTTGAGGACGTACAACTTTGGAAAGAAAATTCGCTTAAATGTTTACAAAATAAATCTCATAAGAGATACATGAAATAATGGCAATACAAGTGATAGTTAAAATCCTAATTTTTATCAGTACTATCAGGAAGATGTTTTCCTTGAAGAACAATTGACCATCCAATGTTAGATGGATCAGTGACATAAAAAAAATTGGCTTGGTTTTACATGAAGAATGGTTTATTCCTGTAAGTTGTCTTTCAAAGATCAACCCTTGTGAATCCTAATTCGTCGATTTCTTCACCAGTTTTACTGTCAATCCATCTGCACTTAAATAAAGGAACTTTAAAAGAAACATAGTCAATATCCAAAATATCCTCAATGATCCCAAATAACACTCTAGATGCTACTACTGGATTGTTAACTTTGGAACTAGAAAAGTACATGGGTTCAGTCTCATCCATAAAACCAATGTTTGCATGGTGATGTGGTCATCCTTTCATTTTTAACAAAACAAATATTTTCTAGTGTTGTATGCACTCCAAGTAATTACATTAAACTTAGTAAAACATGACAACCATTTGTAATTATTTGATGCACCACTCTCATTGGAAATACTTTCATTAAACCAATCCATGAAAGTTTTATTATGCTCTGTTAACAACTCTTTTTCATTCATCTAGTGGGTATTTTTCCTTTATAAGAGCTTTGTGCACGGTCAAGTAAGGATCAACTTCACTAAGGTTATTCAATATATACAAATATGCTTGAAAAAATACTTCTCGAATAAATGTTTTAACATTTAAACCTTGAATACCTCTACCATTATAAAATCCATCACGACGAGATTCGAGAACTCTTATAAAGTTCACATTTGACAAGTAATTTCTACAAAACTCAATAGCTTCTTCTGTAATGTACCTTTCTATGATTTAAGCTTCTAGACAATTATGATTCTTTGTATACCCTTTGAAAATCTTCATGTAACGCTCTACTGGATACATCCACCGCAAATAAATTGGACCACAAATTCTAATCTCCCTTACTCTATGGACAACTCAGTGAAACATAATGTCAAAGAATGATGGAGGGAAAAACATCTCTAACTAGCACAAGATAGTTGCAACTTCGTGTTCTAATTCATCTAAATTTCCAGGATCTATAACTTTACTACTATAACATTGAAGAATAAGCATAATCTGGTTATAGTCACCCTTACATTTTTTGGTAAGATGCCATAGATAGTCATTGGTAGAAGTTGTTGCATTAAGACATGACAAACATGAAACTTTAAGCCAATTAATTTATGATCGTTATCTGAAACAAGTTTCCTCATATTTAATGAGTACCATTGGGGAACTTTGATACCCTGCAAACAATCACATAGACCCTTTTTTTTCTTTTTTAGATAGAGTGTGACAAGCTGGAGGCAAATAGGGCATATTTCCTGCTTCTTTTGTGGCTAATTCTTGTTGTATACCCATCACAACCATATCTTCATGGATTTCTTAGTATCTTTTGTCTTGCCTTTAATGTTGAGAAGTGTTCCAATAAAAACTATCACATACATTTTTCTCCATGTACATCACATCAAGATAATGTCTTACATCTAGACTAGATCAGTATGGAAGATCGAAGAACACCGACCTCTTTTTCCAAGAGTTTTTCTCCACGTGCTTTTTTTTTGTTTCTTTCCAAAGACAACTTTTTTTTGTTTTCTATAAAAGTCTTAAATCTTCAATCAATGTCGATAAATAAACATCTAATTCGTTCCCTCATTGTTTCATACCCGAAATCATCATCGATAACATCATATACGTGTGCTTCACGCACAATCATAGAGTTAGGTTATAAATTAATAGAATAACAAGCCATGATATATGGTTAGTACTCATATTACCAAAATGATTCATTCCTTTGGTGGCAAGTCCTAGCCAAAGGTTCCTCAGTTCAAGGGAAAAATTTGAAAACAATTAATCAATTTTATTCCCTTACAATGAATCAACTTCATGGCGAATTTTTCCATCATACACTCTTTCATATGCATGTCATATAGTATTCATTGCGTAACTAACTTTAGAAAACAATCTCTTAAACCTTAAAGTTATTGATAGGTACCACATCAACTTGACAGGAACACCCTTGTTAGTTGCATAATCATCGTTGTCAACACCATTGTCCTTCTGTTTGTAGCGCGACACCCTACACCTTGGGCACTCCTTCAAGTTTTCAAACTCTTTCCTATATAAGATGTAATCATTCGACAAGCATGTATTTTGACATAATCCAACCCCATTGGATACAATATCTTCTTGGCCTCATAAGTACGGTTTGGAAATCTGTTATATTCATAAAGCATTTCTTTCAATAATTCAAGTAATTCAGTGAAACTTTTATACGTTCACCCATCTATCGCCTTAAGATTAAATAGTCTTAACACAATTGTCAATCTTGTAAAACCTTTACGTCTCGGATACAATGAATCTTCCAGGTCCTTTCACAAATTATCTATCATACTAACTTTCTTGAAAGCATCTACTCCAATATCATGAAAAATGTATTCTAGATTATCAATCATACATTCATCATCTTCAGCTGTTTGTGTCAAGGTCTCTTTTTTTACCCTTCACCATGCCATACCCATTTCGTGTAACTTTGAATAATTTCATCACAACCATAATGATCGAGTATAACATACCTTGAATGTTTATTTATATTATACCATTTCATACAAGGACACCAAAAAATCTAACTATTCTCAGGAAGATTTTTTTCTGCGAAATCAAAAAAATTTCAATCCCTTCTCATACGCGCTACTTAATCTATTGGCTTTCATCCAACTACGATTCATAACCACATAAATCTTCTGAAAATAAAATAAAAGTACATAAATAAAACTTCTCAACAACAACAAGAACAAAAGTAATGGAGAACAACAAGAACATACGCATGAGCTCCTTGGAGAAAAAATATTCTTTCGTTGGCTAAGCTCTTTGGAGTAGATGTGTTCTTTCGTTGGGGTTCGAAAAATGAATTAGATAGACACAATGGGGGAATCAAACATATATAAAAACTTTATCTCGACTAAACTAAAAAATCGAGGTAGAATAGCCGACATAAAATATATAAAATAAAATAGGCGCCTCATTGTTTGCCAAAAGAATAAAAAGTAAGGGAGTTTTTATCTCGGTTTTGGAAACAACCGAGGTAACATATCCGGCGAAAAATCTTTAAAACGTAATGACACCTTTTTAATTCCATATAAAGCACTAAATAGCATGAGTTGAAAATTGAACCTCAAACAATGAACATTTATTTATGTAAATTTTATTAAAAGTCGGGATAATAAGATTTATTATTATATTTAAAAATAAAAATGTTTCGTTCACATGTATCTGCAATTTTGTTATATTCGTTGTAAAAGTTTTGTCATGAAAAACGTATTTGTTGTAGTGATTAATAAAAGCAATAAGTAATTACAAAATTAATATCATATTACTACAAATAGAAATAGAAATAGAAATAAAACAAGTTAAGATAACAAATATACACCACATTTTTTGTTTTAATAAAAAAATAAGTGATGTTAACTAAAGAAAGTCATTAAAGTTGATATGACGGGGTAAGTGTAGATTATAGTTATCACTTAGAGTGAATAAGTTTATTAATTTAGTCAATATTTTTATATACTTGCATAAGAAAAAAAGTTATCAATGCAACTGTATTTTTAATATAACGATGTATTCTAATAATAAATAAATTATATTTTTTATATAAAAAATATCATTTTGTTGGAAAGTCTATATAAAGAAAGATTGGTTTTCGTAAAGTTGTTGTCAAAATAAGTTACAGATATTTCAAACAACAAAATAACAAATATTTGGTAGAATATATTAAAAAACTAGTCTGGTTTTTAATTTAAAAAATAGAAATTCATCTTATTTAGGTCAAAGGGGTAAAAGTCTATATTTGTTTTATCTCCACTATAAATAAAGTAAAAATTGTGAATTTTACATTAAATTCACACATTTTCTTCATTGTAAAAAATGGAGATTCTAACATCTTTGAGAATTTCAAAAACTATTCTTGCAATATTGTCTCTTGTGTTAGTTTTCAATATTTCCACTCAAGCACAAGGGAGTATGTGTTTTTTATTTTTTGACAATGAAATGCTTAATTTAAACATTTAATATTATAGGAAAAATATATATGCATTACCCATAATTTTTCATTCTCATTTAATCATATAATATTATTATTGTAGATCTTCTTTCCAAAAAGAAGTCGGTCCAATATAACATATCTACCTTACAGGTATTGAAGATTAAGTTGATTAACTACCCATATACACAATAATATTACTTTGGTTTTAATTATTTTATTTGAGTGTATAAAATAATTAATTAACATTTTAATATTGTTGAATTTATATAGATCGGAGAAGCAAATACAAATAAATCATATGATTCTATATTGAAATTTGTGAATTCTTCAAAATTTCCAAAACGAAAATCATTTCCATCTGGATTTTTATTTGGTACTGGAACTTCTGCCCTTCAGGTACATTTTAAAAAGTAATATACGTCTAGATATATAATAATAATAATAATAATAATAATAATAATAATAATAACTCTTGTTAAAATATTAAGATATGTAATATCTTAAAATTATTAAAATTAATTTATCATTAATAAATTTTTGATAACTTTAGATTGAAGAAGGGGGTTATGAAGGAGGAAGAGGACTTGGTATATGGGATATTATAGTTCAAGAAAATAAAGGTGCAAAATATATACTTATAGTAAATAAAATATTGTTGATTACTTCTGCAACTTAATGTTTTGTTGGATATGGTACCCAACATTCTTCATTTAATATTATTACATTTTTAATATTTAATTAGTTTAAAGTAAATTTAAATTTAAAAATAATTATATTTAGAATATAATTCTAAGGTTATAAGTTAATCCCGTTCTTTTTTTTTTTTTTTTAACAAACAGGTGTGTTTTTAGACTTTGATAAATTTTCATCAAAAATTGAACATTATAAGCGATATAAGGTGAGCTCACTAAATGTGGATTTATTTATTTTTTATTTTATTGATGAATATTAAGCATTATAGTTTGTATTTTAATGAAATAACACCAAATTTAATAGAGATTGTAGATTTGTAGTTTATAAATTACTCAATGGATATAATAAATTGATAATCAAAAATAATAAGGAAAAATATACATGTGACTTTAATTAATATTTGAATTCATTTTATAACTTTTATTTTATTATTTTTATTTTATGATGTTGTAGGAGGATGTCCAACATTTAAAGAAACTTGGAATAAATTCTTACAGAATGTCCATTTCTTGGAATAGAATATTGCCAGGTAAAATTTTTAGATTAAAATATTATATTTTTAGATAACCATATTGAAGAATTTATAATTTATTAACATACTCATTCTAAAATATAAGTAGGTGTAAGTTAGAAAATTTTAGATATTTAATATCTATTGTGTGTAATTAGATTTTTTTTCTTCATTTTTGTGTTTACCAATTAATTAGTGTTTTTGAATATTTGATTATTTTAGTTAACTTCCTTAATATCGTTTATTAATACTTGTGAAAAAAATATTTCACAAAGTTAGACTTTCAATATGTTTCTTTCTTAATAATACTAATACAGTTATATTTCTCTTTAATTTTAATGACCATTTATTTAGATGGGACTTTGAAAGGAGGTATAAATCAAGAAGGTATCAACTTTTACAACAACTTGATCGATGAATTACTAAAAAATGGTATGACTTGAAAGATATAATATTAATTTGAATAATTAGATTTGGCGAGAACTTTGTTTACAATATACAATTTTTTTTACTGTACATGATTATTATTATTTTATTTAAATGTGTAGGTATTGAACCTTTTGTGGGTATTATGCACTTTGACTATCCATTAGCTCTTAAGGAAAAATATGGTGGCTTCGTAAATCGGTCTATTGTGTAAATTTCTATTTTTATCATATTAGTATATTTAAATGTTTTATTTTAAATAAAATGATTTAATTTTAAATTTAATATGCTCAAACGCCATGAAACTTTGACATTTGTGCTTATATTATTTATGTATAAATAAATGAATCTTCAGGAAATATTACAAGGATTATAGTGAGCTCTTATTCAAAACATATGGAAATCGAGTAAAGCATTGGATTACAATCAATGAGGCAGAAGTCACAGCTATATTTAGTTTCATGCTCAGTATGGATAATGTAAATACTGATAAGGCATGCAAAAATTCTAAAATATGTAGTGAGGCATATATTGTACTTCATAATTTTCTTCTTGCTCATGCCACGACATCAAAGTTATACAAAAAAAAATTTCAAGTAAGGAAAATTCTAAACACTTATCTGAATACTATCATCAACATTATCTATATATATATATATATATATATATATATATATATATATATATATATATATATATATATATATATATATATATATATATATATATATATATATATATATATATATATAGGAGGATCAAATTACATTAGTTACACTAAGTATTACACTCATTTATAACCTTTGATTTATTTAAAATCTAATGGTTATAATAAAAAGCATCTTAGTAAAATGTTTCCTTTTTTCACAAGACCAATCATTCCATATATATTTTGCTAATAAATGTCCTATATCTTAAATAAAATATTTTTTTTCTTTCAAATGAATAATCAATTTCAAACATAATAACATATACTGTCAAAGAAAAAAAAACATGTGACTTGAAAAATTTTAAAAATATATTATTTTTAATTAGTACTGTTTATATTTACTACTAAAAAATTACTATCAAATTCAAATTATTTGAAATTGTTCTCATTGTTTTTGTAGGTTTATCTAAATAAAATTATATTCTATTAATTTAAATTAAATGATAAAATTAATATATTTTTAAAATAAAATACATAATAATATTCAAAATACACATAATTTAAAAATATATATTTAAAAATAAGTAGAAAATACAAAACATTTATTTTATTTTTAATTTTCATCATTCATTTTAAATTAAATAAAATTAAAATCATAATTTAAATAAAATTTAGACAAAATGAACGATGATCAATAAAATTTATTTTGTTTTGTATTTTCTACTTATTTTTAAATATATATTTTTAAATTATATGTATTTTGAATATTATTATGTATTTTATTTTAAAAATATATTAATTTTTCCTTTAATTAAAATGAATAGGATATAATTTTATTTAAATTAAAAATATATTAATTTTATCATTTAATTTAAATTAATAAAATATAATTTTATTTAAATAAACCTACAAAAACAATGAGAACAATTTCAAATAATTTGAATTTGATAGTAATTTTTTAGTAGTAAATATAAACAGTACTAATTAAAAATAATATATTTTTAAAATTTTTCAAGTCACATGTTTTTTTTTCTTTGACCGTATATGTTATTATGTTTGAAATTGATTATTCATTTAAGAGAAAAAAAATATTTTATTTAAGATATATGACATTTATTAGCAAAATATATATGGAATGGTTGGTCTTGTGAAAAAAGGAAACATTTTACTAAGATGCCTTTTTATTATAACCATTAAATTTTAAATAAATCAAAGGTTATAAATGAGTGTAATGTAACTAATGATTATATATATATATATATATATATTTATATATATATGATAAAATAAATAATTATACTAATAATTGATATAATTAATTTAGTGAAATAAAATAGTTAATCAAAGGTTTATAAAAAAAGAGAATTTTACAGTATTGTTATTTTTAATCAATGTTTAATATAGGCACACCAAGGGGGAGAAATTGGACTTGCTCTTTCATCGGGAAGATATGTTCCCTATAGTTCCAAATTAGAGGATGTTGTGGCTGCTCAAAGATTAATGGATTTCTATTGGGGATGGTTAGTCTATTTTATTAACCTTAGTAACATAATACCTTGAGTGCTTTATCACTTGTTTGATGTGATGTTTCGTTAATCTTTTATATCAAACATTTACATGTCAAAACATTTATTTAACTGCATTTTATTCCAACATGTAGGACTTTAGACCCAGTGTTTTATGGAGATTATCCAACAATAATGAAAGAGATGGTGGGAAATAGACTACCAAAATTTACTAAAAAGGAGAAACACATGTTAAAAGGAAGCACGGACTTTATTGGAATCAATTATTACACTTCTCGTTTTGCTAGGCATGAATCAAATAGAACCAAGATTATGAATGACAATTTTGATGCATTAGCAGTTTCAGAAGGTAAACATTTGGTTCAACAAAATTTTACTTTACGGCGAAAAAATTAAATCCAAATAAACCATAGTAATAAATGGTCATTATAGTTGACACCATAAATTCTATCAATCCGATTTTCTTTATTTGGCATGTAAGATTATCATAAATTATAATTATTAGTTTTTATTTATTTTCTGGTCATAATTTCTTTATCGCAGTTTCTGATGTCGAAGGAAAAATCCTTGGCTACAAGGTAAGAAAATAATTATAAAAATTTAGAAGAATGAAATTTGTTTGTAGAATAATATAATTATTATATTTTTATTTATTCAATCTTGATATTATATAGGATCCATATGGTTTCTACGATGTCTATCCCGAAGGATTATATAATTTTTTAGTTTACATAAAAGAGAAGTATAGAAATCCAAAAATGTACATCACTGAAAATGGTTAGTAGTGAATTTTTCATATTTATAATATTATAATTAATAGCTATAATGTATGCTACAAAATAGATTAATCAATATCCTTTTTTGTGAAATCCTATTTATGCAGGTATTGCTTCTTCAAAAATCTCAAATCCACTTAAGGACGAACACCGAATTGCTTATATTGCCGCACATTTAAACGCTACCAAGGCAGCTATTGAGTAAGTTATCTTTACTTATCCTTATAATTCTATGGATGATAAATAAATATCATACTATAATTGATTATTTTTAGAAATTTAATCTATCTTATTTACCTATTAAATATTTTTGTTTGTTTTATTTATGTATGGTCTAATGTTGCTTTTGTAAGGATTGTTTATATATTTCATTGTCTTTTTCTATCACACACTTTAACAATATCTTTATAATAGAGATCAATAATTATGCATTGAAATTACAAAATGATTTGGTATAGTTTTTCAATCATCTTACTATAATAATGTTATGTTTATATAATTTAGAGTGATAATTTATTTTTTTTGACATCATAATAAAGCATAATTGAATGATTATGCATTATTTTTAAAATTTTGCAAAAATAAAAATTTACATGATTTATTTTAATTATTTTTTGTTATTCAAAATTTTCGCGGTCATTATAACTATTTAAAGTTTTTGGTTCATATAATCTTTAATACAAAATATAAAAATTAAAAAAATAATTTTGAAGTAGTGATTCCTAATAAACATCATTATGAAATGTAGTTTAATATGAAACAACTTACTTCTACAACTCAATTTATAAGAAACTAATCTTCAATAATTTTCTATGTTGGAATTGATAGTGATGGCGTAAATGTTCAAGGTTATTTTTTATGGGCAGCATTTGATACATTTGAATTTCAAATGGGTTATTCTGGAAATTGGGGTCTTTATCATATTGATTTTAATGATACTCTCAAGCGTATACCAACAGATACAGCTAAATGGTACAAAAAATATCTCACAAGTGATTTGAGACACTAAAATATATTTCAGTTGAAATCAACTTAGAAGAAAAGAAGATCAATATAAATGGAGAACAAAGAAAGGACTATCACTTCAAATGAGATTGTATACAACATGTTATTTATTTTATTTGTTTTTATTTATTAGTTTAAGTGCATTTGTAATTGTAGTTTGATTTTATACTCGTGTATATACATGTGTAGATACATGTGATACTTCATACCCTGAAATCACTTATTTATTAATATTTACTTAAAGAGTTTGTTTCAAATAAATGGAATTTGAAAATAATTATAAAAAAATTAAATAATATTTCAATAACGATACCATATGTTAATTATAAAATCAAAGGGTTCTTTTCAATATTTATTAATAAAAACCTTAAAATCTCAAGTGATGTGGATAAAGTTTGAATGAACAATGAACATAACAACAAACTTCTCAACTTCTCATGTCATTGTCTAAGACTAAAAAAAAGAAAATAGCAACAATAAAACTATAACTTTGTTAAAGTCACGGGTTTCATTCTACAAATTATTACTTATTAATATTGCATGAGGGAGAGTTTTAACTCGAACCATATAGGAATATATATAATAACAATAGGGATAAATAAACAACATCAAGCATATATCATATAAATGGCTCACCACTGCACAACAACAATTAATTAAAATATCATACTAATTTAAATTAAAACATCATATCAACTTCTCAACGATTAGCTACTTCAAGATATTTACTCAATGGGCTTTCATTATCGTACTATAATACTAAATTCTCATTATCCCTAACACGTAATATAAATTCTCTTATAGATCATTCAAAGTTATGTTCCATAATTGCGCCTCATAAATGTTTGATTCTTCTACCATCAACTAGGATACCCAACAACTAATAAAAATGTTATAATTATGACAACGGTTAATCATACATAAATTTCTTATAATAAGTAAGTATCATCATCATCATCATCATCATCATCATTTTCACATCACCGTCATTTAAACAATATCATTGTTATGTAAACAATTTCATCATTGTTACAATATCATCAACAAGAAATGCATTATCAACTTAACATGTAATCATCTACTACTTAATATAAATCATCACATGGTACTAAATACTAATAATTATAGCACAAATCATTAATTTCTTATCCATACATATATTTTAATCCTCATCAAATAAAGTATAGTAGTATTAAAAACCATTATATAAATCCTTTAGAAGTTAAAATATACACAATATAGAGGTGTGAATTGTGTGAGGCCTAAAACAATTTTCTTCAGAAACCTCCTTAGAAATAAATAAATAAATAAAAAGATAAAATGAAAGCAAAGATATAATTACATAAGGTGTCAAAATATATATCTTTCATCACCACATAACTTATTATTTACTTACCGTTTCGCACTTGAAGAATTATCCTTGTCCAATTAAAAACACTATAGATTATTCTTACAAATTTTATGTATTAAATAAGTTCTTTATATTTTGAGGACTTACAACTTTGAAAAGGAAATTTACTTTAATGTTTACAAAATAAATCTCATAAGAGATACATGAAATAATGACAATACAAGTGGTAATTAAAATTCTAATTTTCATCAGTACTATCAAGAAGATGTTTTCCTTGAAAAACAATTGACCATTCAGTGTTAGATGGATTAGTGACATAAATAAATTCTTTAGCTTGGTTTTCCATGAAGAATAGTTCGTCCTTGTAAGTTGCCTTTCAAAGATCAACCCTTGTGAATCCTAATTCATCGATTTCTTCACCAGTTTTACTATCAATCCATCTGCACTTAAATAAAGGCACTTTAAAAGAAACATAGTTAATCTCAATTTTCTAGATGATCTAGAAAAGTACATGGATTCAATCTCAATCATAAAATCAATGTTTTGCATGGTGTTGCGATCAATATATTTTATATGTTGTATTCAATCAAGTTTGATGCATTTAAATACTTTGAAAGTTCTGTTATAAATTTTCCATGATTTTTGTCATTCAAAATTATCTATCAGTGATGTGTTAACATTTATACCTTTTTAATTCATAGCGGTGATAATTATGAGTAATCCTTTGATATTCCTAATACATCCATGAACCTTCTTCTCTTATTAAAGAAAGAATGATGGAATCTTTGGCAAGTAGAATCATCATATCATTTGCTTTTGTGGCTAATTCTTGTTGATATACCATTGTGATCAACCATATCTTCGTGGTATTTCTTAGTATCTTTTGTCTTGCCTTTAATTTTGAGAAGTGCTCCAATCAAAACTATCACATACATTTTTTCTCCATGTACATCACATCAAGACAATGTCTTACATCTAGACTGGACCAGTATAGAAGATCGAAGAACACCAACCACTTTTTCAAGAGTTTTTCTCCACGTGTTTTTTTTTGTTTCTTTCCAAAGACAACTTTAATGTGTTGTTGTTTTCTATAAACTTCCTTCCCGATTAAGGGTTTTGGAGAAATACGAAACTCTTGCTCTTCATTGAAAGCATTGTGCAATCTACGATACAGATGATTAGCTCTTAGAGATAAACTGTCCTTTTCCTTTTGGTAATTGGTGGTGACATGTATTAACTTCACATATAAAACATTCTTTATGACCCTTGACGATGTACCCAGACAAATTATCGTATGCGGGAAAGTTGTTGATTATGCAAAACAACATGGCACCCAACTTAAAGTTATCACATGTATACGCATCATCAACATCGACACCTTTCTCCCATAAAAGTCTTAAATCTTCAATCAATGGTGATAAATAAACATATATGTTGTTCCCTTGTTGTTTTAGACCCGAAATCATCATCGATAACATCATATACGTGTGCTTCACGCACAATCATAGAGATAGGTTGTAAACTAAGAGAAGAACGAGATATGACGTATGGTTAGTACTCATATTACCATAAGGGTTCATTCCTTTGGTGGCAAGTCCAAGCCTAAGGTTCCTCGGTTCAAGGGAAAAATTTGAAAACAATGAATATGGCAAATTTTTTCATCATACACTCTTTCATATGCATGTCATATAGTATTCTTTGCGTGACTAACATTAGCAAATAATCTCTTGAACCATATAGTTATTGATAGGTACCACATCAACTTGACAGGAACACCCTTGTTAGTTGCACAATCGTCATCGTCAACACCATTGTCCTTCTATTTGTAGCACGACACCCTACACCTTGGGCACTCCTTCAAGTTTTCAAACACTTTCCTATATAAGATGTAATCATTCGACAAGTATGTATTTTGACATAATCCAACCCCATTGGATAAAATATTTTCTTGGCCTCATAAGTACAGTTTGGTAACGTGTTAGATTCATAAAGCATTTCTTTCAACAATTCAAGTAATTCAGTGAAACTTTTATACGTTCACCCACCTCTTGCCTTAAGATTAAATAGTCTTAACACAGTTGTCAATATTGTAAAACCTTTACATCCCGGGTACAATGAACCTTCCATGTACTTTCACAAAGTATCTACCATACTAACTTTCTTGAAATCATCTACTCCAATATCATGAAAAATGTCTTCTAGATTATCAGTTATACATTCATCATCTTCAACTATTTGTGACAATGTCTCTTTTTTTACCCTTCACTATGCCATACCAATTCCGTGTAAGTTTGAATAATTCAATCACAACCATAATGATCGAGTATAACATCCCTTGAATGTTTATTCATATTATAGCATTTCATACAATGACACCAAAAAATCCCACTATTCTCGGGAAGATTTTTTCTGTGAAATCAAAAAAATTTGCTACTTAATCTATTGGCTTTCATCCAACTACGATTCATAATCACATAAAGCTTCTGACAATAAAATAAAAAGTACACAAATAAAGCTTCTCAACAAGAACAAGAACAAAAGTAATGGAGAACAACAAGAACATACCCATGAGCTCCTAGGAGAAAAAGTGTTCTTTCGTTGGCTAGGCTCTTTGGAGTAGATGTGTTCTTTCGTTGGAGTGGAAGTGTTCTTTCGTTAGGGTTCGAAAAATGAATTAGATGGACACAAAGGGGGAATAAAACATATATAAAAACTTTATCTCGACTAAACTAAAAAATCGAGGTAGAATAGCCGACGTAAAATATAAAATAAAATAGGCGCCTTATTGTTTGCCAAAAGAATAAAAAGATAGGGAGTTTTTATCTCGGTTTCGGAAACAACCGAGATAACATATCCGACGAAAAATCTTTAAAATGTAATGACACCTTTTTAATTCCATATAAAGCACTAAATATCAGGAGTTGGAAACCGAACCTCAAACTGAGTACAAATTTATGTAAATTTTATTAAAAGTCGGGATAGTAAGATTTATTATTATATTTATAAATAAAACAAAGTGTTTCATTCACATGTACCTGCGATTTTGTTTTATTCGTTTTAAAAGTTTTGTCATAAAAAACGTATTTGTTGTAGTGATTAATTAAAGCAATAATTAATTACAAATTTAATATCATATTACTACAAATAGAAATAGAAATTAAACAAGTTAAGATAACAAATACTGACCATGTTATTTATTTTAATAAAAAAATAAGTGATGTTAACTAAAGAAAATCATTAAAGTTGATATGATGGGGTAACTGTAGATTATAATTATCACTTAGAGTGAATAAGTTTATTAATTTGTGATTAATATTTTTATATACTTGCATAAGAAAAATGTTATCGATGCAACTGTATTTTTAATATAACGATGTATACTAGTAATAAATAAATTATATTTTTTATATAATAAATACTAAATAAAAATATCATTTTGTTGGAAAGTCTATATAAAGAAAGATTGGTTTTCGTAAAGTTGTTGTCAAAATAAGTTACAGATATTTCAAACAACACAATAACAAATATTTGGTAGAATATATTAAAAAACTAGTCTGATTTTTAATTTAAAAAATAGAAATTCATCTTATTTAGGTCAAAGGGGTAAAAGTCTATATTTGTTTTATCTCCACTATAAATAAAGTAAAAAGTTGTGAGTTTTACATTAAATTCACACATTTTCTTCATTGTAGAAAATGAAGATTCTAACATCTTTGAGAATTTCAAAAACTATTCTTGCAATATTGTCTCTTGTGTTAGTTTTCAATATTTCCACTCAAGCACAAGGGAGTATGTATTTTTTATTTTTTGACAATGAAATGCTTAATTTAAACATTTAATATTATAGGAAAAATATATATGCATTAGCCATAATTTTTCATTCTCATTTAATCATAAAATATTATTATTGTAGATCTTCTTTCCAAAAAGAAGCCGGTCCAATATAACATATCTACCTTACAGGTATTGAAGATTAAGTTGATTAACTACCCATATACACAATAATATTACTTTGTTTTTAATTATTTTATTTGAGTGTATATAATAATTAATTAACATTTTAATATTGTTGAATTTATATAGATCGGAGAAGCAAATACAAACAAATCATATGATTCTATATTGAAATTTGTGAATTCTTCAAAATTTCCAAAACGAAAATCATTTCCATCTGGATTTTTATTTGGTACTGGAACTTCTGCCCTTCAGGTACATTTTAAAAAGTAATATACGTCTAGATATATAATAATAATAATAATAATAATAACTCTTGTTAAAATATTAAGATATATAATATCTTAAAATTATTAAAATTAATTTATCATTAATAAATTTTTTATTACTTTAGATTGAAGAAGGGGGTCATGAAGGAGGAAGAGGACTTGGTATATGGGATGTCATAGTTCAAGAAAATAAAGGTGCAAAATATATACTTATAATAAATAAAATATTGTTGATTACTTCTCCACCTTAATGTTTTGTTGGATATGGTACCCAACATTCATCATTTAATATTATTACATTTTTAATATTTAACTAGTTTAAAGTAAATTTAAATTTTAAAATAATTATATTTAGAATATAATTCTAAGGTTATAAGTTAATCCCGTTCATTTATTTTTAACAAACAGGTGTGTTTTTAGACTCTGATAAATTTCAATCAAAAATTGAACATTATAAGCGATATAAGGTGAGCTCACTAAATATAGATTTATTTATATTTTATTTTATCGATGAATATTAAGCATTATAGTTTGTATTTTAATGAAATGGCACCAAATTTAATAGAGATTGTAGATTTGTAGTTTATAAATTACTCAATGGATATAATAAATTGATAATCGAAAATAATAAGGAAAAATATACACGCGAGTTTAATTAATTTTTGAATTTATTTTATAACTTTTATTTTATTACTTTTATTTTATGATGTTGTAGGAGGATGTCCAACATTTAAAGAAACTTGGAATAAATTCTTACAGAATGTCCATTTCTTGGAATAGAATATTGCCAGGTAAAATTTTTAGATTTAAATATAACATTTTTAGATAAACATATTGAAGAATTTATAATTTATTAACATACTCATTATAAGTAGGTGTAAGTTAGAAAATTTTAGATATTTAATGTATATTTTGTGTAATTATATTTTTTTTTTTCATTTTTGTGTTTACCAATTAATTAGTGTTTTTGAATATTTGATTATTTTGATTAACTTCCTCAATAACGTTTATTAATACTTGTGAAGAAAATATTTCACAAAGTTAGACTTTCTATATTTTTCTTTCTTAATAATACTAATACAATTATATTTCTCTTTAATTTTAATGACCATTTATTTAGATGGGACTTTGAAAGGAGGTATAAATCAAGAAGGTATCAACTTTTACAACAACTTGATCGATGAATTATTAAAAAATGGTATGACTTGAAAGATATAATATTAATTTGTATAACTAGATTTGGCGAGATCTTTGTTTACAACACACAATTTTTGTTACTGTACATGATAATTACTTTTTATTTAAATGTGTAGGTATTGAACCTTTTGTGGGTATCATGCACTTTGACTATCCATTAGCTCTTAAGGAAAAATATGGTGGCTTCGTAAATCAATCTATTGTGTAAGTTTCTATTTTTATCATATTAGTATATTTAAATGTTTTATTTTAAATAAAATGATTTAATTTTAAATTTAATATGCTCAAACACCATGAAACTTTGACATTTGTGCTTATATTATTTATGTATAAATAAATGAATCTTCAGGAAATATTACAAGGATTATAGTGAGCTCTTATTCAAAACATATGGAAATCGAGTAAAGCATTGGATTACAATCAATGAGGCAGAAGTCACAACTATATTTAGTTTCATGTTCAGTATGGATAATGTAAATACTGATAAGGCATGCAAAAATTCTAAAATATGTAGTGAAGCATATATTGTACTTCATAATTTTCTTCTTGCTCATGCCACGACATCAAAGTTATACAAAAAAAAAATTCAAGTAAGGAAAATTCTGTACGCTTATCTGAAAAGTATCATCAACATTATCTCAAAATATATGGAGATTAACATTTGAGTTTCACAACAACGTGTGTGAATGTAATATAACCTATGATAAAAAAAATACTTATACTAATAATTGATAATTAATTTAGTAAAATAAAGTAGTTAATCAAAGGTTTATAAAAAAAAAAGAGTTTTACATTATTGTTATTTTTAATCAATGTTTAATATAGGCACACCAAGGGGGGGAAATTGGACTTGCCCTTTCATCGGGAAGATATGTTCCCTATAGTTCCAAATTAGAGGATGTTGTGGCTGCTCAAAGATTAATGGATTTCTATTGGGGATGGTTAGTCCATTTTACTAACCTTACTAACATAATACCTTGAGTGCTTTATTACTAGTTTGATGTTATGTTTCGTTAATCTTTTATATCATACATTTACATGTCAAAACATTTATTTAAATGTATTTTATTCCAACATGTAGGACTTTAGATCCAGTGTTCTATGGAGATTATCCAACAATAATGAAAGAGATGGTGGGTAATAGACTACCAAAATTCACTAAAAAGGAGAAACACATGTTAAAAGGAAGCGCGGACTTTATTGGAATCAATTATTACACTTCTCGTTTCGCTAGACACGAATCAAATAGAACCAAGATAATGTATGACAATTTTGATGCATTAGCAGTTTCAGAAGGTAAATTTTTGGTTCAACAAAATTTTACTTTACGACGAAAAAATTATATCCAAATAAACCATAGTAATAAATGGTCATTATAGCTGACACCATAAATTCTATAAATCCGATTTTGTTTATTTGGCATTAAGATTATCATAAATTATAATTATTAGTTTTTATTTATTTTTTGGTCATAATTTCTTTATCGCAGTTTCTGATGTCGAAGGAAAAATCCTTGGCTACAAGGTAAGAAAATAATTATAAAAATTTAGAAGAATGAAATTTGTTTGAGGAATAATATAATTATTATGTTTTTATTTATTCAATCTTGATATTATATAGGATCCATATGGTTTGTACGATGTCTATCCCGAAGGATTATATAATTTTTTAGTTTACATAAAAGAGAAGTATAGAAATCCAAAAATGTACATCACTGAAAATGGTTAGTAGTGAATTTTTCATATTTATAATATTATAATTAATAGCTATAATGTATGCTACAAAATAGATTAATCAATATCCTTTTTTGTGAAATCCTATTTATGCAGGTATTGCTTCTTCAAAAATCTCAAATCCACTAAAGGACGAACACCGAATTGCTTATATTGCCGCACATTTAAACGCTACCAAGACAGCTATTGAGTAAGTTATCTTTACTTATCCTTATAATTCTATGGATGATAAATAAATATCATACTATAATTGATTATTTTTAGAAATTAAATCTATCCTATTTACCTATTAAATATTTTTGTTTGTTTTATTTATGTATGGTCTAATGTTGCTTTTGTAAGGATTGTCTATATATTTCATTGTCTTTGTCTATCACAAACTTTAACAATATCTTTATAATAGAGATCAATAATTATGCATTGAAAATACAAAATGATTTGCTATAGTTTTTCAATCATCTTACTATAAAAATAATATGTTTATATAATTTAGAGAGTGATAAAAAAATTTTTGACATCATAATAAAGCATAATTGAATGATTATGCAATATTTTTAAAATTTTGCAAAAATAAAAATTTACATGATTTATTTTAATTATTTTTTGTTATTCAAAATTTTATCGGTCATTATAACTATTTAAAGTTTTTGGTTCATATAATCTTTAATACAAAATAAAAAATAAAAAAATTGAAGTAGTGATTCCTAATAAACATGATTATGAAATGTAGTTTAATATGAAACAACTTACTTCTACAACTCAATTTATAAGAAACTAATCTTCAATAATTTTCTATGTTGGAATTGATAGTGATGGCGTAAATGTTCAAGGTTATTTTTTATGGGCAGCATTTGATACATTTGAATTTCAAATGGGTTATTCTGGAAATTGGGGTCTTTATCATATTGATTTTAATGATACTCTCAAGCGTATACCAACAGATGCAGCTAAATGGTACAAAAAATACCTCACAAGTGATTTGAGACACTAAAATATACTTCTGTTGAAATTAACTTAGAAGAAAAGAAGATCAATATAAATGGAGAACATAGAAAGGAACATCACCTCAAATGAGATTATATACAACATGTTATTTATTTTATTTTTTTATTTATTTATTATTTTAAATGCATTTATAATTGTAGTTTGCATTTATACTCTTGTATATACATCTGTTGAAATTAACTTAGAAGAAAAGAAGATCAATATAAATGGAGAACAAAGAAAGAAACATCAACTCAAATGAGATTATATACAACATGTTATTTATTTTATTTATTTATTTATTTATTATTTTAAATGCATTTATAATTGTAGTTTGAATTTATACTCGTGTATATACATGTGTAGATACATGTGATACTTCATACCCTGAAATCACTTATTTATTGATATTTACATAAAGAGTTTTTTCAAATAAATGGAATTTGAAACTAATTATAAAAAAATTAAAGATTATTTCAATAAAGATACCACATGTTAACTATAAAATCAAGGAGTTCTTTTCAATATTTATTAATAAAAACCTTAAAATCTCAAGTGATGTGGATAAAGTTTGAATAAACAATGAACATAACAACAAGCTTCCCAACTTCTCATGTCATTATCTAAGACTAAAAAAAATAGCGACAATAAAACTATAACTTTGTTGAAGTCACTCGTTTCATTCTACTAATTATTACTTATTAATATTGCATGAGGGAGAGTTTTAACTCGAACCATATAGCAATATATATAATAACAATAAGGATAAATAAACAACAACAAACATATATCATATCAACTTATCAACTATTAGCTACTTCAAGATATTTACTTAATTGGCTTTCATTATCTTACTATAATACTAAATTCTCATAATCCGGAACACGTAATACAAATACCTTTATATGGATCATTCAAATTTGTGTTCCATAATTGCGCCTCATAAATGTTTGATTCTTCTACCATCAACAAGTATACTCAACAACTAATAAAAATGTTAGATTTATGACAACAGTTAATCATACATAAATTTCTTATAATAAGTATCATCATCATCATCATTTTAACATCACCGTCATTTAAACAATATTATCGTTATGCAAATAATTTCATCATCACTGCAATATCATCAACAAGAAATGCATTATCAACTTAACATGTAATCATCTGCTATTCTAGTATAAATCATCACATGGTACTAAATCCTAATAATTATAGCACAAATCATTAATTTCTTATCCATACATATATCTTAATCCTCATCAAATAAAGTATAGTTGTATTAAAAACGATTATATAAATCCTTTTGAAGTTAAAATATACACAATAAAGAGGTGTGGATTGTGTGTGGCCTAAAACCATTTTCTTCAAAAACCTCCTTAAAAATAAATTAAAAAAATAAAATAAAAATGAAAGCAAAGAGATAATTACATAAGATGTCAAAATATATATATTTCTTCACCACATAACTTATTATTTACTTTCAGCCGTTTCACACTTGAAGAATTATCCTTGTCCAATTAAAAACACTATAGATTATTCTTACAAATGTTATGTATTAAATAAGTTCTTTATATTTTAAGGACTTACAACTTTGAAAAGAAAATTTACTTCAATGTTTACAAAATAAATCTCATAAGAGATACATGAAATAGTGGCAATACAAGTGATAATTAAAATTCTAATTTTCATCAATACTATCAGGAAGATGTTTTCCTTGAAGAACAATTGACCATCCAGTGTTAGATGGATTAGTTACATAAAAAACTTCTTTGGCTTGGTTTTACATGAAGAATGGTTTATTCTTGTAAGTTGTCTTTCAAAGATCAACCCTTGTGAATCCTAATTCGTCGATTTCTTCACCAGTTTTACTGTCAATCCATCTGCACTTAAATAAAGGAACTTTAAAAGAAACATAGTCAATATCCAAAATATCCTCAATGATCCCAAATAACACTCTAGATGCTACTACTGGATTGTTAACTTTGGAACTAGAAAAGTACATGGGTTCAGTCTCATCCATAAAACCAATGTTTGCATGGTGCTGTGGTCATCCTTTCATTTTTAACAAAACAAATATTTTCTAGTGTTGTATGCACTCCAAGTAATTACATTAAACTTAGTAAAACATGACAACCATTTGTAATTATTTGATGCACCACTCTCATTGGAAATACTTTCATTAAACCAATCCATGAAAGTTTTATTATGCTCTGTTAACAACTCTTTTTCATTCATCTAGTGGGTATTTTTCCTTTATAAGAGCTTTGTGCACGGTCAAGTAAGGATCAACTTCACTAAGGTTATTCAATATATACAAATATGCTTGAAAAAATACTTCTCGAATTAATGTTTTAACATTTAAACCTTGAATACCTCTACCATTATAAAATCCATCATGACGAGATTCGAGAACTCTTATAAAGTTCACATTTGACAAGTAGTTTCTACAAAACTCAATAGCTTCTTCTGTAATGTACCTTTCTATGATTTAAGCTTCTAGACAATTATGATTCTTTGTATACCCTTTGAAAATCTTCATGTAACGCTCTACTGGATACATCCACCGCAAATAAATTGGACCACAAATTCTAATCTCTCTTACTCTATGGACAACTAAGTGAAACATAATGTCAAAGAATGATGGAGGGAAAAACATCTCTAACTAGCACAAGATAGTTGCAACTTTGTGTTCTAATTTATATAAATTTCCAGGATCTATAACTTTACTACTATAACATTGAAGAATAAGCATAATCTGGTTATAGCCACCCTTACATTTTTTGGTAAGATGCCATAGATAGTCATTGGTAGAAGTTGTTGCATTAAGACATGACAAACATGAAACTTTAAGCCAATTAATTTGTGATCGTTATCTGAAACAAGTTTCCTCATATTTAATGAGTACCATTGGGGAAGTTTGATACCCTGCAAACAATCACATAGACCCTTTTTTTTCTTTTTTAGATAGAGTGTGACATGCTGGAGGTAAATAGGTCCTATTTCCTACTTCTTTTGTGGCTAATTCTTGTTGTATACCCATCACAACCATATCTTCATGGATTTCTTAGTATCTTTTGTCTTGCCTTTAATGTTGAGAAGTGTTCCAATAAAAACTATCACATACATTTTTCTCCATGTACATCACATCAAGATAATGTCTTACATCTAGACTAGATCAGTATGGAAGATCGAAGAACACCGACCTCTTTTTCCAAGAGTTTTTCTCCACGTGTTTTTTTTTGTTTCTTTCCAAAGACAAGTTTTTTTTGTTTTCTATAAAAGTCTTAAATCTTCAATCAATATCGATAAATAAACATCTAATTTGTTCCCTCGTTGTTTCATACCCGAAATCATCATCGATAACATCATATACGGGTGCTTCACGCACAATCATAGAGTTAGGTTATAAATTAAGAGAATAACAAGCCATGATGTATGGTTAGTACTCATATTACCAAAATGATTCATTCCTTTGGTGGCAAGTCCTAGCCAAAGGTTCCTCAGTTCAAGGGAAAATTTGAAAACAATTAATCAATTTTATTCCCTTACAATGAATCAACTTCATGGCGAATTTTTCCATCATACACTCTTTCATATGCATGTCATATAGTATTCATTGCGTAACTAACTTTACCAAACAATCTCTTAAACCTTAATGTTATTGATAGGTACCACATCAACTTGACAGGAACACCCTTGTTAGTTGCACAATCATTGTTGTCAACACCATTGTCCTTCTGTTTGTAGCGCGACACCCTACATCTTGGGCACTCCTTCAAGTTTTCAAACTCTTTCCTATATAAGATGTAATCATTCGACAAGCATGTATTTTGACATAATCCAACCCCATTGGATACAATATCTTCTTGGCCTCATAAGTACGGTTTGGAAATCTGTTATATTCATAAAGCATTTCTTTCAATAATTCAAGTAATTCAGTGAAACTTTTATACGTTCACCCATCTATCGCCTTAAGATTAAATAGTCTTAACACAATTGTCAATCTTGTAAAACCTTTACGTCTCGGATACAATGAATCTTCCAGGTCCTTTCACAAATTATCTATCATACTAACTTTCTTGAAAGCATCTACTCCAATATCATGAAAAATGTATTCTAGATTATCAATCATACATTCATCATCTTCAGCTGTTTGTGTCAAGGTCTCTTTTTTTACCCTTCACCATGCCATACCCATTTCGTGTAAGTTTGAATAATTTCATCACAACCATAATGATCGAGTATAACATACCTTGAATGTTTATTTATATTATAGCATTTCATACAAGGACACCAAAAAAATAAACTATTCTCAGGAAGATTTTTTTCTGCGAAATCAAAAAAATTGCAATCCCTTCTCATACGCGCTACTTAATCTATTGGCTTTCATCCAACTACGATTCATAACCACATAAATCTTCTGAAAATAAAATAAAAGTACATAAATAAAGCTTCTCAACAACAACAAGAACAAAAGTAATGGAGAACAACAAGAACATACGCATGAGCTCCTTGGAGAAAAAATATTCTTTCGTTGGCTAAGCTCTTTGGAGTAGATGTGTTCTTTCGTTGGGGTTCGAAAAATGAATTAGATAGACACAAAGGGGGATCAAACATATATAAAAACTTTATCTCGAATAAACTAAAAAATCGAGGTAGAATAGCCGACGTAAAATATATAAAATAAAATAGGCGCCTTATTGTTTGCCAAAAGAATAAAAAGTTTGGGAGTTTTTATCTCGGTTTTGGAAACAACCGAGGTAACATATCCGGCGAAAAATCTTTAAAACGTAATGACACCTTTTTAATTCCATATAAAGCACTAAATAGCATGAGTTGGAAATCGAACCTCAAACAATGAACATTTATTTATGTAAATTTTATTAAAAGTCGGGATAGTAAGATTTATTATTATATTTAAAAATAAAACAAAATGTTTCGTTCACATGTACCTGCAATTTTGTTTTATTCGTTGTAAAAGTTTTGTCATGAAAAACGTATTTGTTATAGTGATTAATAAAAGCAATAAGTAATTACAAATTTAATATCATTTTACTACAAATAGAAATAGAAATAGAAATAAGTTAAGATAACAAATATACACCACATTTTTTGTTTTAATAAAAAAATAAGTGATGTTAACTAAAGAAAGTCATTAAAGTTGATATGATGGGGTAAGTGTAGATTATAGTTATCACTTAGAGTGAATAAGTTTATTAATTTAGTCAACATTTTTATATACTTGCATAAGAAAAAAAGTTATAAATGCAACTGTATTTTTAATATAACGATGTATTCTAGTAATAAATAAATTATATTTTTTATATAAAAAATATCATTTTGTTGGAAAGTCTATATAAAGAAAGATTGGTTTTCGTAAAGTTGTTGTCAAAATAAGTTACAGATATTTCAAACAACACAATAACAAATATTTGGTAGAATATATTAAAAAACTAGTCTGGTTTTTAATTTAAAAAATAGAAATTCATCTTATTTAGGTCAAAGGGGTAAAAGTCTATATTTGTTTTATCTCCACTATAAATAAAGTAAAAATTGTGAATTTTACATTAAATTCACACATTTTCTTCATTGTAGAAAATGGAGATTCTAACATCTTTAAGAATTTCAAAAACTATTCTTGCAATATTGTCTCTTGTGTTAGTTTTCAATATTTCCACTCAAGCACAAGGGAGTATGTATTTTTTATTTTTTGACAATGAAATGCTTAATTTAAACATTTAATATTATAGGAAAAATATATATGCATTAGCCATAGTTTTTCATTCTCATTTAATCATATAATATTATTATTGTAGATCTTCTTTCCAAAAAGAAGCCGGTCCAATATAACATATCTACCTTACAGGTATTGAAGATTAAGTTGATTAACTACCCATATACACAATAATATTACTTTGGTTTTAATTATTTTATTTGAGTGTATATAATAATTAATTAACATTTTAACATTGTTGAATTTATATAGATCGGAGAAGCAAATACAAATAAATCATATGATTCTATATTGAAATTTGTGAATTCTTCGAAATTTCCAAAACGAAAATCATTTCCATCTGGATTTTTATTTGGTACTGGAACTTCTGCCCTTCAGGTACATTTTAAAAAGTAATATACGTCTAGATATATAATAATAATAATAATAATAATAATAATAATAATAATAATAATAATAATAATAATAATAATAATAATAATAACTCTTGTTAAAATATTAAGATATGTAATATCTCAAAATTATTAAAATTAATTTATCATTAATAAATTTTTGATAACTTTAGATTGAAGAAGGGGGTTATGAAGGAGGAAGAGGACTTGGTATATGGGATGTTATAGTTCAAGAAAATAAAGGTGCAAAATATATACTTATAGTAAATAAAATATTGTTGATTACTTCTGTAACTTAATGTTTTGTTGGATATGGTACCCAACATTGTTCATTTAATATTATTACATTTTTAATATTTAATTAGTTTAAAGTAAATTTAAATTTTAAAATAATTATATTTAGAATATAATTCTAAGGTTATAAGTTAATCCCGTTCATTTTTTTTTAACAAACAGGTGTGTTTTTAGACTTTGATAAATTTTCATCAAAAATTAAACATTATAAGCGATATAAGGTGAGCTCACTAAATGTGGATTTATTTATTTTTTATTTTATTGATGAATATTAAGCATTATAGTTTGTATTTTAATGAAATAACACCAAATTTGATAGAGATTGTAGATTTGTAGTTTATAAATTACTCAATGGATATAATAAATTGATAATCAAAAATAATAAGGAAAAATGTACACGTGACTTTAATTAATTTTTAAATTTATTTTATAACTTTTATTTTATTATTTTTATTTTATGATGTTGTAGGAGGATGTCCAACATTTAAAGAAACTTGGAATAAATTCTTACAGAATGTCCATTTCTTGGAATAGAATATTGCCAGGTAAAATTTTTAGATTAAAATATTATATTTTTAGATAAACATATTAAAGAATTTATAATTTATTAACATACTCATTCTAAAATATAAGTAGGTGTAAGTTAGAAAATTTTAGATATTTAATATGTATTGTGTGTAATTAGATTTTTTTCTTCATTTTTGTGTTTACCAATTAATTAGTGTTTTTGAATATTTGATTATTTTAGTTAACTTCCTTAATATCGTTTATTAATACTTGTGAAAAAAATATTTCACAAAGTTAGACTTTCAATATGTTTCTTTCTTAATAATACTAATACAGTTATATTTCTCTTTAATTTTAATGACCATTTATTTAGATGGGACTTTGAAAGGAGGTATAAATCAAGAAGGTATCAACTTTTACAACAACTTGATCGATGAATTACTAAAAAATGGTATGACTTGAAAGATATAATATTAATTTGTATAATTAGATTTGGCGAGAACTTTGTTTACAATATACAATTTTTTTTACTGTACATGATTATTATTTTTTATTTAAATGTGTAGGTATTGAACCTTTTGTGGGTATTATGCACTTTGACTATCCATTAGCTCTTAAGGAAAAATATGGTGGCTTCGTAAATCGGTCTATTGTGTAAATTTCTATTTTTATCATATTAGTATATTTAAATGTTTTATTTTAAATAAAATGATTTAATTAAAAATTTAATATGCTCAAACGCCATGAAACTTTGACATTTGTGCTTATATTATTTATGTATAAATAAATGAATCTTCAGGAAATATTACAAGGATTATAGTGAGCTCTTATTCAAAACATATGGAAATCGAGTAAAGCATTGGATTACAATCAATGAGGCAGAAGTCACAGCTATATTTAGTTTCATGCTCAGTATGGATAATGTAAATACTGATAAGGCATGCAAAAATTCTAAAATATGTAGTGAGGCATATATTGTACTTCATAATTTTCTTCTTGCTCATGCCACGACATCAAAGTTATACAAAAAAAAAATTCAAGTAAGGAAAATTCTGTACGCTTATCTGAAAAGTATCATCAACATTATCTCAAAATATATGGAGATTAACATTTGAGTTTCACAACAACGTGTGTGAATGTAATATAACCTATGATAAAAAAAATACTTATACTAATAATTGATAATTAATTTAGTAAAATAAAGTAGTTAATCAAAGGTTTATAAAAAAAAAAGAGTTTTACATTATTGTTATTTTTAATCAATGTTTAATATAGGCACACCAAGGGGGGGAAATTGGACTTGCCCTTTCATCGGGAAGATATGTTCCCTATAGTTTCAAATTAGAGGATGTTGTGGCTGCTCAAAGATTAATGGATTTCTATTGGGGATGGTTAGTCTATTTTATTAACCTTAGTAACATAATACCTTGAGTGCTTTATCACTTGTTTGATGTTATGTTTCGTTAATCTTTTATATCATACATTTACATGTCAAAACATTTATTTAACTGCATTTTATTCCAACATGTAGGACTTTAGACCCAGTGTTCTATGGAGATTATCCAACAATAATGAAAGAGATGGTGGGAAATAGACTACCAAAATTCACTAAAAAGGAGAAACACATGTTAAAAGGAAGCACAGACTTTATTGGAATCAATTATTACACTTCTCGTTTTGCTAGGCATGAATCAAATAGAACCAAGATTATGAATGACAATTTTGATGCATTAGCAGTTTCAGAAGGTAAAGCTTTGGTTCAACAAAATTTTACTTTATGGCGAAAAAATTAAATCCAAATAAATCATAGTAATAAATGGTCATTATAGTTGACACCATAAATTCTATCAATCTGATTTTCTTTATTTGGCATGTAAGATTATCATAAATTATAATTATTAGTTTTTATTTATTTTCTGGTCATAATTTCTTTATCGCAGTTTCTGATGTCGAAGGAAAAATCCTTGGCTACAAGGTAAGAAAATAATTATAAAAATTTAGAAGAATGAATTTGTTTGTAGAATAATATAATTATTATATTTTTATTTATTCAATCTTGATATTATATAGGATCCATATGGTTTCTACGATGTCTATCCCGAAGGATTATATAATTTTTTAGTTTACATAAAAGAAAAGTATAGAAATCCAAAAATGTACATCACTGAAAATGGTTAGTAGTGCATTTTTCATATTTATAATATTATAATTAATAGCTATAATATATGCTACAAAATAGATTAATCAATATCTTTTATTGTGAAATCCTATTTATGCAGGTATTGCTTCTTCAAAAATCTCAAATCCACTTAAGGACGAACACCGAATTGCTTATATTGCCGCACATTTAAACGCTACCAAGGCAGCTATTGAGTAAGTTATCTTTACTTATCCTTATAATTCTATGGATGATAAATAAATATCATACTATAATTGATTATTTTTAGAAATTAAATCTATCTTATTTACCTATTAAATATTTTTGTTTGTTTTATTTATGTATGGTCTAATGTTGCTTTTGTAAGGATTGTTTATATATTTCATTGTCTTTTTCTATCACACACTTTAACAATATCTTTATAATAGAGATCAATAATTATGCATTGAAATTACAAAATGATTTGCTATAGTTTTTCAATCATCTTACTATAAAAATGTTATGTTTATATAATTTAGAGAGTGATAATTTTTTTTGACATCATAATAAAGCATAATTGAATGATTATGCAATATTTTTAAAATTTTGCAAAAATAAAAATTTACATGATTTATTTTAATTATTTTTTGTTATTCAAAATTTTCCCGGTCATTATAACTATTTAAAGTTTTTGGTTCATATAATCTTTAATACAAAATATAAAAAATAAACAAATAATTTTGAAGTAGTGATTCCTAATAAACATCATTATGAAATATAGTTTAATATGAAACAACTTACTTCTACAACTCAATTTATAAGAAACTAATCTTCAATAATTTTCTATGTTGGAATTGATAGTGATGGCGTAAATGTTCAAGGTTATTTTTTATGGGCAGCATTTGATACATTTGAATTTCAAATGGGTTATTCTGGAAATTGGGGTCTTTATCATATTGATTTTAATGATACTCTCAAGCGTATACCAACAGATGCAGCTAAATGGTACAAAAAATATCTCACAAGTGATTTGAGACACTAAAATATATTTCAGTTGAAATCAACTTAAAAGAAAAGAAGATCAATATAAATGGAGAACAAAGAAAGGACTATCACTTCAAATGAGATTGTATACAACATGTTATTTATTTTATTTGTTTTTATTTATTAGTTTAAATGCATTTGTAATTGTAGTTTGATTTTATACTCGTGCAAATAAGCAAATAAATCATTAGTTTCTATAGCTATCTTATAATATCGTCTTCCTTGCTCCTTTATAGGTATGCTCCCATTTTATTGGATTTTTGAAGAAATTATAATATTATCAATCTTGGTAGCCAATGAAGTTTTCCTCCTAGTTGTTGGTTTGGTAGCAAGAAGGTATATTATATTCAGTGGATCCCTATTTTGAGTTGATTCTTCGATATACAAACCAACTATCAAGTAAAGACTAAAGCCCTTAATGTCCATATCCTTGAACATATTATCTTTTTGTTGATGGCCATTAGTTGGCAAAGTCTAATGTCTCTCAATGCAAGTAATAATATGGTGACATCTTGAACAATTACACTTTTTTTTTTATTTACTGAGGAGAACAACCTTGTCTACTTTGATTACTTCAAGAAACTCTTGTAAAAATTGGTATCATTAAATTTTATTTTTTTGTGAAATATGATGAAGGAGTCCAAACTATTTAACAAAACACTCACGATTATAGTATTCACGGGAAGCTTTGTTGTTTATACTTCGAGATTTAAAACTATAAATAAGATATTTATCTATCAAAGCTCTAGCCTAAGAATACACCATTATAAGTTAGTTGTGACTAATAATGGATTGAAAATCCAATTTGGATCTAATAACTTAAACATGATTTTTGAATAAGTAATACACCCTTGAATTTTGTAGAATTATTGAAGCTGAGTATAAGTCATCTACCCTTATTTATTTTATTCTTTTACGTTTTTTTCTTCATTTTCTTCAATCTTCTCCTTTTTCATCTTCATAAACATTCATCAATAAACTCTAAAAATTCCATATTAAACTCCAAATAAAATCAAAAGACCCACCAAACACATATTCGTCTAAAAAATCATCTTCAACCCCAAATTCATTTTTCACTCCATCATCTTAAAAACCATGAAAACTCTCTCTTAATAACTCATCTTATATGAAACAATTGTTTTAGTATAAATAATATTATGTTTTGCGCACAATTGCAAAAATTAATTCATCGAACCTTAAAGAACCACAATAAACAACAAAATTCACTCAGAACTTTTTTAACATGTCACAACTAACCAACATACAATTTCAATGAATTCCCTTACCATCATGGATTTCTCCACCCCTTTCTTTTTAAGTATCAATTTTACATTGAAAATAAATTGTTTAAAGATCCTATTAGATCTCCCTTTACATTATTATCATTCAAAAATTAGATGTACATTACTTAGTTTGGTAAACATATATCATGAAAAAAAAATGGATTACTTAATGGTTAATTAACAACAAGATTCTTTTCTCTCTGACCCAACTCATTCAAGTATAAAAAATAACTTAACACCATAGTCTTTAATAACCCAAAAACCGTTCTCAAATAATATTCCAAACATAGTAAAACTCAAACCACCACAAGGGCAAAACCGTCATTCAAAACAAATGGTAATAATTGACAAAGACACTTTTTGAATTCTACCACGTTGTTCCAAACCAACAACATTTACCTTAAACATTTTTCTTCCATGTTTGTCCCTAAAACCAAAGTCTCTTCTTTTCTTCAATTTCCATTCTCATTTCACAAATCCCAACAACACCCATTTCTCTGAAACCTCATCAATGGCGGATCCAATCCCTATCCCAAAACCCCATTTACAGATCCAACCAAAACCGGTCAAAAAAGGTAACTCTTGTTCAGATTTCGTTATAAAGTTTCTATTTTTAGCAGTTTTTGTTATTGTTCTTCCACTTTTTCCCTCACAAGCTCCTGAGTTTTTGAACCAAACCATACTCACCAAGCTTTGGGAGCTTCTTCACCTTCTGTTCATTGGCATTGTTGTTGCTTATGGCCTTTTTAGTAGAAGAAATGCTGAATTAGAAACTCAATCTAGTGATAGTAACAGTTCTACAACACCTAGTTATGTTTCCAAGTTTTTTCCTGCTTCAACTATTTTTGGTGATGAGACTGAAATTGAAAATGGATTTGATGAGAATAAGATGATGCATTGGAATAATTCTCAGTATTTTGAGGGTAACAATACTAATAGTACTGTCGGTGTTTTTGATGAACAGTACAAAACTCAAAAATTGTCTAGTTCTGATGATAGTTTCGGTTATTCCGGTTATTCGGTTCGATTTGATGATAGATTTGTTGATGGAAATGGAACCAATGTGGTTCAATCTTGGAGTTCTGAGTATTATTATAGTGAGCCTGTTGTTGTTGCTCAGCCTTACTATGGTAATGGTGAATGTGGTGAGGTTGTTGATCATAAGCCGCTTGGATTACCAGTTCGGAGTTTGAAATTGGTTGAAAGAGAAGTGGATGGTTTGAGATATGTTGATGAGAATGCGAGTGATTTGAGTTTAGGTTCAATGCGTTCGGCTAAGAGGCTAGATATGAGTGAAGTTCGGGAGTTTGGGGATATGGATCCTACGAATTTGGAGAAAGAATTTAATGATGCTGCCGTTGGTGGTGTTGGGGGTGGAATAGCTTCGCATATTGATTGGAATTCGAGGTTTGGAAGGATGGAAAGAGAGAAAGTTTATGGAAATGTGAATGGTTCTTCGCAGTTTAGTTCTGTTTCGGTTGACGAGACTAAATTTGATGGACTTGGATCGAATTCTTTACAATCTACTGCGTCTTTCTTTTCTCATGCCGGTATGTATTCTCCGTTTGATTCGATTGCGACGGATAATGTGAACTTTCAAGGGGAGGAAATGACACGAAAGGAGTCTTCGTTCGTGCATGCTTCAGAAATGAAGAATTTTCAAGACAAAGAGGTGAGACGGAGGAAGACTTCTTTTGTACCTGCTCCGGAAAATATGATTTTCGAAGAGGACGAAATGACACGAAAGGAGTCTTCGTTTGTGCATGCTTCGGAAATGAAGAATTTTCAAGACAAAGACGTGAGACGGAGGAAGGTTTCCTTTGTGCTTGCTCCGGAAAATATGATTTTCGACGAGGAAGATGTGGAACAAAGGATTCAAAGAAGAGATTTGGGAAAGAAAGTCTCTGAGGGGCGTTCTTTGAGAAACAGAAGGATGTCGACTAAAGGGAAACACGCTGATGGTGTTTATCCTGCAAATTTCAGGACTAAGTCTGCCGATGAAACTCAATTTGAATCGCATAGTTCGCAGTCTGCAGGAATGTATTCTTCCGTGAATTCAATTTCTTCGGACACTATAGACTTCCAAGAGGAAGATATTATGGCACAAAAAGAGAGTTTTCCTTTGCATAATTCAGAAAATATGAATTCCCAAGAAGAAGATATGGACCTCAAGAACACTTCCTATGTGAATTCTTCCGAAAATGTGGATTTCCATGTGGAAGATTTAGGACAAAAGAAGAATTCCTTTGTGCCTGTTTCTGAAGATATGAATTTCGAGGAAATGGATTTAGTGAAGATGATTTCTCAGGTGTCTTCGAGAAACGAAACAATGGAAACTAGAGGGAGATATGCTGCTGTTCCTCCTCCTTCGCATTTTAGGCCAATATCGGTTGATGAAATTCAACTTGAATCACATAGTTCACGTTCTTTGCAGTCTACGGGATCTTTCTCGTCTCATACGAGTAACACAAGTATGCGTTCCTCCTTAGATTCAGTTTCATCGGAGAATATGAACTCCCTGCAGGAAGGTTTAGGGGAAAAGCAGAGCTTGCATGGATCTTCTTCTTCTTCCTCCTCTTCAAGTTCGCCGTCATCTTCGGCTAGAAGAAACGGCGAAACTTCATTGCAACCATTTGAAGATCGTGGATATGGTATCAACAGCTTGCTTCATGATGACTTGAAGGGTAAAGGTGGAATTGTTGGTGAGGATCCACCTCGCTACGAAGAGTCGGTGATGCATGGTTTGTACTCGGACTCAGACAACAAGCCTACAAGCTTAGCAAAAGCTCTAGCGAAGGGGAAATCGGTTAGAACAAGAAGAGTCAGTGGATTGACTTCCGGAACAAAAAAAATCGATGAAGTATCTAGCAAGCAAGCTGATGATGATAAGGTTGTTGTAAAGAAGCCGAAAAGTAGAGAACCTGATTCGATATTGAAAGGGATCAGTAAGAATACTCTCGATTGCTATTTTCCTAATCATAACGAGGGTACGTTTTCGAGTCATCGTAAGAGAGATAAACCAGAACCGTCGAAGAATGTGTATAAAGAAGACTCTGATAACAAGCTCGAGAGCATCCAAGGTAGCTCGGACGATGATATAGTGTCCGAATATGTGAATGATTCAGGATTGGACTCTGAGGTTGATAAGAAAGCTAGTGAATTTATAGCCAAGTTCAAAGCACAGATTCGGCTGCAGAAAACTGTATCAATTGAAAGATCAAAAGGTCAGAAAATGTTTGGAGACAACAATGTTAGGTGATTTGTAAACTAGATGAATTTGAAGTTCATCAAAAGGTTTTATTGATTCTTGTTTCGTCGAGCTTTCTTCGCTTTAGTATATTTGATTTTCATTTTATGCTTCGGCGATCGATCGATATTGTTTTCAGTGCTTCTGTTTCTTTCGCAAATTAAAAATTCACCATCTTTATTTTATGTCTTCAAGTTTTAAGCCATATCATGTTGCAAGATACTTCAATTATTGTGTTTACAAGATCAATATCAATGGACCCATTATTGAATGATTATATGACCCACAAAACACCCTTTATATTTTGATAAGTGAGTGATTATTAGCAGCTTCTGTTTAATCATGCTCAAAGTGAACCACAACAAATTTGTGATGATGAAGCATCCACTCATGACATACAACAAATTTTTGATGCTCAAGCATCCATACATATGAGCTTATAAGCTAACTTATTTGCCTTACCAAACAAGTCATTTCTCACTGGTGGGTAGCTTCTAGTTCCTTTCTCACCTACCACTTCCTAGTTAATTGTTGATGAGATTCATATTTTTTTTAAAAACACAAAACAAACAAACAAAATCATAGACCTGAGCACATAAAAAAGATTATGAACTTAACATTCACATAAGAAAATCACACATGATGAATTTCTCCTTTTAATCAAGTTGTAAACAAGAGATACATTATACATCATATTACACATGTTAGGGGAAAAGGAGGAGCTCGTAATGGGAAAGATTATGTTTTCTGACAGTCTCATATACAATCTAACCTAACAACAACCAAGCCTTATCCCAATGGAGTCGACTACATGGACCAATTTTTCGCCACAATTCATCCTAAGTAACCTTAGGTAGATTATTTGCTCCATAGGTTTTAACAACCACCTTCCTCTCCCCTGGAAAAAATTGTTTGATATTTGAACTGATTACTCGTTGAGCTTATTCCGCTGGAGCTTCGTGATAAATAATAGTCTCGTCTGCATTGGGGTCCCCATGATACTGGCCATATATTGCATAAACGCCAACCATAATAAAACTTAGAATCACAAATCTCACCCATGCTTCATGATGTAACTGTAAACAAAAGTTCATAAAATAATCAACCTAAAATATATAATATAAATTTGGCTAAAATTTCAAAAAGAAGAGATGATTGACATACCTGACCAAATAAGAACATGTTAAAGAAGATGCAAATATTTGGCACAATAGGAACTCCTGGGCAAGAAAACGCAACCGAATCTCCATAAACCTAGATAACAAAACGATGAAAATAGAACATAATTAACGAGAGAAATCAACATCAAAACTCAATATGAACAAACACTCATGAGTTACAAAAAAAAAAAAAGGTTTAGTTATTATGTCCCATAAGCATTGCAAAACTGTTGGCTCTGAGACTGCTTTTCTGTTTGGATGGTTATCCAACTCTATATATAACAAATTTGAATTCTCATTCTTGAGTATGAGATAACCTCAGTACTTAATCTTCTCCTTATGAAGCCATGTCGTACCCTCCTGCTCGTGAAGAGACCACTTGTTTTCTTCATGTTGCGACATGTATTCTGAACTTCCATATATTAAATCAAATCAAAATATTATTAATGTATTTCTTCATTTTTCCCTCTTTTACCAATGACATGATTCAATTAAAACTAACTACAGTATTCTATACTTTGCGAAAGAATCAAATAGGACATTAATTATTAACAGATCAGTGGATTATTAAATTGATTTCTAACATTGCCATTTTAACACTGACCTGGCGAAAAAGAAGAGCAAGAGAAGCACCAACTGCAACAACTATAGCCACGATCACGAAGATAATCGAAACTTCATAACGGAACAAGAGCCCTGCAGTGAATCCCGAAAGAGCAACAACAATGAGGCAAAGTACACCTTCTCGCTTAGCTGAAGGTGATACTAGCCCATTTGTCTTATCCTTCCAGCGAAGTACAACAACGCATGCCGAGACAACTGAATAGCCAGTCTGAAATAAATAAGTGAATAGATTACTGTCACAGTGTTGCAAAAAGCGGTGTTAGTCCTATTTAAAAGAACTTTTAACTCAATTCAATTGCCTATTTTCATCTCAAGCATTTTCATTATAGAAAAAGGTATAACTTATGCAAGATGAGATAGAACATACATTGCTTGACAACCACACTATGATGATATTAGAAATTGACTCTTACCAGAGTACCGACGGAAAGAATGTGTGATAGCGTGTGCACATTAAGCAGCCCAGCCATAATACTGGCAACACAGCCAGCCCAAATCTGAGAATTAATCGGGGTGTGGCGTCTGGGATGAACTTTAGCAAATATTGCGGGTAGTAAACCGTCCCTGCCAAGCCCAAGATATAGCCGAGACTGCTCATCAGAAAGAAAATTTATGTTAAGCATGTACACCACTTGCCACTAGGCACATCAATCAATACTCAGACGTTATTTACCTGAACATAGAGGCCCACAAGGAGTGCTGTTGTAAGTCCAGCAATTGCACCAATGCTAATCAGAATAGAAACAAATTTTAGTCCTTTAGATTTAAAAGCTTCTGCCAAAGGAGCGTCTTCTCCTAGAAGAGTGAACGGAACCATTCCAGTAATTACTAAGCATACTCCAATGTACAATGCAATACATACCAAGAGGCTTCCAATAATGCCTATTGGCAAATCTCGCTGAAATGTCGAAAATTAAAAAGATAAAAAGAAGATATCATGAACTAATTCGCGAAAATAGAAATAGGACCAAACTCGTAATGGACAGCATGAGTATAAATCAGACACAGCAGATGATATATTATTGCAAGATAGTTGTTAGATGGCTGTACGGATGTACTATTATTATTACATCTACAATTTACAAAATGACTTAATGGTAACTGATAACTATAACTTAAAATTCGAATAGCTACTACTTATTTATATCAAATAACTGGTGGAAAAGTATAAACAGAAACATTAGACATAACATCTGGAAAATTCATAAACGACATGAGAAATATCAAGTCAACAAACCTGTGGCTTTTTAGATTCTTCAGCTGAATTGGCAACTGCATCAAATCCAACGTATGCAAAGAAAACAACAGTAGCTCCAGTTAAGATACTCCTTACACCATTGGGAGCAAAAGGAGACCAGTTGGAAACATCAACCTCAAAAGCTCCAGCAATAATGACAACAATAACAATGATTATCTGCAGAAGACAGTAAAATAACTAATGATTCCTTTCTCACATCACATGAACCGCAGCATTGACACACTGCTCAGCGTTATATATACTTTGGTAATTGGTGACATGGAAATCAAACCTTGGTTACTGTCATAAACGAATTCACAGTCGACGATTCTTTAACACCAAGACAGAGAATCAAAGTGAGAAGCATTAAGAGAATCGGAGCTAAGGCATTGATGGACAGCACGTTTCCGATGTTTTCACCGTGTCCAATCCAGTTCGGAATGTTATCTTTGAAAACGGGGAAGATTTCAAGAAACGATACTACATAACTTGCTAAGCTTCTCGCTATGCTAGCTGCCCCAATATGATAGTCAAGCATTAATTGCGAAAAAACAAGAAAAGCAGTAAGCTCATTAAAAGCCGTATACGTGTACAGATACGCTCCTCCAACAACAGCAGGGAATCGAGAAGCTAGCTCCGCATAACAGAGCGCGTTTATAACACAGGATGCTCCCGCAAGTATAAAACTTATCGTTACCCCTACAACAGAAGGAAACCATGAATAATGAATAAGCCACAAAGTTCAGAACTGTAATACCAAATGACTCATATCCTATGCAACAACGACACTTCTGATTAAAGATATGTCTGATGTCCGACTAATATCAATATCCGACACTACTAACATTTTCTCAAATTATGAGCACAATGAATGTGTCATTATCGTATCTGGTGTCACTGTTTCATAACTCATAACTCACATCCTATGTGTGATTTGTATCTGGTGTCACTGTTTCATAACTCATAACTCACATCCTATGTGTGATTTCTAGTGTAGAGTTCTCTGTAGCACCGACACTTTTGAAAAACTTTGAAAAAAATATGTGTCTGAGTTAGTGTCGGTGTCAGACACCTACGCTTACATTTTATTTATTTATTTATTTTAAATTATTATCGGTATTGCCGTATATCGGTATCTGTGTCGACATTACATTTTATTTATTTTAAATCATTCTCGGTATTGTCGTATACCGGTATCAGTGTCGACATCGTGTTTGAGGTGTCTCTGCTTCAAAATTAATAATTAAAATAAATAATCCAACACTTCAATCTGCATAAATATTTATACTAGTATATAATTAAAACTTCACGTAATAAAATATTACTAATATTATAAATAAATTGAACAACAACACGTGTTGAATTGAAATTCAGTTCATACCAGGTCCGGCGTCATGAGCGACGGTGCCGGTGACGACGAAGATACCGGCGCCGATGGAAGCGCCGATTCCGAGGAGAACTAGGTCGAATACACCTAGTCGACGGGAGAGACCATGGCCGGAGCTATCGCGAGCTGCCTTCTCCGCCGGAGAGGCTAAGCGTTTGGATCGGAGCGCCGATAACCAGAAACGAGAGCAACAGGAAGAAGAAGAAGATGAAGAAGAAATAGGAGGAGAAGTACTACGCATTCCCATGGCTTTTTCCGTAGGTAATTGAATTGAATTGAATGAAGAAGAAGAAGTGATTAAAAAAGTGATTAAACTGAAAAAGTGATTTAAAAAAGTGATTATTTTAAGCACTTTTTTGATTTTGGGTTTAGGTGGAGAAATTTCAAATTTGTAATTGAATATGAAAAATTCAGTTTTAATTTAAATATGAAAATATTTTATTTTTAAAATATTTGTTAATTAACAAATGTATTTAATCTATAATATAGACTAAATACAAAAATATTTATTAGGTAGCATGAAAATAATAGGCAATTTAACAAATCAAGTGTTTAAGGAAATGAAGTTAAAAATTTATTAGGTAGCATGAAAATAATTTGCTTTTTTTAGTATAAGTTAAAAATTAAATATCATATTTATTTTGGTTATATATATATTGAGGAAATGAAGTTTTTTTTAGTTGATCTATAAGATAAAAATATAATTAGATATAAGAATTATATTTAGTTTTATATCTTAACACACAAACTATTCTTTTATAGACAAATATTCAAGTGAATTTGAAATTAAAATTAAATTAAGCATAAATTTATAGAAGGCAATAGTACATGACTAAATAATTCAAAGAAAACAAAAACTTTATAATAAAGTCGATAATTCCAACAATTTTTTTTTATTGAAAGCTAATTGAGACGAACATAATGAAACTCATGATATTAAGAATAATCTTGAAAATAAGTAATTTTTTCTTCAAAATAATTGAGCAATTTTCAAGATCTTATGTTTTAAATGTCTATAATTCTATAACAATCATCCTCATTAATATTTTTAGAGATGTTAGAAGCATTATTATTTTCGATAAAAATATCATAGTTGTAAGTTTGGATTGATGGAATGTGATGGAATAAAATGGAATGAAATGGTATTTAATCAGATTCTATTGTTTGGATTAGTAAATAGTAGATGGAGCAGAATGGAACATGATGGAATCTATTTCATCCTATTCCATCAAATCTTTTAATTTTCATTTCACTCAATTTGGAGTGTATGCAATGGAATGAACTAAATTATTCTATTCCGCTCATCAAATTATAAAACACACAAACAATGGAATGGAATCCCAACTCTATTCTGCTCCGCTCTATTCCATTCCGCTCTGCTCCATTCTAATCGATCAATCCAAACATAGCTAATTTCTCCTAAGAATTCTTTATGGTTAGAAGTAGTATATACATAGGCCACTAATTTTGAGCGATCTAAGAGAAAAGTTATATATTCTGGCGAAATAGTCTTATCTTTGCAAAAATTTGAATGAATTTTAAATCAAGAGTCTAATCTTGATGAAAAAGCAAATCTGGAATATAATTTAGTCACTATTTGACAAAAAAAATTTACTAATTGAGTAGAAGAGAAACCTTTTCGTGATGGTTCTGTCGAAAAAATTCAAAATAAAATTCAAGTAATTCCAAAAACCACACAAAATATAATAGAGATTTATATTGGGGACACATGTTTTTTTTTTAAATTGATTAATGTCTTAGAGACAAATCGAAAATATTTATAAAGTTGGTCTAACATTTTGGGACTATTGAATAAATCAATTAGAGAAATTAAGCAAAACATATTTGTTAAACCATATAAATCAAGTATGGTTAAAAGGTTCAACATAAGAGAAGTTGAATCAAGAGTCTAAAAAATCGAAGTAACAATAGTATTGTGGAGTAAAGCTTCTAGAAAATATTTTAATTCTGATTGTAGCTTGTTTCTAATCAGAAGCTAAGTCTTCATTATCTATCCAAAAAGTTCACCCATCTAACTTAGCATCATATATTTCTCTTTCTTCCTTATCAAAATCGACCTTTATTATCAAATATTTTGTCTATATTAGTATTATCTTTAGAGATAGTTTACATTCCTCCTAACTCTTTGTTATTATTTCAAGAATTTTCCCTCATGAATTTTTCTTCATTCCTATCAGTTTAGTAGTAGATTTTGAGTCTATTATTCTTACCCATCAGATATATCAGAATGGTTAATCTAAAATTAAGTTCTCTAAATTTAAAATTAATAGGTATTATCTCATTCTGATTGGTTAGGCGGAGGTCTTCCCCTCATCGAACGTCTGAAAAAATTCAAGAAGAAGAAATTCAACAAGTGATTGAGTCCCTCTCACTAGGGGTGTACGTGGACCAGTTTAAATTGAGTTTAACCAAACTCGATACTCAATCTATATAGAATACTCTATTTTGATGAGGTGGAATGTGAGAGCAATTCTGGTGGTGGTTCTTCCCGATAATTTGTAGTTCAATGATGAAGAATGTTAGTTTTTATTTGTTTATTAAATGTTCTTGTAAACCATATGTATGATATGATATTAATTTTATTCTTTTTTCTCATATGAGGATAGATTCTCTTGACGCAAATTTTACCTCTATGTGTTAGATATCATCACATCTACTTAGTCCAAACAAGAATAAAATGGAATTGATGCTAATTACTTCACGATGTATCTGACCATTATGGTTACTTAGGGTCAAAAATATGTTAATTTTCTATTTGTAAAGAATAAGTCGCATTATTTTTAATTAGGATTTAAATGTAATCACAAATGTGAAGAATATCATCACATCTAGAGAATAAAATGAAACTTGTGCTACTCATTTCATGACATGTGTGAGCATTAGAATTACTTAAGGGATATATGCTTATTTTTTATATTTGTTGAGGCTCATAAAGTTTAAAGGGTCTATTCAATTAAATTTAAGTGTTATCACAAATGTGAGGATATCATTGGCTCTACTTATTCTAAGCAAAAATAAACCAAAAATCTAGCTCTTCCAACTAACCCGCCAAAACCGCCACAAAGCATCACATCAAAACCCCCCTTATTTAAACCCCAAATTTCCCTCTTTTTTCAATCCTCTTTCCCACTCAAAACAAAACAAAAAAAGTTCAAAACTTCACATAGCGAAAACGAAAAACCAACAATGGGTGATCTTCATCATCATCTTCACAATCAAGAAGATCACATTTTCATCCCAAATTCCCACAAAAACTCCACCAAACGCCGCTCACCTCCGTCTTCTTCATCCCTCGAACGATGCCCCAAGAAGCATTCTTTCGACCAGGAGGATTTCACCCGTAATGGCTTCTCTGCCATTACACTTCCTTTCAGTCTTCATGGCAATGTTCTCCGCCGCTGCGTCTCCACGCCGGAGCAGTCCGCCATTCCTCCGTTGGTGAAAGGGGCTGGCTTGCCTCCCCTGCATCCCAACTTGAGGAGGTGTTTGTCTGCTGATGCTAAGTCGGTTTCTCGTGCTTTGAGTTCTGAAGAATCCACACCTGTTGATTCAGCTGATTCAATGGTGGGTTCTGTTTTTCTTTGTAAAAGTTTAATCTTTTTTGAGTTTTAGAGTTTTCTTTGTTGGAAAAATTCAATTTTTTTGGATTTGGAATCCTGGGTTTTGTCTGTTTTGTGTAATTCTTTGGAAAAAATTCAATTTTTTTGGATTTTGAATCATGGGTTTTCACTGTTTTTGTGATTGATTGCAGAGGCTTAAAAGGATGAAGGATCGTTTGAAAGAAATGAAAGAATGGTGGGATGAAGTAATGAAAGAAGAGGATGAAGAAGTGGAAGAAGAACAACAACAACAACCACAAGAAGAAGAACAAGAACAAGAACAAGAACAAGAACAAGAAGAAGAGAAAGAGCATTCTCCTGTGGTTGAAGAGGACAAAATCCTATCTCAGGTATATGTTTTGATCTTAGGTTCTTCTATTGATATCTTCAATGTGTTTAGGTCTTTAATTGATTTTAAGTTATGCTCGGGTCGCAATTGCAGTAAAATGGCGGGTAAATGCAGCCGCAATTGCAATTGCAATGTCGTTGCGGAGACCTTAAAAATGATTATATTGTAGAACACAAGTTATTGATGCTTATGTTTTGATCTTGGATTCTGATCAGTCTTCTATTGTTATCTTCAATGTATTAAGGTCTTTAATCGATTTTGAATTGTGCTTTTGCTCGCAATTTCTGAACACAGTTTAGAACTATCACAAGTTATTGATGCTTATGTTGCCGCATTTTGTGAATTTTCGAAGGAAGTTTATAGTACCTTTTTCCGATAAGCATAATAAATTGCTGTTATCGTCATAATATTGTAGAAAATTTCAAATGAGGTTGACGAATATAGTTGCAATTGCGGTTGCGATGTGTTTGCGAGTTAAAACTATGCATATGTCTGAGAGATTAAGGGCTGTTTTATGATGAGTTTAATTTCTGTTTTGTAGGATGAATTGGGGGAAGATGTTGAAGAAGCCGTGAGGGTAGAGTGGGCTGAAAAATGTCTAAGCCTCACTTTCAAGTGTCCATGTAGCAAGGGCTATGAGGTTTTGATATCGGCAAACAATTGTTACTATAAGTTGGTCTAGATTAATTTGTATGTTTGGTTCCTTAGTTTAGGAATCAACTTTGTTTTTATTCTTTTTTTGAATTTAGCAAAGTCTTGTATGTTTACATATATAGCATTTGGATGTAACTAGATTAGAAGCAATGTATAATTGTATATCAGTTACATATATAGCATTTGTTGTGTACTATCTCAACATTCTTCTAAGGAAATGAATGAAAGTATTTTGTGTACTTATATGTCTGTATCTATATGTTTGATGCTTCCGTTGTGACACATTGTGGAGATACTTGAATGTTCGAAGTTGTTATCTTTGAATTGGTTGAGTTTGAACACTAGCAGATTCAATTACTCTAATGTTGAATAGTTCTCGAACTCGTTGGATTCTTTAGTTAGTTTTTGTTATAGGTTGAGTTTCAAGAGGAGATTATTCAAGTTTGAGGTGGCATTCGGGTCCTCCGTTTTGGGGGCAACTTGACAGATTTAGTGCTGTGAAGTTTGAGGCATGGTATTCCTTCTGAGTGCTGTGACTGTTGCAGCTACATTGTTTTTTTTAACAGATATAAGCTATATATTGAGTCAATTGTGTTCTGACTTTGGTGTCTGCAAATGGTTAGAACTAAAAATGGATGGCTTTTTATTTTGCAATTGTGGTTCGCGCTGTTTTTTCTGCATAATCGCAGATTTCTGGTATGTCGGAGCAGCTTTATTGGCAATGCCGTTATGCCTTCAATACTGGCAGTTTTCAGGACTGTTGTGGAGGCGCAGTTATGAATCCGTGCTTTAGTTGGGCTGGTGCGACGGCCAATAGGTGAATTCATATGAGAGTAGTGCGTAGTATATACATATCTTTTGTTTCTTCTTCTGATTAGTGAAACAATTCGACATTATAGGTTAACTGGAAATAGTAGTTAATTATAGGTTATTCTAACTTCATATATAACCAAACAATAGAGGGTCAAAAGTCTTAATTCTATAAAGGGTTGAAATTGTAGCAAACTCTATCAAAAGTCTTAATTCTATAAAGGGTAGTAGAATATTGAATGAAAATATCGTTTCTTCTTCTTACGAATTGGAACCTGTATTACAACATCAATGTGTTTTTTTACAATGAAAGTGATTATAAGATAATTCAATTCCTAACCAACATTTAATAGAGGGTCTTACTAATTAAGGAGAAGATTGACAATTGGCTTCACAGAAGTATCAAATTGTTTCTTCAAGAATATCAATAACATATTTCCTTTGTATAATTACAAGACCATCCTTAACTTGACTTACCTTATACCAAAAATAGTCTGAAGTTTAACAAGGTCTTTGGTATGAATCAATTAATTTTTTTCTTTAATTTGAGTATTCCTTGCATGTCACCATCAATTATAACAGTTTATTTACATATACAATTTGATACATACACCATTGGAGTGCGTAATGATAATATATAGAATGGTCAAACTCAAATTTGTGAAAAAACATTATTAAAGTATAAGAGAGTGAGAGACGTTTGAATAAATGTGAATTTAAATAAGTATTACGAATTATATGATAGTATATTATATATAGAATATTTATATATAGATTATATGGACTTTGTAAACATATCAACTAATTGGTCTTCGGATGTTACAAAATTGACCATGTTATTTATTTTAATAAAAAAATAAGTGATGTTAACTAAAGAAAATCATTAAAGTTGATATGATGGGGCAAGTGTAGATTATAGTTATCACTTAGAGTGAATAAGTTTATTAATTTGTGATTAATATTTTTATATACTTGCATAAGAAAAATGTTATCAATGCAACTGTATTTTTAATATAACGATGTATACTAGTAATAAATAAATTATATTTTTTATATAATAAATACTAAATAAAAATAACATTTTGCTGGAGAATCTATATAAAGAAAGATTGATTTTCGTAAAGCTATTGTTAAAATAAGTTACAGATATTTCCAACAACACAATAACAAATATTCGGTGGAACATATTAAAAAACTAGTCTGGTTTTTAATTTAAAAAATAGAAACTCATCTTATTTAGGTCAAAGGGCTAAAAATCTATATTTGTTTTCTCCAATATAAATAAAGTAAACATTGTGAATTTTACATCAAATTCACACATTTTCTTCATTGTAGAAAATGGAGATTCAAACATCTTTGAGAATTTCAAAAACAATTCTTGCAATATTGTCTCTTGTTTTAGTTTTCAATATTTCCACTCAAGCACAAGGAAGTATGTATTTTTTATTTTTTGACAATGAAATGCTTACTTAAACATTTAATATTATAGGAAAAATATATATGCATTAGCTATAATTTTTCATTCTCATTTAATCATATAATATTATTATTGTAGATCTTCTTTCCAAAAAGAAATCAGTCCAATATAACATATCTACCTTACAGGTATTGAAGATTAAGTTGATTAACTACCCATACACACAATAATATTACTTGGGTTTTAATTATTTTATTTGAGTATATATAATAATTAATTAACATTTTAATATTGTTGAATTTATATAGATCGGAGAAGCAAATACAAATAAATCATATGATTCTATATTGAAATTTGTGAATTCTTCAAAATTTCCAAAACGAAAATCATTTCCATCTGGATTTTTATTTGGTACTGGAACTTCTGCCCTTCAGGTACATTTTAAAAAGTAATATACGTCTAGATATATAATAATAATAATAATAATAATAATAATAATAATAATAATAACTCTTGTTAAAATATTAAGATATATAATATCTCAAAATTATTAAAATTAATTTATCATTAATAAATTTTTGATAACTTTAGATTGAAGAAGGGGGTTATGAAGGAGGAAGAGGACTTGGTATATGGGATGTTATAGTTCAAGAAAATAAAGGTGCAAAATATATAGTTATAGTAAATAAAATATTGTTGATTACTTATGCAGCTTAATGTTTTGTTGGATATGGTATCCAACATTCATCATTTAATATTATTACATTTTTAATATTTAATTAGTTTAACGTAAATTTAAATTTTAAAATAATTATATTTAGAATATAATTCTAAGGTTATAAGTTAATCCCGTTCTTTTTTTTTTAACATACAGGTGTGTTTTTAGACTTTGATAAATTTCCATCAAAAATTGAACATTATAAGCGATATAAGGTGAGCTCACTAAATGTAGATTTATTTATTTTTTATTTTATCGATGGATATAATAAATTACTCAATGGATATAATAAATTGATAATCGAAAATAATAAGGAAAAATATACACGTGACTTTAATTAATTTTTGAATTTATTTTATAACTTTTATTTTATTATTTTCATTTTATGATGTTGTAGGAGGATGTCCAACATTTAAAGAAACTTGGAATAAATTCTTACAGAATGTCCATTTCTTGGAATAGAATATTGCCAGGTAAAATTTTTAGATTTAAATATTACATTTTTAGATAAACATATTAAAGAATTTATAATTTATTAACGTACTCATTATAAGTAGGTGTAAGTTAGAAAATTTTAGATATTTAATATGTATTTTGTGTAATTAAATTTTTTTTTCTTTCATTTTTGTGTTTACCAATTAATTAGTGTTTTTGAATATTTGATTATTTTGATTAACTTCCTCAATAACTTTGATTAATACTTGTGAAGAAAATATTTCACAAAGTTAGACTTTCAATATGTTTCTTTCTTAATAATACTAATACAATTATATTTCTCTTTAATTTTAATGACCATTCATTTAGATGGGACTTTGAAAGGAGGTATAAATCAAGAAGGTATCAACTTTTACAACAACTTGATCGATGAATTATTAAAAAATGGTATGACTTGAAAGATATAATATTAATTTGTATAACTAGATTTGGCGAGATCTTTGTTTACAACACACAATTTTTTTTACCGTACATGATAATTATTTTTTATTTAAATGTGTAGGTATTGAACCTTTTGTGGGTATCATGCACTTTGACTATCCATTAGCTCTTAAGGAAAAATATGGTGGCTTCGTAAATCGGTCTATTGTGTAAATTTCTATTTTTATCATATTAGTATATTTAAATGTTTTATTTTAAATAAAATGATTTAATTTTAAATTTAATATGCTCAAACACCATGAAACTTTGACATTTGTGCTTATATTATTTATGTATAAATAAATGAATCTTCAGGAAATATTACAAGGATTATAGTGAGCTCTTATTCAAAACATATGGAAATCGAGTAAAGCATTGGATTACAATCAATGAGGCAGAAGTCACAGCTATATTTAGTTTCATGTTCAGTATGGATAATGTAAATACTGATAAGGCATGCAAAAATTCTAAAATATGTAGTCAGGCATATATTGTACTTCATAATTTTCTTCTTGCTCATGCCACGACATCAAAGTTATACAAAAAAAAATTTCAAGTAAGAAAAATTCTGGACACTTATCTGAAAATTATCATCAACATTATCTCAAAATATAGGAGATTAACATTTGAGTTTCACAACAATGTGTGTGAATGTAATATAACCTATGATAAAATAAATACTTATACTAATAATTAATATAATTAATTTAGTAAAATAAAATAGTTAATCAAAGGTTTGTAAAAAAAGAGAATTTTACAGTATTGTTATTTTTAATCAATGTTTAATATAGGCACAACAAGAGGGGGAAATTGGACTTGCCCTTTCATCGGGAAGATATGTTCCCTATAGTTCCAAATTAGAGGATGTTGTGGCTGCTCAAAGATTAATGGATTTCTATTGGGGATGGTTAGTCCATTTTACTAACCTTACTAACATAATACCTTGAGTGCTTTATTACTAGTTTGATGTTATGTTTCGTTAATCTTTTATATCATACATTTACATGTCAAAACATTTATTTAAATGTATTTTATTCCAACATGTAGGATTTTAGATCCAGTGTTCTATGGAGATTATCCAACAATAATGAAAGAGATGGTGGGTAATAGACTACCAAAATTCACTAAAAAGGAGAAACACATGTTAAAAGGAAGCGCGGACTTTATTGGAATCAATTATTACACTTCTCGTTTCGCTAGACACGAATCAAATAGAACCAAGATTATGTATGACAATTTTGATGCATTAGCAGTTTCAGAAGGTAAATTTTTTGTTCAACAAAATTTTATTTTACGGCAAAAAAATTATATCCAAATAAACCATAGTAATAAATGGTCATTATAGTTGACACCATAAATTATATCAATCCGATTTTGTTTATTTGGCATGTAAGATTATCATAAATTATAATTATTAGTTTTTATTTATTTTTTGGTCATAATTTCTTTATCGCAGTTTCTGATGTCGAAGGAAAAATCCTTGGCTACAAGGTAAGAAAATAATTATAAGAATTTAGAAGAATGAAATTTGTTTGAGGAATAATATAATTATTATATTTTTATTTATTCAATCTTGATATTATATAGGATCCATATGGTTTGTACGATGTCTATCCCGAAGGATTATATAATTTTTTTAGTCTACATAAAAGAGAAGTATAGAAATCCAAAAATGTACATCACTGAAAATGGTTAGTAGTGCATTTTTCATATTTATAATATTATAATTAATAGCTATAATGTATGCTACAAAATAGATTAATCAATATCCTTTTTTGTGAAATCCTATTTATGCAGGTATTGCTTCTTCAAAAATCTCAAATCCACTAAAGGACGAACACCGAATTGCTTATATTGCCGCACATTTAAACGCTACCAAGACAGCTATTGAGTAAGTTATCTTTACTTATCCTTATAATTCTATGGATGATAAATAAATATCATACTATAATTGATTATTTTTAGAAATTAAATCTATCCTATTTACCTATTAAATATTTTTGTTTGTTTTATTTATGTATGGTCTAATGTTGCTTTTGTAAGGATTGTCTATATATTTCATTGTCTTTGTCTATCACAAACTTTAACAATATCTTTATAATAGAGATCAATAATTGTGCATTGAAAATACAAAATGATTTGCTATAGTTTTTCAATCATCTTACTATAAAAATATTATGTTTATATAATTTAGAGAGTGATAAAAAAAAAAATTTGACATCATAATAAAGCATAATTGAATGATTATACAATATTTTTAAAAAATAAAAATTTACATTATTTATTTACATTATTTTTTGTTATTCAAAATTTTATCGGTCATCATAACTATTTAAAGTTTTTGGTTCATATAATCTTTAATACAAAATATATAAAAAAAATAATAATAATAATTTTGAAGTAGTGATTCTTAATAAACATGATTATGAAATGTAGTTTAATATGAAACAACTTACTTCTACAACTCAATTTATAAGAAACTAATCTTCAATAATTTTCTATGTTGGAATTGATAGTGATGGCGTAAATGTTCAAGGTTATTTTTTATGGGCAGCATTTGATACATTTGAATTTCAAATGGGTTATTCTGGAAATTGGGGTCTTTATCATATTGATTTTAATGATACTCTCAAGCGTATACCAACAGATGCAGCTAAATGGTACAAAAAATATCTCACAAGTGATTTGAGACACTAAAATATACTTCTGTTGAAATTAACTTAGAAGAAAAGAAGATCAATATAAATGGAGAACAAAGAAAGGAACATCACTTCAAATGAGATTATATACAACATGTTATTTATTTTATTTATTTTTTATTTATTATTTTAAATGCATTTATAATTGTAGTTTGAATTTATACTCGTGTATATACATGTGTAGATACATGTGATACTTCATACCCTGAAATCACTTATTTATTGATATTTACATAAAGAGTTTTTTCAAATAAATGGAATTTGAAACTAATTATAAAAAAATTAAAGAATGTTTCAATAAAGATACCACATGTTAACTATAAAATCAAGGAGTTCTTTTCAATATTTATTAATAAAAACCTTAAAATCTCAAGTGATGTGGATAAAGTTTGAATGAACAATGAACATAACAACAGGCTTCTCAACTTCTCATGTCATTATCTAAGACTAAAAAAAGATAGCGACAATAAAACTATAACTTTGTTGAAGTCACTCGTTTCATTCTACCAATTATTACTTATTAATATTGCATGAGGGAGAGTTTTAACTCGAACCATATAGGAATATATATAATAACAATAAGGATAAATAAACAACATCAAACATATATCATATCAATGGCTCACTACTGCACAACAACAATTAATTAAAATATCATACTAATTTTAATTAAAACATCGTATCAGCTTATCAACTATTAGCTACTTCAAGATATTTACTTAATTGGCTTTCAATATCTTACTATAATACTAAATTCTCATAATCCGGAACACGTAATACAAATACCTTTATATGGATCATTCAAAGTTATGTTCCATAATTGCGCCTCGTAAATGTTTGATTCTTCTACCATCAACAAGTATACCCAACAACTAATAAAAATGTTAGATTTATGACAACAGTTAATCATACATAAATTTCTTATAATAAGTATCATCATCATCATCATTTTAACATCATCGTCATTTAAACAATATCATCGTTATGCAAACAATTTCATCATCACTGCAGTATCATCAACAAGAAATGCATTATCAACTTAACATGTAATCATCTACTATTCTAGCATAAATCATCACATGGTACTAAATACTAATAATTATAGCACAAATCATTAATTTCTTATCCATACATATATCTTAATCCTCATCAAATAAAGTATAGTAGTATTAAAAATGATTATATAAATCATTTTGAAGTTAAAATATACACAATAAAGAGGTGTGGATTGTGTGTGGCCTAAAACCATTTTCTTCAAAAACCTCCTTAAAAAAAATTTAAAAAAAATTTAAAAATGAAAGCAAAGAGATAATTACATAAGGTGTCAAAATATATATCTTTCTTCACCACATAACTTATTATTTACTTTCGGCGGTTTCACACTTGAAGAATTATCCTTGTCCAATTAAAAACACTATAGATTATTCTTACAAATGTTATGTATTAAATAAGTTCTTTATATTTTAAGGACTTACAACTTTGAAAAGAAAATTTACTTCAATGTTTACAAAATAAATCTCATAAGAGATACATGAAATAGTGGCAATACAAGTGATAATTAAAATTCTAATTTTCATCAATACTATCAGGAAGATGTTTTCCTTGAAGAACAATTGACCATCCAGTGTTAGATGGATTAGTTACATAAAAAACTTCTTTGGCTTGGTTTTACATGAAGAATGGTTTATTCTTGTAAGTTGTCTTTCAAAGATCAACCCTTGTGAATCCTAATTCGTCGATTTCTTCACCAGTTTTACTGTCAATCCATCTGCACTTAAATAAAGGCACTTTAAAAGAAACATAGTCAATATCCAAAATATCCTCAATGATCCCAAATAACACTCTAGATGCTACTACTGGATTGTTAACTTTGGAACTAGAAAAGTACATGGGTTCAGTCTCATCCATAAAACCAATGTTTGCATGGTGCTGTGGTCATCCTTTCATTTTTAACAAAACAAATATTTTCTAGTGTTGTATGCACTCCAAGTAATTACATTAAACTTAGTAAAACATGACAACCATTTGTAATTATTTGATGCACCACTCTCATTGGAAATACTTTCATTAAACCAATCCATGAAAGTTTTATTATGCTCTGTTAACAACTCTTTTTCATTCATCTAGTGGGTATTTTTCCTTTATAAGAGCTTTGTGCACGGTCAAGTAAGGATCAACTTCACTAAGGTTATTCAATATATACAAATATGCTAGAAAAATTACTTCTTGAAGAAATGTGTTAACATTTAAACCTTGAATACCTCTACCATCCTAAAATCCATCATGACGAGATTTTGGAACTTTTATAAAGTTCGCATCTGACAAGTAGTTTGCACAAAACTAAATAGCTTCTTATGTGATGTACCTTTCTATGATTTAAAACTAAAAATATGCTATATATTGAGTCAATTATGTTCTGACTTTGGTGTCTACAAATGGTTAGAACTAAAAATGGATGGCTTTTTATTTTGCAATTGTGGTTTGTGCTGTTTTTTCTGCATAATCGCAGATTTCTGGTATGTCGGAGCAGCTTTATTGGCAATGTCGTTATGCCTTCAATACTGGCAGTTTTCAGGACTGTTGTGGAGGCGCAGTTATGAATCTGTGCTTTAGTTGGGCTGGTGCGACGGGCTATAGGTGAATTCATATGAGAGTAGTGTGTAGTATATACATATCTTTTGTTTCTTCTTCTGATTAGTGAAACAATTCGACATTATAGGTTAACTGGAAATAGTAGTTAATTATAGGTTATTCTAACTTCATATATAACCAAACAATAGAGGGTCAAAAGTCTTAATTCTATAAAGGGTTGAAATTGTAACAAACTCTATCAAAAGTCTTAATTCTATAAAGGATAGTAGAATATTGAATGAAAATATTGTTTCTTCTTCTTATGAATTGGAACCTGTATTACAACATCAATGTGCTTTTTTACAAGGAAAATGATTATAAGATAATTCAATTCCTAACCAACATTTAATAGAGGGTCTTACTAATTAAGGAGAAGATTGACAATTGGCTTCATAGAAGTATCAAATTGTTTCTTCAAGAATATCAATAACATATTTCCTTTGTATAATTACAAGACCATCCTTAACTTGACTTACCTTATACCAAAAATGGTCTGAAGTTTAACAAAGTCTTTGGTATGAATCAATTAATTTTTTTTCTTTAATTTGAGTATTCCTTACATGTCACCATTAATTATAACAGTTTATTTACATATACAATTTGATACATACACCATTGGAGTGCGTAACGATAATATATAGAATGGTCAAACTCAAATTTGTGAAAAGACATTATTAAAGTATAAGAGAGTGAAAGACGTTTGAATAAACTGTGAATTTAAAAAGTATTACGTAGATTATATTATATATAGAGATATTACAATGAATTATATGTTATAGTCGATGTAAAAGTATTTTATGTATAAATATTTGTAACACTCCCTCTCAAACTGGATCATATATGTCATAGGAGTCGAACTTGTTACGAATATAATCTACTCTAGAACCCCTATAAGACTTTGTAAACATATCAACTAATTGGTCTTTGGATGTTACAAAATTGTGGTAATATCTCCTGATAGTAACTTGTCCCTTAAATAATGACAGTCTATTTCTATGTGATTCGTTTATTCATGGAAAACTATATTAGATGAAATGTGGAGTGTTGCTTGATTAACGCATATGAGTTTTGTGTTATGGAGATCTCTTATCCTAAGTTCTGAGAGTAAAGTTTCTAGTCATGCAAGTTTTTTTGAGGCTACTGCCATATCACGATATTCAACTTTAGTACTAGATATTACAACTAAATTTTGTTTCTTTCTTCTCCATGAGATCATATTACCTCCAATCATAACACAATATCCAAATGTGGATCTCCTATCCGACGGTGATTCGCCCAGCATATATGAATAATAAATGATTTTAGCATCTCCATTATTTTCATATAATAGTCTTTTACCTGGTGCATTCTTTATATATCTAAGAATTTGAATGACCGCATCCCAATGACTATCATAAGGAGCGTTCAAAAATTGGCTTACGATGCTCACTACAAATGTAATATATGGCCTAGTGACTGTAAGATTGTTGAGTCTTCCCACAAGCCGTCAATATCTTCCTAAGTCTTTCAATGGCTCCCCCTTGCTCAGAATAAGTTTGACGTTGGGATCTGTAGGAGTATCAATAGGACGACAATCGAGCATAAAATTTTCATTGAGAATGTCTAAGGTATACTTGTGTTGGTTTATTGCAATGCCAGATGAGGACTATGAAACTTCAGTACCTAAAAAGTATTTGAGTGGACGTAAATATTTTGTTTGGAAGTTTTTGAAAATATGATTTTTGAGTTGTTGAATACCCTTCGTAACATTTCCAATGATAACAATGTCCTCAACGTAGACCACGAGAAAGATGCACTGATATGTGGAGGAATAAAGGAAGAAAATAGAGTGATCTGTTTCACAACTAGTCATACCAAATTGTATTAAGGCAGAGCTGAAGCGACCAAAGCAAATACGTTGGGACTGTTTCAATCCATAAAGATAAAGATGAAGCCAACAAAATAGTTTAGAATTGGAGGAACCATAAAACCTAGATGTTGGTCCATATACACTATCTCCTTCAATTCACTGTATAAAAAGGCATTTTTAATCTCCAATTGATGTGGCGTGTAACACCCCGAATTCTATATTAATTATTTAATTAACTAATTTAGCGTTAATATATGAGTCTTTGTGTGTGTGTGTGTGTGTGTATATATATATATATATATATATATATATATATATATATATATGTGTGTGTGTGTGTGTGTGTGCGTGTGTTTTGGACCCCCCGAAAGCATTCGGGCGGGTCATTCTTCCCTTCAACACGACAACCGATTCAGCCCGACAACATCGTCATAGCCTATCGTGTTTCGGGCATACTATGCTCGACATGCGTCGAGCCAAACGAAGATTCTAATTACAGCAACGAGTGCCCATTATGCGCTATGTGCCCGACATAACGGCTAGTCGCGAGCAGATTTGCTCGATCTTGACCTAGTCATCCCAGATGACTATATTTTTGGATCCGTACGTCTCGGCCCAAATATAGTAGCCAATGAGAATCCTCCTATGTCATTATATAACCCCTCATATCTTTGAGGGAAATGTATCATTTTCTTACACTCTAAAACCTAAATATTTCTTACATTCTCATTTGATCACTTGCTTACTTTAGCATCAGAGTGCCTTGCAGGTACACCACCCCCTTTTTTCTCACCAACTTGCTCAGAAGATCATCAAGCCTGTCTCGATTCGATCAATAGTTCATATCGATGGCGTTTATGGAATATATCTTCCCATCTTCTTTAATCATACCGAAGATCAAAGATACCTCTCAACCTCACGAGATGGCCGAATTCAACGATCTATCTCTTTCCAGCAATCTTATCCTCTTGCCTATCAAGAAAATGGATAGGGTTATTCCCTCTTCTCATCGCGAGGACGTCCACAATCGCAAAGATGGTAGGACCGCATCCCCGGATCCTGATGATACTGCTGATCAAGACTTCTTCTTGGACAATCCAAAATCCAAGAATAAAGTTACTGACCCCATCGTCCCTTTATCCTCGACTTCTTTGTCGACCAATGCGGATCCAGCGCTTGCTGCCATTCTTTCCGCCCTCAACCAGACCAACAATATCCTCCTCCAACAGGGCTAACACATCGAGGCTTTGGAAAGAAATCGTCCCTCGTATCCACCTCAGAGACCCGGAGTGGCTATTTCTCGAAGTCCCTCGCCGAGGAAGCTTGCTCGGAACGGAGATCGCCCTGACCTCCGGATTTTGAAAAAGAGGGGACATACCCCTCCTCTAATGAATCGAGGGTTGCCATCCCATAAAAGTACGGAGAACGAATCTCATCGCCCACGCGATCGGTCTCCATCGCCAAGATCAAATGAGGAAAGAAAGTCATCCCCCATCACAAAAGATACAATCGGTCTGTCTCTCTCTCTCCCGACCAGAGCGACGAAGACGAGCATCACGGTCCACTTTGTCGGGCCATCATGGATATTCCTATCCCATCTGGGCTGGAAAAACCTCCTCGGTTGGGTCAATACGACGACACTACCGACCATGACGAGCACATCGAGAACATTGATGTTTTGCTCGACTATGAGGAGTGGGGCCATCAAGTGTCACTTGTTCCTACAACTCTAAGGAAATGGGCCATGGCGTGGTACAAGAGTTTGCCTGCGGGTCCGTCACTTCCTAGAAGCACTTTGTTCTCCGACACTTAACCTCTCGACGCCATCCAAAATCTAAAGCGTCCCTGAAAGCCATCATCCAAGGGAAAGAGGAATCTCTCTGAGCATACATCGAAAGATTCAATCAAGAGGCCGTCCAAGTTTCGACTACGGATGACATGAAGAAATACCTCCTTGAGAGAGGACTACGCCCTCGCAGCGACTTCACAAAGGCAGTAGGCATTGAGACACCTTCCACATTGGATGCTTTCCTCTTGAAGGCTCAAGAATACATCTAATATAAAGAGAAAGAAGCCGCAAATTCTGCTCGTGACACCCGACACAGGGAGAATGTTAAGAGCTCTAAAACTGAAGAACCATCGACATCTCGTCGGGGGGGAGCGAAGGCGGAAGGACAAGCCCTGCGATTCAAGAGATAGCAAGGGGCCGGTGGGTCGATTGAACGACTACACCCCCTCACCACTTTTAGGGAACGCATCCTGACGGATTGAGCGAACTCTGAGTTCAAGCAAGGAGGAGTGTGCTTCCCCCGCCAGACTCCGGCCAAATTGGGGGCAGATAAAAGCAAGTACTATAGATTCCACCGAAGTCACAGACATGTGACAGAGGATTGCATCCATCTCAAAGATGTTATTGAAATACTGATAAGAGATGGACACCTCAAGCAGTATAAGAAGAATGAGTCTGCAAAAGAAGAAACACCCTCTTCTAGCAAAGCCGAAGAGGAGAAGCCCGCAAAAAATTCCTTCATACCGGTAGTTTTGAGCATATCCAGACCGAAAGATTTATTTTTCCCTGACGTGGATATTCTCTCGACCTATTTCGCCACCTACAACCCTTAGGAATCCTTCTCGACGACCATGGTCATATCTGGTGGAGGATTCACCAAAAACTCCATCGAATCCATCAAGAGAAGGTTCGATGACCTCGTTAGGATGAGCTCGGACCTGGGTGCCACCCTGGACAAGAACCAAGGCAAATCTCATCGGCTCACCTTCTACGAGGAGGAGTTACCGAGAGGTGCTCCAAACTCCAACATTCCCCTACTAGTACGTGCTCGAATGACCAACTTCAACGTTAGACGCATACTCGTCGACCAAGGAAGTTCGACAGACATCATGTACACACATCTGTTCAAAACTTTGCAGCTCAACGAAACTCACCTGACTCCTTACCTCGATTCAGATCTATAGGGATTCAATGGCTCGATAGCCAAGCCATGTGGATACGTCGAGCTGATTGTCACGTTTGGATCCGGAGAGACAGGAAGGTCGATCAAGATGCAATTCCTGGTCGTGGATTGTTTGTCCCTGTATCAATGCATCTTTGGTCGGCCCACTCTTGTCGAGCTGATAGTTGTGCCATCCACCGTGCAACTGAAAATAGAGCACTATACCGCCAACGCGAAGGTGACGACGTTGCATAGAGACATCCAAGCAGCCAAGAGATGCTTCAAGGCGTCAACAAAAGGCCTGGATTACATCAACCTCCAACCCTTGACCGAAGACAAATTCAACCTTCCAAAAAGCTCTCACAAACCTGAGCCTCTCCCTCGAGTCGACGCTATCGATCTTGATAGTCGTCTCGAGCCAGAGGATCTGGCCGAAAGAAGAAGGAAGGGAAAGACCCCTATGGTCGAAGAAGACCAACCCGATGGTGAGACTTTAGGAGCATCCTCTGGGAAACACATGCGCCTGATCTCGGATAGAGAGTTCGAACTGGTGCCACTGGGCAACGACCCTAGCAAAGACGTGAAGATCGGAGCTGGCCTCCCAGAACTGGCTCAAGAGAAACTTAAGGCATGCCTGAAGGATAATGTCGACCTCTTTGCATGGAGCACTGCTGAGATGCCTGAACTCGACCCCGAGGTCGCTTGCCACCACCTCACTATTGATCCGACCCTTAAGGCAGTAGCAGAACATAGGCAAAAGCAGTCCCTAGAGAAAACTGAGGCTGCCGAGCAGGCTGTTAGAGACCTCATAGAGGCTAATTTTGTAACGGAAACCCGATACACTACGTGGTTGTCCAGTCTTGTACTAGTTAAGAAAAATAATGGAAAATGGCGAATGTGCATTGATTATTCCGATCTTAATAAGGCATGTCCAAAGGACGCCTACCCTTGCCCAACATCGACAATCTCGTTGACATTCCGCTAGTTTTAAACTACTATCGTTTATGGACGCCTATTCGGGCTATAATCAAATTCTAATGGCCAAGACAGATAAAATCTATACGACCTTCATGATTGAATCAGGCAATTATCACTACAACGTGATGCCCTTTGGCCTGAAAAACATCGACGCAACCTACCAACGAATGATAAACAAAGTCTTTAAAGGTGAAATCGGGGACATGCTCAAAGTCTACATAGACGACATGATCGTGAAATCCCAAGAGGAGGTCGATCATGCTCGACATCTCAGAAAGGTCTTCGACCAAGCTAGAAGTGTCAAAATGAGGTTCAACCCTGAAAAGTGCACCTTCGGAGTCCGAGCAGGAAAATTCCCCAGCTTCTATCTCACCGAACACGGAATAGAAGCTAACCCCGATAAATGTCGGGCTTTTTTGGAATTTCCCACTCTAAAATCCAAAAAATTAATCCAAGTCCTCAACGGGATGCTGACCTATGTCCCGGTTCGTCACAAAATAGGCCAACACGCACTTCCTTTCTTCAAGTTGTTGAGAAAAAAAGTCGTGTTCGAATGGACCGAGGAATGCGAGCAAGCCCTAAACCACTTAAAGCAAACACTATCCCAACCACCTGTGTTATCTCGACCGGGCAAGGAAGAAATATTATACCTGTATCTGGCCGTGACTGCCGAGTCCATTAGCGTCGCGCTCGTTCGAGAAACACAAGAGGGTAAAAAACCCATCTATTTCACGAGCAAGGCCTTACAGGGCCCTGAGCTAAGATATCAGCAAATCGAGAAAATCGCCCTCGCCCTTGTCAACGCCGCCAGAAGACTCTGTCACTACTTTTTAGCTCACACCTTCGAACAGATCAACCCACCAAACAACTGCTAGGCTGACCAGACATGGTCGGTAGGATGCTCAAATGGTCGTTAGAATTATCCGAATTCGACATCGGGTACGAGAGCATAAATGCCCTCAAAGCATAAGTTCTAGCGGACTTCATGGCCGAAATGACTTTCCCAGCACTTTAGGATGGAAACAACCGATGGACCATATATGTAGACGGTGCCTCTAGCTCGACAGGAAGCGGAGTGGGGATAATCTTGGAGAACGAATAAGGAATCGTCATTGAGGTATCCCTTGCTCTCTTATTCCATACTTCAAACAATCAGGAGGAATACAAAGCTTTCCTCGCCTGCCTCTAGCTCGCTAAAGACATGGGAGCAAGAGAAGTCAAAATCCTCACAGACTCACAACTCGTAGATTCCCAGGTTCGAGGAGAGTATTAGGTAAAAAATGACCAGTTAGCTGAATACTGGACCCTCATTCAGGACCACCTAAAAAAGTTCACTTCGGTGGACATACAACACATTCCTCGGGAGCATAAAGCCCGCGCAGAAGTCCTATCCAAACTCGCCAGCACGGGGACTAAGGGAGGAAACAAGTCGGTGATCTAGGAAATACTCAATCGACCAAGCATAGATAAAAGTCGCCCTGGCCACAACATCTTTGTCATCGAAGAAAGCCTTTCCTAGATGACCCCTGTCTACAAATACCTAGTCGATGAGACCATCCCCGACGACCCCAAGGAAGCAGCCGTCGTCAGACGAAGAGCCTGCTCATAAGTCATACTCGAGGACAAACTCTACAGAAGAAGGTTCTTTATTCCCCTCCTCAAATGCGTCGAAGAAGCCAGAATACCGCACATACTCAAAGAAATACACTAAGGCATAAACGCCCAACACCTAGGAGCAAATCACTCGCTCGCAAAGCTCTTCAAGCTGGCTATTATTGGCTGACCATGCAGAACGATACCAAGGAGCACGTCAAGAAATATGATAAATGCCAGCGACACGGACACATGCACTTTGGGCCCACAAAACGAGCTCAAGTCCTTTTCCTCCCCATGGCCATTCTCTTGGTGGGGGCTCGACATCCTCGGACCATTCGTTTTGGGGGCATACCAAAACAAATATCTAATAGTTGGTGTCGACTACTTCACTAAGTGGATAGAGGCCAAAGCATTGACCAGAATCACTGCCCAAAACATCCTGCGTTTCTATAAGAGAAACGTATTAGCTTGATTCCGCATCCCACAAGCCATCGTCACTGATAATGGGGTGCAGTTCACCGAAAAAAATTTCCAAGACTTCGTAGCCCATCTGGGAACCGTGCAACACTTCGCCCCGGTCGAACACCCTTAGACAAACGGGCAGGCCGAATCGCCAATAGAGTCATATTGCACAAACTCAGGAGAAGGTTAGACGAATAAAAAAAGAAATGGGTCGAGGAATTGCACAACGTGCTCTGGGCTTATCGAACGAATCCCCACTCGTCTACCGGGGAAACCCTATTTCGACTCACATATGGAACCGAAGCAGTTATTCCAATTGAGACGACTGAACCGTCATGAAGAATCGAATCTCCCCTCGACGTGGAGATGAAAGACCAATCCCTAAGAGAAGAGCTCGACTTGGTCGAAGAGATAAGAACGGGGGCTTCCCTTAAAAAAGCATCGCTCAAACAAAGAATATCTCTCCGATATGACGCCAAAGTCATTCCTCAGGAATTCGACGTCGGAAGCCTAGTTCTTAAGTGAAACTTGAAGAGCTCCACCGAAGGGAAGCTCGCGACAAACTAGGAAGACCCTTACCGAGTCCGTGCCAAAACAGGAACGGGGGCATACTACCTGGAAAACATGCAAGGGGAACAACTCACTCGATCGTGGAACGCTGAGAAACTTAAATAATACTATAGTTAAATACTAACGGTCGACATACCTCAGGAAATCACACGAACACCTAAAGCTCGACATCACACACTCGCCTCGGTACCAGCGTTGCATGGAATTATGGCGCATAAAGGGACACTGGATCCATCATAACGAACCAGGTCATAGCCCCGACGCGGGGGACTCAAACGAGCCCCTCTATCTAAGTACCTCGCCCGATAGAACACCCAACTCGCGATGGGACATTCACACCACCGATCTCAGGCCTTTAATCAAAGCTTAAGTTCTGGACCAAGCCCAGCGAAGAGCTGTCTGTCATACCCCAAAATTTGCCCTCCATCTACTCAAGAACTTTCATACATCTATACTCAAAGATTCTTCAAGAGTTGATCAGACAAACTCTCTCCTAGACAATCAACCCAAACTAGGGTTTGGTATCTCTCAAGTCAAGATGAACTTCCAACATCTCCAATGGTCTTCATGCCTCCTCATATGCTTCAAAGATTCTCCATGTCAAGTTTCAAGCCTCACAAGTCAAGTTTCCTCAGACAATTGCCCAGATGGTTGAAAATCAGTTGTATTGGACAAAAAGTCAATTGTGGTCAACATACAGTCAAACTTCATAATTTTTGGTCAACATCCTCATTTTGAAGATACATTCATCATTTGATCAAGGGTTGATCATGATTCACCAAGAAAACTCAAGATTTGCTCAAAAGTCAAACTTTCTAAATTAGGGTTTCTAGGTGAAAAGTCAACTGAACTTTGACTGATCATAACTTTCTCATACTTTCTCAGAAATTTTCCCACCAAAGCTCATTTTGAAGGAAATTCAATTCTCCACAACAACATGTCTCACAAGAATGTCCAAAAAATGCTTCATTTGAGAGGTATGGCTCAAAACATTACAGGTCATTTTCAAAGTCAACAAAAAGTCAACTTTTTATTTTGAAGATATATTGAGCATGGTAACTCCAATTGAGATGAGACCAAAAAGGTTGGTTAGAAGACTCTTAGAGCTTTCCAAAAAATCCAAGAACACTCAAAAATGTGGAAAATTGAGCAAGTTACACCATTCACAAGTTGGGCAATTTTGAAAGAATGCACAAAGAGAGAGATACTTCTAAAAATCAAATTTTTTGCAAATGGCCTTGCTTTTTCTTCATCCAAACTTATTCCTCATACAATTAGGAATACCCAAGCCCAATGCCATGAATTTTTGATTTATTTTTCTATTTAATTTTGAATTTATTCATTTAAATACAAATTAAATTTAAAATAAATTATAAAATCAAAATTAATTGAAAGATTGATTTTATTCCTTCCTTGAGACTCAAGTAACTCACCAAAGTCCAGCAAATTTCGAAATTTGACAAAAATGGCAAGATTGGATTGGAATTGATCAAGTTTTGAAAATTTGATTTTATACAAAAATCAAATTTTGATTATCATTGAATGGTGATTGATTCTTGCCAAAAACTGTCTCAAATCCATCCAATATAAATACTTGATGCATACCAATCAAGAGACGACGAAAAAATTGCTCCAGAAACCCTAACCTAAAAGTCAAAAATCCGTGGCAAGCAAGCAATTGGAGATCACACTTCCAGCCGTTTTCAATCAAATTTGAGGTGTCTAACACGTTCCTTGGCATCTCCAGAATCGATCCAGACTCTTATATCACTCAAAAGCATCAAGAATCGAGCAAATCAGAATTCGGTTTGTCATCCTTTTTTCAAAATCGATTTCTTATTTCCATGCATTATTAACATGTTTCGTTGTTGTTTTTATGATCAGTGATAAGTTTGCAAGCATTCTGGGTTGTTTGATTGCATTTCCATAGCCTGGAGCTCGATATGCCATAACTAGGGTCTGTAACCACGATTTAGGGCTTTGCTTGAATGGACAAATTGGACAATAGGACCCATACCGTGTGTTCTAATGCTCCAAGGAATCGAACCATGGCCTTAGATTTTATTTATATTATGTATGCTGTGTTTTGAATTTGCCAGGGACTTAGCGTCGAGCAATGGCCGACGCTGAAAATTCAAATATTTGAAAGGTTGAAGACGAAGCTTCGCGCGCGGTCTGGAGCATCAGGGAGCGACACTTGTCTTTCTTCCACTCGATCCGGTTTCCAAACAGTGAAGCGCTTTGGTTCAGTTGGCAAGACGTGTGGCTTGTGAAGGCAAGGTCCTGGGTTCGATTCTCCCCAGGACCATTTGGTTTTTCTTTCTTTTACAAACTTTTTCCATTTTTCTATTATATTTTCATATTTTGCATTATATTTTAATTAATTTCCACATTTTATTTATGCACTAAAAAATTATCAAAAATATTTACTCTTTTTACATTACTTTCCAAAAATCTTTATTTAATTTAATAAATTAAAAACATATTTTTTGCATGCATATTTATTTTTATTTGTAATTTTGCATTTAAATCATTGTAAATTCATTTTTAATTATTAAATTGCATCTAAAAAATCCCAAAAAATTATTTTAGCATATTTACATTATTTCCAGCACGTCATATTTTTCCAATTAAAAATTTGCATTTTTTCTAACATTTTCTCTTATTTCGATTTCATCATATTTTCCGATTTCTCGTTCGTTTCACAGGTTAATCCGATTCAGACGATTCTTCCGTTTTCATTTTATTTTTCAATAATGTAATTGTATACGTGATGTAATAGTTTAACTTAGGATTTTTATTTTCCGCATTTTAAATTATGTATCTGCCCCAAAGCCTTGTAATAGCGTAGGATTTACTTTCTGCATTTTACATTCCGCATTTTACTTTCCGCACCCTTATCAATTGCTAGTAACTAGGCGTGTATGGCAAGATAATAATGAACATAGCCCACTAACTTCAAGATAACAAATATCTGAAATCAACACACTTCTTCACACACGCACCCCTTAGGGTAATTCTCTCTCGTCGCCTTACGAATTCAATGGTCATGTAGAGGTATTCTAGCACCGTTGCCTTCCAAATAAATCATCATAGTCCCTTCGATACAAAGATCATAAGACCCACGACGTCGCCTCCGAATACATGATCTTGACCCTCGATTGTCGCCTACGAAAAATGATGATAGTCCCTTCGAATGTGCTAGGATACTTCCTACAAGTTGCCTTCAATCAATGACCATCCGATGTCCCTTCGAATGCCCGCTTACATCCAACGAATGGAGCTACCTACTAACTAATGGTACGGCTAGCGCTATTCTAAAGGAATGTAGAAGTACAAAAACGACCAATTCTGAGTGGGTAAATAAGTCTTTTAGTTGCTCGCTCTACCAAATGCTTTTCACACCACACACTCTTTTTCAAAGTTCAAATTCTTTTCAAAAATGAAACATTTCCGAACACTTTGTATACACTCCTACATGAGTCATTACAAAGTCAAAGCGAAATGCCTCTTTCAAAACATTTTTTGTCAAACACACAGAAAGCAATTTTAAAAGGTAATCTAGAGCAACTAAGAGCCCGTAGAATAAACTGCGGATGGAAAGGGGTGCTAATACCTTCCCTTTTCATAACCATTCTCCCGAACTCAAGAATCTAAACGAAGGTCTTTTTCTGTACTTTTACCTTCCCTTAATTGGATAAAAATAAAAGTCGGTGGCGACTCTAGCTATCCGCACATTTGGATACAAAAATCCCACAAAGTCAGTTCACCGTGTTACACTGTCCCATTTTGACTAGTATCCCCAAAATCAAAAAACCATGCACAAATAAACAAGCGTTCCTCCCCCGAAAATAGCAAACAATACATACATACATAAATAAACAACAAACACTTCTTACAATAAATTACGGCCACGAGGACCGTATTTGTCTAGGAGTTGTAGTGGGGGCTCAATCCCAATAAAGAAAATTAATCAAAAAACGACCAACACAGGTCGAAAATTATCATTACATAAATGGGCCTCGCCCAGACAAACATGTGAAGAACAAAGAATCAGAATCACTCAGCAGACTGACCATAGGCATTTCCAGGAGTTGGTTGCAGAACAGTCTCGTCAACAACCATATCGTTAATGAGAAAGTCGGGCTTCTTTATCTCACCCCCATCAACGAAGTAGTGAACCCCTAGTCCATCCGTCCTCAGTTCCACTCCGGGGTTCAGGACACGAATCTACGACACGACATTATCGAAACTAGCCATAGATGCGACCACAACATCGTTATAAGCCTGATGAACCCGACTTATGAACTCTGCCCGAGTCCTCACATTCAAAAACTCCACGGTCTCACCTTCCCCCGGGGCCATCTCTTTCTGCAAACAGGAAAGCTCCTCTTTGGCTTCACGGCCCTCTTTCACGGTTGCATCGTATAGATCGACCATGGCCCCGCGCTCCAACGACCATTTCTTCCGATCTTCTCGGCTTCCTTCAACTTGGTCCTCAGTTGAAGTAATTCAGCATCTCGGACTTGATTTAGCTCGAAAAAAGCGGCACCATTTCTGTTGGTGTAAGCCCTAGAGGCCAATACCTTTTGGTACTTGTATCGAATTATTTATTAAATAATAAAAGGCTTTTCTTTATTATGTTTTCTTTTTGAAATAATAAAGTCCCTAGAATAGTTAGTTTGTTTAATACAATGTTAAGTGTGACTTAATCATGAGATCTATTAAACATAAGGACACTATTCTTAAAGTATCCATAATCGAGCTTTATTGTGAAGTGGGATAACATTAAAGCATTAAGATTATTATGAAGATAGACTGATGATCGCATCTCGTGGATCATGGATAAGGAGTTATCAAGTCTTGACATAGGTATAAATATTAGGAGTAATATTTATCTGGATTGACCATGAGAGTACTACATAGAATGTTATGCAAAGTGTCATAAGTTATTCTCATGGTGATAAGTGGTGCATACCACCCTTGACTGAAACCACTATGGACCCTAGATGTAGAGTCAAGTGCTTTATTCTTGATCAAACGTTGTCCGTGTGGATGATCATAAAGCAGTTGATGGGTACTTCACAAAGCATCTTGAGGGACATGAGTGACCTAGATGGAATTTGCCCATCCCATAGCAGGATAAATGTCGAGGGCCCAATATTGAACGGACAAGGATGACACGGTATATGCCTTGTGTTCAATATAGACATAAGGGCAAAAGGGTAATTATACACACAAGTATTATCACGGAAAGGATTTGTCGGATCACATGACATTTTCGTGACTTGGGTAGATGATGTGTTGCTAGATACCGCTCCTGTTTATTATGTTAAATATGATTTAATATAATTGCCAACGTCGCGAAACCTCTGGTCACACACATAAGACAGTTAATGAGAGATAGTGAAAATAAGGAACATCGTAGGTGCGGTGTACTTAAATGGAATACTGAAGTGGAATACGGAATATGGTAAGGTACCACATGCTTAAGTGATACGATACATCATAATGTATGATTTTCGTGTGCTTTATTGGCTTTTAGTTTACGCCTTTGTTGGGCTTTTAAGCTTGTAGCCCACACTGTGGTCTTATAAATAGGACCCTTGTGATGAAGCTTAACACTTGATGAAAATTCGGTCCTGAATCCTGCCGAGATTCCGTTCACTCTCTCACTCAAAGTTTCCGTTCGTGATAGTGATCGGAAGCAAGCTGTTCGTGTGGACTGAGTAGAGACGTTGTTCTTCATCAACGTTCGTGATCACAGCGTCAGAAATCCGAATCACCACAAGAGGTAAAAATTCTCTATCACTGACCATGTCCATTCGTAAGGATCACAAAGGAAAATCGAATTTCCGCTGCAATTTTAAGAGGCGATTTTCCTACAATTTCAAGGATCCTCATTAACGCACCCGCGTCCTCAGCCAAGGAAACCCTTTTAGACGGGCGATCCAGACCCTCGAGCATGAGCTTCTCGGCGTGAGGAAGGACCACACTGGAGGCCTCGAAATATTTCCTGTCATGCCAACAGGGAGGAAGGATAAACTTCCCCTTTTCCCTCTCCTTGGTCAGGTATATTTCATCCCTTGTCCTCTTCATTATCGACGTCACCTGTTGAGGAGACAAAGTCCTTACCTCAGGGCTGGAAGATGATTTCCCAAATCTGGTCGCACCGACCGTTCCCGGTTCCGTCGGAGAGGTACCCTCCTTTCCCTTCTTCCTTATGGCTTGTTGGGCTACACGCTCCATAGCCGGATTCATCCTATCTGTAAAACAAAGAAACACAAACAGATTAGCATAAAGACTTAACACACATGACAAAGCAAGATAATAAGGATAAAATAGCTACCCAAATACTCCTTGGGATCCCTGCAGGCAAGGAGCTCTCTTACATTTATAAGACCAGGCTTGGATATTTCATCTTCGTCTTTATCCAGAAGCGATTTCCCCCCTTTGCCTGTGCGTCGAACGCGGGGAAAGCCTGCAAAAAACAAGGATAACCTCTCAAAACTAGTCAAGTTCTCAACACTTAGCTCACTCCAAGCCCACACATAAAAGTCTGGGGTCTTCTCAAAGTGTTTCTTCGACCACCAGAACTTGCACTTCCTAACGAGCGCATACTTTCGCTTTCCTTGCTCATTGTAGCACGGAGTCCCATCTCTTTGCAGGCCCGGACTGCCCGGAACATATTACAAATCGCCTGTTAATATATCGGACGAATAAGCATGAATCTATCCTTAAAAAAGCAAACAGACTCCTGGAACTCCTTGAAGAGCATCCCATTCTGATGCTTCAACGATACTAGTCCCCATCGGACTTTCCCCTCCACCTTCGTCGAGCTTCTCTAAAGGCAGAAAATATAGAAGAACGGCTCAAGGGTGGCCCCCCACCTCCAGGTATTCACAAACAATCTCGAATGCCCGTATAAATCTTATGACATTCGGGTGAAGCTGTGACAGAGCCAATCGAAGGGACAGAAGATGCCTACTTGGAAATCGGTAAAAGGTACCCAAAAACCCAACTCCCGAAACCATATGTCATAGAATGGTATGTAATGAGCCTCATATCTCGAGCATATTCGACCATCTTCGGCCGGTATATGCATGGACCAATCTTCTACAGTCACCTCCTAGGGATCCTCGGGCGCAGCATACGAGCTCACTTGGGAAAACACCCCGTGGAGATTATTTAGAAATTGAGTGGCAAGCTTCACCACGTCGGAAGGGGCCTAGACCTCTGGATCATCCTCATCAACCTCATCAACGTCCATCTCCGGGGGGCTCTCCTCGACCTCAGGCACGGGTAGACTATCGCTACTTCGTTCAGTAGAAGTGGATCCAGAAAGTGACTGTCCCGAATTTGTAGAACCCTCGCGAATATCCTCGTTGTCGCTTATCGTATCACCTGAAAAGTAGAGGGAACAAGTGAGCTCGACATCAACGTCAAAACCACCCTTCAACCACTTCTAAAGTGAAAGGGCTTTGATGAGTAAGGATCGTGTTCCCGACCAAAAACCCTCCCTAAAGTGAGGAATACTCAGACCTAGATCACCAAGTACAAATAGATTTTCCGATGGCATAAACCTCCAATGAGAGGCGGAACAGTCGTTTACCACCAAGAAAAGTTCTAAAAAATATAAACCATAACCGTATGTATCTCTACATGCAAGGTTCAAACAAGCAAAATTCCTATGAAAGGGTAAAAAACGTACCGTTTACAAATGAAGCAGCCTGGAAATTTGAACAAACAGAAGATCTGGTAAGTAGAGGATGGCGTCGACCACCGTGAAAGTAGTCCCTAGATTGATGAACAAGTAAGCCGAGCGTAAGCAAGCGCAAATAATCAGATGGTGCGAGGATCGAAAAATTATGAATTATGTAAACCTCCGGCTTTTATAAGCTCCTTGTGCACGCGTGGGTCTAGGCCTAGGTATGGACCTAAGGAATTCATCATTATACCCTACTCTCTAGGTATGCCAACAGTCACTTCACGCGACTCAAGGCCACGTAGGCAAAATGCTACAAATTCTAACTCTTTGCTTCGTCGACATTCCCTTGCATCCTCGAGCGTAACGACTTTGGCTTCTCCTTCAAAGTCATCACGCCTACGAGCAGATGCAACGACTTGGGGGGATACTGTTCTAGACCGCCCGAAAGCATTCGGGCGGGTCATTCTTCCTTATAACTCGTTCAACCCGACAACATCGTCATAACCCATATGCGCGTTTCAGGCATACTATGCTCGACAAGCGCCGAACCAAACGAAGATTCTAATTACAACAACAAATGCCAGTTATGCGCTATGTGCCCGACATTATGGCTAGTTGCAAGCAGATCTGCCCGGTCTTGACCTAGTCAGCCCGGATGGCTATATTTGTGGATCCGTACTTCTCGACCCAATATAGTAGCCAATGAGAACCCTCCCATGTCATTATATAAACCCTCATATTTTTTAGGGCAAGGTATCACTTTCTTACACTCTAAAACCCAAATATTTCTTACCTTTTCATTTGATCACTTGCTTACTTTAGCATCAGAGTGCCTTGCAGGTACACCACCCTTTTTTCTCACCAACTTGCTCGGAAGATCATCAACTGCCCGGTTGTCTCCAATTCTGATCAACAATTCAGATCAATATATATATATATATATATATATATATATGATGTTTTGGTGCTTTGTGTGAGTCCTTGTGGCAGTATATGATGTGTATATGTGATGCATCTGTGTTGCAATAATAATTACTTGATGAATAAGAAGATGTTTAAGATGATGAATTGTGTGGTGTAGGATGAGATAGTAAGAAGGTTTAGAATTTAGCTAATTAGTTTGAAATTATTTAGATTTAATAGTGATTAATTAAAATTATTTGCATTTAAATAAATAGAATAATAGACGATGTAGAGGAAGTAAGGGCAATATGGTCAATTGGAAGGAATTCGTGAAGACAAAATAGGAAAGTTAGATATTAGGGGTCAAATGGTTAAATTAGAGATTTTTTTAGTTATTCCTTTCGTACAATCGTGAAATAATTGAGAGAATAGCAGAGGAAAAAGGCTAGGGCACAAGAACACAATGAGAATTCGGTAGAACATGAAGAGAAGTTGAGTTGCTGCTATAATCTCAAGGTAAGGGGGTTTATCATCTTTATTATATTGATTTAAGGTTTGGATTTGGTAGTATAGCCTTAGGTTTTGGTGAATGATCAACTGGTGATTTTGGATGAGGATATGATGAAATAAAGATGAATAATGATTTCCATATATGATGTAAGCAATGAGTAGTAACATGATAGGTGTTTTTTATTTCAATTTCTAGATCTAGAATCCTACATGTTAAGATTTGTGTAGAAATCTATGAAATTGACATAAATTGATGTGTTGAATAGAATAAAATGAGTACTCTCATGTTAGAATGATAAGTTGTTGCTAAAATTGATAAGCATTGTGGTGATTTATGGTGATAATGCGAAGGAAGTTTGTGTGGGTTTTGAGTTAGAAAATGCAGAAAAATCAAGTTTATGCAGTTTACGTCGACTCACGAGAGGGAGGGTCGACCGAGCATACCACGAGTCTCCATGTCAAACAGAGACGCATCGACACATAAAGGTTTCGAGTCGATGCATAAGTGATCAAAAGACTCAATATGAGTCGACTCATGGGTCGACCTGAGCAATCTCGAGTGACATCCAATATTTGACAGATTTTTCTAAAGGCCATAACTTGAGTACCCGAATTCCGTTTGATGTGTCCTTCGAAGCGTTGGATAGATAATGCAATGAAATATATTTATGTGGAGTAAAATGAAGAACAAGAAGAATAATTCTAGTACCTAAGTTAGGATAAATTAGTTTCCCAACGTTGAATCGCTATGATATTTTGTGATAATGAAGTATGATGATGATATGATGATCTTACGATAATGCTTGGTTCATAATGATGATTATGTGGTGTATATGGTGATGTGTTGATTTATATGATGATGTTATGATGTTTTTTATTCCTTTGATGATATAACGATGCTTGCGATGATTCATGAATAGTGATACATTTTGACTTTCCGTGGTCGTATTATTTATGTTGTTGCGTATCATTGCATTCATGGCATAGTAGGACTTCAGTCCAGTAATGGTGATTAGGACTTTTGTCCAATGATGATGGTAGGACAATTGTCTAGTGAAGGCAATAATCTCATAGTGTGGATTGGGTGCAATAGTGAAGTGCTCTGGTTTCAAGTGGGAATCGATCCTATTGGCGGGATCTTTGGAGATCGAAGATGAGTGAGTCATCAGTGACGTTTTGGTACCATGTGCATGAGTCTATAATGAAGCATTACATTTGATGTGGTGTTACATTTAATGTGTTTTATTGATGAATAATGATATGTTGTATATGATGATATATTTGTTCATATCTTGATGAATTGGTGAAGGTGTAAGTGTAACACGAAGAGGTGATGAAGCAGGATACCTTACTTATGCGCATATTTTGCTATGTCTATTCCTTATGTCTTATATAATAATTATGATTTACTCACCCTTTCTATTTGAATGTTTCCTCCACGTGAGTAACACATAAGTGATCAATAGTAGCCTGTAGAAGCTTAGAGGATAACTTGGGATGCGTTTATTTGCTTTCATAGAATAAGAGTTTTGATCTGATATGTAACATCGAGATTGAGAATGTTTGTTGGGAACTATATGTCTCTGTTTATTTTATGTTTTTCTAAATTGCCTTGTTATGGTATTGATATCCGAATTGGATCATGATGCTTATTTTGATGAATTATATGAAGTCTCATTAATTATAATATTCTATATTGATTAATAAAATATTAATATTTAATAGAGAGATTAAAAATGACATTTTAATATTTTTTGATAATTTGTGTTTGAGACAAAAAGTTGTCCCGTGGTTTAGTGATTGGACAAGAGTTAACGTGTTTGTCCTGTTCTTTGGCATATATTTTGTCCAATATCATGATAAGTTTATGCATCAAACAGAGTATAAAAAATGTCACGTTTGGTCCCTCATTTTTTTAGTAAGTTAAACACACTTAATAAGAATACAGTAGCATTTAAGGACAAGTCTTATCCATTATAAAGAAAAAATACATTGGAATAATTTTTTATATAAGATTTAGCCCATTCTCACAATTTTCAGGTTTCATCAATGATCAAAAGGGGATTGAAATATTTATAAGGTTAAGAGAAATTATGGAACTAAGACTACATATCCATAAAATATTTTGTTGAGAATGGTTGAATTTTTTTTGGAAAATTAGGATAAACCCTTAAATTCTCGCGTCATCACATATATGAGGCTAAACATCACATACACAATATGTTGCAGAACATAATATTTCATTTAAAAACTTAGTTCACATGTGTGATGCGAAAACATAATTAAAAACATTCTTAAACTTTGCTTTCACATGCGGGCCCTAAGCGTGGCATATGCAAAACGACTCAGAATCTAAATCTCACATTTTGACTTTGCTCACATATGTCAACTATGTTTCTTGCATATGCATAAAATGTCAAACTCAACCCCCCATTTATGTTAACTCACACAAGCAACACTCTTCACATATGCACGAGACACCAAACATGATTATTCTTCTCTTAAAATGGTTTTAATTCAGTTTAATCTTTTCCACACTAAATTTCAACAATTAATAGGTACTTGAGATCTAAACTATTACTCATATTCACATGAATACAAACACACTCATACATACACAAATTATATTTAGGATGTTGTAAATTAAACATATCAAATGTCTTGATAACATGACGGGGTCCTAAGCCACATTACATCAAAATTTAAACGAAAATCAAGATAAATAAGATAATACTAAAGTGATTATAGAGAAGTCACATGCACTAACTTATAAATATCTAAAAAGAACTCGTCAAAATAAACTAAACCAAATTCCTTACTACATCACATTTTAACAAAACAATCATCATTAAATTAGCTTCACAATATACATCCTTAGTCCTCACTAACTAGACTTCTTTCACAAATGACACAATCTTCTTGATCATTCTTTCTCCTCAAATGCATCTCACTACCACTTACGAGTCAACTTGCTATTTATTAGCCATTCCCACAAGGTAAAATATCAACCCAAACTTATTTTTTTTACATTATTACTTTATTATATCATTGATTAAATTCTCCGCCTTCTACTATTTTTTGGTTTCACAATATAGCTCCTCTTTAATGAGAAGAAGGTCCACGATCTCATTATACAAAAGAATAAGACGCATTTCAGAAGACAAATATCTAAAATGATTCAATAGAAATCTCATAAACACCAAAACAAAAAAAATTATCGTTAACTTACGCATCACACATCAACCTCAATCGTAGATAAACCGAAATATCTCAGACAATCTTCTCTTTAATCACTCAAACGAAAAAAAACTATCATTAACTTACACATCACGCATCATCCTTAATCTATATATAGATAATACATATATCTTTCATCCAATATCGCAGACAAATTGAAAAATCTCAAACCATCTTCTCTGCAATCACCTCTAAAAATTAATACAAAAATTATAATCGGTATATAAAAAAAGAGTTTTATATTCTTTTTGACTCAACATATATATTTTTTCACAAAATATATATAGAGATGCAAAGTGGTGAATTTATTATGAGCTGTAGTTTCAATATAGGCTTGTTGTTCTCTCCTCTTCCCCATCCCCATTCTTCCTCATTTCACCCCTAATGCTCTAATTCTCTCTCTCCCTCTCTCTACATTCATCAATCTCCTTCCTCTTCTCAATCATCCCTTTACCCCTTTCACTCCTTGCATCGCAACTCTTCCATTCATCACCTTGACCCTCTTTAGGGTCTAGGTTCAATTATCAATTTTTCTTCATCTACCTCTATACCCTATTCAATTACCTTCGTTTTTCACTCCTTTTGAATGCATCTGATTTGATGTTTTCAACCACATAGCTTGAACTCTCAGGTTTGAGAATAAAAATCAAATTTTTAATTTTTTTATGTGTTGTTACCTTGATGTAAATTATGGGTTTTGTTTGTTTTGTTGTATATGGAATTGGGTTGTTTGTGTTTTTGATTTATAGTACTATTTATCGGTGTTGTGTTTTGATTGGTTTTTGATGTAAGACTAGGGTTTTTTTAGGGTGAAAGGGTAGTTATAACTTATGTATAGATAAGTTGAATTGTGTTTTTTCATTGGTTAATTTTGAAGTTGTTGTGTTTGGGGATTTGTTTCAGTGGTATTGAAATTTGGGATTTTGATTTTGAAGGTGTAGGTGCTGAATTTGGTGTGACTTTGTTGAAATATGAGCCGAAGAGTGAGGAGGAAAGTGGCAAGAAAAGGAAAAGGGAATGTGGTTTCGAGTTTCCTGGTGTTGCAGGCGAGGTTGGGATTTGGAGCCGGAGGAGTTGTTGATTGGAGGAGCTTACCTGATGATACAGTAATTCAGCTACTGTCGTGTCTGAGTTATCGAGACCGAGCTAGTTTATCAGCAACTTGTAAGACATGGCGGGTTCTTGGAAACTCTCCGTGTTTGTGGACTTCTTTGGATCTTCGTTCGCACAAGTTTGATGCCAATGTTGCATCTTCACTTGCTTCTAGATGTGTGCATCTGCAGAAGCTTAGGTTTCGTGGGGCGGAGTCTGCTGATGTGCTGCTTCATCTTCGAGCTAAGAACTTGTGCGAAATAAGCGGGGATAGTTGTAGGAAGATGACTGATGCAACTCTTGCTGTCGTTGCAGCCCGGCATGAGTTACTTGAGAGTCTTCAGCTTGGACCGGATTTTTGTGACAAAGTCACTAGTGATGCTATAAAATCAATAGCTCATTGCTGTCCTAATTTGAAAAAACTTAGGCTCTCAGGCATTAGGGATGTAAATGCTGATGCTATTAATGCATTGGCTAACTATTGTCCTAAGCTGACCGATATCGGGTTCATCGACTGCCTGAGTGTTGATGAGCTTGCATTGGGCAATGTGCAATCCGTTCGTTTCCTTTCTGTTGCGGGAACACCAAGTATGAAGTGGAGTACGGTTTCACATCTTTGGCATAAGCTTCCTAATTTGATTGGATTAGATGTTTCAAGGACCGATATTGGTCCCTCTGCTGTTTCAAGATTGTTATCCTCATCAACAAATTTGAGGGTTTTGATTGCTTTGAACTGTCCTATCTTTGAAGAGGAGACTAGTTTTCTGCTAGTAAATATAAAAACAAGTTGTTGATTTCCCTATCCACCGACATTTTAAAGGACTGGCTTCTTTATTTTTCGATAATACAAATAGAGGGAAGAATGTGTTTTGAACTGGAGGACTTCAAAGAGTAATAATGATAAGGGTCTTGATGAAATTATACCTTGGCTTGAATGGATGCTATCACATATACTTCTGCGTTCTGCTGAGAGCCCTCAACAGGGAGGTCTCGATAATTTCTGGGTCGAACAAGGTGCGTCGCTCTTGCTTAGTCTAATGCAGAGTTCTCAAGAGGATGTTCAGGAGAGGGCAGCCACAGGTCTTGCAACTTTTGTTGTAATTGATGATGAAAATGCCAGCATTGATTGTGGAAGGGCTGAAGCAGTGATGCGAGATGGTGGCATTCGCCTCCTTCTCGGGCTTGCAAAATCTTACAGGGAAGGGCTTCAGTCTGAGGCAGCTAAGGTATTCTCACTTTCAATTTGTTCCTGTCTGGTCCATCTGACCATTCTAATAAGTTTCACTTATACGCATTGTTGGAAAAATTGATACTTATTTGTTAAAGTACTTTCGAGTCTTGATCCTATGAAGCATAATGAAGCATAGACACCAAACACTGACACTTGACACTGGTAATTATCTTTTAAAAATGGAATAATTGAATGTAATGTAACTACATGTTTCATGTCGTGTAACATACTAGACACATATTCGATCAGAAGGGTCCGTACTATATAGATTCCGTTAGCTAATATCTTTTAAATCCATAACCATTGTGCAGTTTAGGTGTACTGTTGGTTGAGTTTGAATGTGTTTCCGAGAAATCTGACCAAAGAAAAATCTGAATTGACCAATGTCTGTGTATTTATCCTTGTAACCACCTTCTGCATTTGCAGGCTATTGCAAATTTGTCCGTGAATGCCAATGTGGCCAAGGCGGTTGCAGAAGAGGGTGGGATTGAGATCCTCGCAAGTTTGGCTAGGTCAATGAACAAACTTGTGGCTGAAGAGGCTGCTGGAGGATTATGGAACCTCTCTGTTGGAGAGGAGCACAAGGTTAGATTTTGTATCTGATTTGCTTTTTCTTTTGGAAATTAATGTGTAAGATTTGAAGTAAAAGCTGAAGTTGCTTCCATCATAGGGTGCCATTGCTGAAGCTGGTGGAGTACAAGCTTTAGTGGATCTTATATTCAAGTGGTCCTCTACCGGAGATGGAGTTTTAGTAAGTTTCTTTGTTTTTATGACTACAAGTATGTTAAAGTTTAAGTGCATTTTTGTTGCTTCCTATGTTAAGTAGAAGTTTCCGTTTTACAAGGTTTTTTCCCCTTCTTTTCAGGAACGTGCAGCTGGTGCATTGGCTAATTTGGCTGCTGATGACAAGTGTAGTACGGAGGTTGCACTGGCAGGAGGTGTACATGCTCTAGTGATGCTTGCTCGTAATTGTAAATACGAGGGAGTGCAAGAGCAGGTATTAATACTCTCTATAATTTGGGTATCATCTATTTAGTTACTACAATCTTTGAAGCTACTTTATTAGCTTGATAATGCCTGCCATTGTGAAGGTATTTAGTTTTTTATTTTTTATTATGTGTATATTCAGAGAAAAGGGATTGGTTTTAATATGTCATTTCAATTTTGACGAAAATGTGATTAACATTTTGCCCTATTCAGTCAATTGTCATATGTGCTTTTGGGATAATGATGATAATGTGCTTTTATTGTTTCTTTTCTATGCATTATGATTTTATAGCTACATTATTCAGTTGTGTGCGCGTGTAATTCTGAGTTGGTGTGGGATAAATAACATTATTTCTCTTAAACACTAGGCTGCTCGTGCAATGGCTAATTTAGCTGCTCATGGAGATAGCAACAGCAATAATGCTGCTGTCGGGCAAGAAGCAGGTGCTCTTGAGGCTCTCGTTCAACTTACACGATCTCCCCATGAGGGTGTCAGGTAATTTCTATTAGTTCTTTACAAGTGTGTTACTATACTTGCATTTTACTGTCATGTTGTTCACAGATGGTGCTCTAAATAACTGTGATACAAAAATCAATGATCATAATATTTGTTCTTTGATAGTTTTCTTATTAATTCATTGATTCTATGCATACATTTTCGTCAAATAATTTTATTTATATTTATCCTAGGCTAGTTTTTGTGAGAGATGTTATAAAAGCATAAAACCATTTATGTACCTTCCCTTAACAACTTAAGCTCTTGCGATTGTTGGTTTTTAACCAAGTGGTTTTAAGAGCTGGTGGTTTGGTTAGCTGAATATTTCGAGATGATGATCAATACGTGTGTCTATATGTGTGTTTAACCAAGTGGTTTCGAGTCAAATTGTGTCCTTTAAACCACAATGGAGATTTTTGGTCTAACCTTGATATAGCTTATGCTTTTGAGGTAGTTGGTTCATGACAATTTTCCCTCTAGTGCTTTTCTTTGTCCTGTACTCTTGTACCTATAATTACATTCACACCTATGTTGATTTGACTTTTTTATCATGTTTCTATAGGCAAGAAGCTGCCGTGCACTTTGGAATTTGTCATTTGACGATAGAAACCGAAGCCATTGCAGCAGCTGGTGGGGTTCAAGCTTTGGTATGTTTTCTGCCCCATAGAAAATAAATCTTTTATGGATCTCATGTAATTTGTTTACAATAACATTTAACTTTGGAGAGACTAATATGTTCATTATTTTATGCTTTTGCATTGTGGTTTATGTAGGTTGCTCTTGCCCAATCTTGTTCTAATGCTTCCCCCGGGCTTCAAGAGAGGGCTGCTGGTGCTCTATGGGGACTGTCAGTTTCTGAAACCAATAGGTACCTTTTACAGTTCCGTTTATTCCGACAATATTGCTCTTGTGAATCTTTATCATTGGGACATTCTCTTAGAACACTTTCATATATGATGAACTATTGGTGTAGACAAGTCAATGAGAAAATTATATTTCTTTCACATTAAGCCTATATAAATTGGACTTCGTTGTGTAGTTCAAACACACAGGTTCACCACACACCTTTTCCCCCTCTTATTCAACATGGTATCGACTGTCGAGCCTAAAGAGAGGCAATCCTAAAACCGTGTTTACCGGTGGACTCACTGTCCTCCTGAGATAAATTTTTTCTTGGCAGCTATGTTTTCTCTCTAGTTTACTTTTCTGTCAGCCATTGGACGCCTTTGAAAGAAGCTGCCACCGTCTGCCTCCCCTTATTTTGATGACATTTCCTACAACCAACCCACAACTAGAACTGGCCTCTCCCGATCAGACCCTTCTCGTGCTCTCATGCATGACTCGAAGCTGTGGCTCAGAAACTTTTCCGGCCTGTGGGCGCATTTGAAACCCTTTCCGGCCGATGCGTACATGTGGTGAATCAGATCTGTTTGCTTCCACATCCAACAGACAGCATTCAACTTTGCAAATTGCATCCTGTGTTTCAGCCGAGTTTCATAATTCTTCAACGAGTTTCTGTTCCTAACAGATTTTCGGTGCTGATTTGTCTCCAACTGTTTGTACGGTGCTGATATATCTATTTTCTGCTAGTTTTCTTTTCCCCTTTTACCAACAAGATCCAATTCACTCATGCTAATTTTTCAGTGGTTTGATGAACGCCAGCCCTCTGGTCTCATTGACTATAGACTACCTATTTTGATGGAAATCTTGATTGTTTTTCTATCACTAAAGATTCTGCATGATCAGAGTTCAAGTCAAATGATTGGTGTCAGATGTGAGTCTAACAACCTTTCCGTTCTCCATAACTACTCCCATATATGCGCAACCATAGATTCCCACCTTCTAGTACACGCTCAATTGGGTCATCCTAGCCTTGCAAAATTACTAAGGTCGGTGTCAAGTTTGTCCAACCTATCCACTCTCTTGTGACTCTTGTCAACTCATGAAACATACTCGTAATTCATTCTTTAATCTTGTCTATAATCGAGCTAATCCTCCCTTGCTTTGGGGTTCAAGTACTTTGTTATATTTATTGATTACTACTCACAACGTACTTGGTTATTTTTGATGAAAAATAGGTATGAATTGTTCCCCATCTTTCAACAATTGTCTCGAGATAAATACACATGGTGGTGTTCTCCATGTAGCCGAACCCACTTAGTGGGAGAAGACTTGGTTGTTGTTGAATAAAAACACAATTTGGTGTTCCCATTTGTACTCTCCGAATCGATAATGTACCTTATTACTAAGTTTTCAAATATTTATGGCTTCACATGACATTCTTCAATCAAACTTCTTGTGCTCTTACTCTTCAACAAAATGGATTTGTTGAAGGTAAAATTCGTCTTCTCAATGATGGCCTAGTACTTCGCTCAATGTTATATCCCCCATCAGCCTCTCAATGTTATTTCTCCATCAACCTCTACATTCTTTGAAACCTCCATTTTTTTAGGTCTACTTGTTTTGTTCACAATCTTGCTCCTGGTCTGAATAGATCGTTACCTCAATCTCTCAAAATGTGTGGTTCCAGGTTACACTTGATTTAAAAGGGTTATCATTGCCGTTCCCTTAATTTCAGAGCAGCGGGACATGAACCTAGTTCCACTTTTTTTTACAAGGAAGTTGTTGAAAAATTAAAGTTTGTTCAGATAGTCAGGTTGATCTATTTTAGTTTAGGCGAGACTAGTTGCTAAATGTTATACACAGTATTTGGCTTGGATTGTGGAGACACCTTTTTCCCAATTGCAAAAATGGCATTGGTATGCTTGTCCTTATGGTTGCTATTCACCATTGGTCTCTTCATTAACTTGGTATTAAGAATGTTTTCTTCCATGGTGATCTAATTGATGAAGTTTATATAGAGAAACATCGTGGATTTGTTGCTCTAAGGAAGTCTACGGCTAGTTTGCTGTCAATTTAAATCTCTATATGACCTTAAATAGTCTCCTATAGCACGGTGTAGTAGATTTAACAATGGTGTTCAACTGTTTGGTATGATTCGAAGTGAGTCACATTTTGAAGAACATGAAAGCTGTCCAAGAAAGGGTCTCATCTATGAGAAGAGGGATACTTGAGTTGTGGAATACTAAGATGTTGATTGGGTAGGCTCTCCTCCTAATAGGAGAACCACTTTATGATATTGTATACTCATTACGAGGCAGCCTTTTATTTATTGGAAAAGTAAGAAACAAAATGTTGAGTAATCAAATGCCAAAGTAGAATACCAAGCCATGGCATCAACTACTTGTCAGCTCGCATTGGTTCAAGCATTTACTTTGGATATGGCCTTAAATACAATATTTCATGATAGAACTAAACATATTGTGATAGATTGTCATTTCATCATAGAGAAGATTTTATGAGTAGACATCACTAACTTTATTGGTTCAAATGATCTATTGGAAAATGTCTTCACTATGTCCTTGAGGACGCCTAGTAAAAGTTATTATTATATATGTAACAAGCTTGGTGAAAGTTATTATTATATATGTAACAAGCTTGGTGCATATGGTTTACATGCTCCAGCTTGAGGGAGAGATGAATGACTCCATGCCTTGCAATTAATGTAGTCAAGCACAAGATCTTAAGTATGATCGGCCAGCTTGTGAAAGATCGTAAGACTCGGATCGTTAGCACAACACGTAAGATCCTACTGAAGGGAAAATGGTAATTTCATACGTATTTACTCACACATATACATAAACACAAGCATTATAAATCAGGCCCCAAAAAAAGGCCCAACACGTTTTTTACGATCTTGCTTCAAAAAACTTGATCTTGACCACTCCATCAATGAGAACAATCTTACTCTGATCATAGCACTCTCAGGCATCGTTGGCACATAAGATCTTACGATCCAACACTTGATCTTGACTATAGTATTTGCAACTAATCAAATGGTCAAGTTAATTTTAAGTTTCTTTAATCAGATAATTGATCAGGTTGTTTTATGTTTTTTAATTTCTGTCTTCTTGTTGTCTTCTAAAGTATCCTTGTAATGATTTTTTTTGTAACATTTTTTCGTTTTAATTAGCTTGTATATGGATTTGACTCTGGTCACCCAAGTGGTCATTCCACAATTTCATTTTCCTTCAGCACTAGAATATATACTAACATTCATTTATGTTGTTGGTCTTTGTTTGATTAGCATTGCCATTGGACGAGAAGGAGGTGTCGCTCCTCTGATTGCATTACGGTCTGAAGCAGAGGTATTTATTTTCTTCATGTCCAATGTTTATGGATAACAATTTCAAAAAATATCACATTTTGGTATATGATTAGTTCTTCGCCGGTCTTATTAGGAGTCTTTTAAGTTGCTTTAGACTATTGTAGAGTAGTAGCTGTCTGCACTTATATTGGTTTTTTTCTTGTTATACATGTCAAATGCTGATTAAATCCAAACCACTTTTTGCTTTCAGGATGTTCACGAACGGCAGCAGGAGCACTGTGGAATCTTGCTTTCAACCCTGGCAATGCTTTACGGATAGTGGAGGAAGGTGGAGTAGCTGCACTTGTTGATCTCTGTTCTTCATCAGTGTCAAAAATGGCACGGTTTATGGCGGCACTGGCTTTGGCCTACATGTTTGATGGGAGGTAATACTTGTCACAATCTTAATGTTTAGCAAGCTTTAGACCCTGTTTGGATAAATAACTTAATTAAGCACTTATAACATCAGCTTTTATCATATAAGTGCTTATGATATGATAACATAAAGTCAAATTGTTTTCACATAAGCTATCATATAGAGCTTATAGAACTAAGTTGAAAATAGCTTATAAACTGTTTTCATAAGCTACCATAATGTGTTTTGCAGAATGGATGAATTTGCTTTAGTTGGCACCTTGTCAGAAAGTGTTTCCAAGAGTGTTGGTTTGGATGGAGCCAGAAGGATGGCTCTGAAACACATCGAAGCATTTGTCCGAATGTTTTCTAATCAACAAGCATTTGCGGCCGCTGCTTCTTCGTCAGCTCCTGCGGCATTAGCTCAAGTTACTGAAAGTGCTCGCATTCAAGAAGCTGGACATCTTAGATGCAGGTCTGTCTTTCCTTCTAATGCCAGTTAAAGTTGCTCTTTCTACGAAGTTGTAACTTACTAACTTACTACTAAGCGCCAACACTATCTCTCTCATACATTTCGTTCGATTCCTTCCATTCCATTTCTCAAATTATTACCAGTATAGACGTGTCTGTGTCGTGCTCTTATAGTTCTAACTTTCCTCGCTCTCACAGTTGTTTCATCAACCCCACATCATGTTTCGATTTCAATGATATTTACTCTTTTTTTGTTTTGTTTCTCAGCGGCGCTGAAGTTGGAAGATTTGTTACTATGCTACGAAATCCATCATCTATACTCAAAGCTTGTGCAGCATTTGCTCTTCTTCAGGTAACTATAGCAACACGAACATGCTTGTTTTTCATATACACAAGGGTTTTAAATAAAGGCCCGTGACCATGCTCTCAACCATAACATAGCTGTTTTTATTTTGTTGAAAACACAATTGAGGCTGCATTGGCCACATACAACCGTATTTTAAATCGCTGATCTATACCAAATTTGAATTCTGACTTCTTTCTATGATTTGTCTCTCGATTGCAGTTTACAATCCCTGGTGGACGACACGCCGTGCACCATGCCCGTCTCATGCAGAACGCAGGTGCAGCAAGAGTTCTGCGCAGTGCGGCCGCAGCAGCAACTGCACCTCTCGAAGCAAAAATCTTCGCCAGGATTGTTCTTCGTAATCTCGAGTATCATCACATAGAGCATACAGCGTAGCCCATTACAGCAGTTGTTTAACAGTCCATTTTCTCGAATCATATTGAACATCGTGAATATGTGATATTGTGTTTACATGTACACAAAAACTACCAACTTGCCATAAGAACACTGCTCACTGATCTTTGTTGTATGTGAAGCGAGTTATAAATCGACAAGGTTGGTTCTTTATCTTTCTGACTTTTTTTTAGAACTTCTTAGTAAAGAGTTTTCATGTTCTTGAGATGTATTTCTAGCACTTTTTGTAACAATCTTTTCATGTCAAGGCTAGACTAGACTATTAGGCAAATTGATATAAATTTTATTGCCTTGATTAATTTTTTCTTCTTTGTACTATTTCTGTTTAACTATTAATTTAGAGCTTATTTTAAGAGACTTACTTACTAAAGGCTCTGTTAACTTGAAGTTGTGGATTACCTCATTTTTTTTACCATATAATCTCAATGGATTGCATTCATAATATTGCCTCTTTGATTTGGCTCTTCATTTTAATAGATTTTATTGTATGTTTCAATTGAAGGTAAAGGAAGACTTGAAAATTAGGATAGAAGTATGATTTTGAATAGAACATTATTGTAAAAATTGATCCATGTAGTTGATACCACTTAGTGAGATAATGTGCGGTTGTTTGTTTTGTTTGGTATGTTGGTTGTGATTCATTTTTGCATAAGAACAATGGCCACCCTCTAAATCGCCGTGTTTAGAGAGAGAATGTCTCCCTTCTCTCTAAACTTATCGTGATTATCTATCCCCAATTCCTTTATTTCGTCTAGGGTTTGATGGCTCTTTTCTTTAGATTCTTCTGATTTTTTTCAATCTTTTGTTGGTTTTTTATCCCTCCTCCAATAGAAGGGTCTCTCGCTTCCTGGGAGCTCAATTTTTTCTGTGTTTGGGTCCATAGATAAATGCAAGAATGTTTTGTTGTCTAAAGAAGAGGAGGGGGTCACGACAGTAAGGAGGTGCTTATCAAAGCGGTGACACATGCTATTTCTAATTATATCATAAGTTGTTAAAAACTCCTGGAGAGCTGTTGCCATGAGATTGATGCTAAGTTTTGGTGGGGAGCAAAGGACAACAAAAGAAAAATTCATTGGTTAAGTTGGGAGAAACTGTCTCGTGCTAAGCGTGAATGTGGTTTAGGGTTTTGAAGTATTAGTGATTTCAACACAAGTTTGCTTGGAGAACACTATTGGAGACTCCTCAATGATGAGAACTCACTGCTTGGAAAGGTTCTGAAAGGAAGATACTATTCTCGTAGCTCCATTGTTGAAGCCACCTCGGGATACTGTCCAAGTTACGCATGGGGAAATATCCTTAGTGCTAGGAATTTGGTGGATAGGGGTACTAGGTGGATGATTGATAATGGAGAGAAGGTTAGAATATGGGTGGATAATTGGTTTCCTACTGGTTTTGAAGTTCTCAATTCCAATGGAGATCCTAATAAAGAGGCGTGAGTTTGTGATCTTGGGGGTGCAGAGCCTTGAAAAAGTCCAGGTCTGTTTCAACCCTTTGGAGGTTAATCAAATCTTGAACATTCCACTTTCTAGGAGGTTGCCGATTGACAAACAAATAAGGCATCACAAAAAGGATGGAGAGTATATTGTGAAGTCCGTTTATCATCTTTTACAACACTTGAAGTTTTTGGAAAAACTCGACTCTTCCATTCCCTCATAAGAAAGCTGTGGAAAGTCATTTGGAATCTTCAGTTCTTCCTAAAGTATGAATTTTTGTGGTGTCTAGCTAATTATATTCTTCCTACAAAAGTCAATCTTCAAGTAAAAGGTGTGATCCTTGAGCCTATGTGCTCCTTTTGCCACTCTGCTCTCGAAACTAGCACACATCTCTTCATGCACTGCGATTTTGCCAAGGTGACTTGTTTCTCTCCTCCCATGAGCTATTGTATCCCTTCGAATATGGAGCTCAATGATTGGATGCTGAGCTTTTTAAATTTAAATGATCATCTCAATGGTCAGTTGCTTAGCACCTCCTTATGGAAGATTTGGACCACACGAAACGATGCTCAAAATAACCATAAGTTGTTGGACCTTTCAGATGTGGCGGGAGAGTCTTGGAAGCGCGTTATGGAAGTTAGAGAAGAGAAACAGTCAAACAAGATCTTAGAGAGTCACAACCAAAATCCTCTCATAGAGTTTATTCCAAAAGGTGTCTTTGTTGTTCAGGTGGATGCTGGTTTGATTCAAGGGGAAGGGATCATGTTTAAGTGTGTTGTTAAATACCATGAACAAAAAGTCATTGTTGCATCTTGTAACAAGGAGAGTATTTATGTTGATCCTTGTACTACTGAATTGTTTGCCATCAGATGGATGTTTTAGAGATTATATAATATATCTACCTGTAAGAATCTTTAGATGAAGCTTTTAGAGTCTTCTAACATAATCTTTAGAGATTACGAGGAAACCCTAACATATCTACTTGTATTGGAATCTTTTTAGATTATACTTTTTTCTCAACCACTTGGTATCATTGATTCTTAAATGTTGAATTGACCGCATTTATGTTAGTTGTGGAAATAGTTCATGTTATAGGTTGGCATAATTTCTAAGACCGAAGGTGTTAGAATGGTATAGATAGAGTAGAGAAATGAACTAATTTTATTTATTTATAAATGTCGATTAGTTACAAGTAAAAATAATTTTGCTTTTATACATAGCAAAAACATATGACCTGCTATATCAGGTTGCTCATACACTCAAGTTGACACTTGTTAGTCTCAAGATTAATATATTTCCTATTTTGATTAATAACATACTTTTCTAATACCCTCGCCCCACACAAATTCCTAGAGAGGTAACAACCTTGAATTTATGCTTCTGACCAATAACTTATTAGATGGTAAAAGCTTTGTCGATTTGCCCACAAATAAGCGTCAGGGAAGAATTTGAAGAAGTTTGGTCATAACCTTTTCTCTAATAAAGAAGAGATCTATCTTCATGTGCTTGGTATTGAAGTGCAATACTGGATTGTGTGCCAATAAGACAACTGATTGGTTGTCACACAAGATGGTGGGGACTTTGGGGGAGATGCACAATTCCTTAAGGAGAGTTTAAATCCACATTAGGTCTTCAGTGGCATGTGTAAGACTTTTGTACTTATCTTTGGTGTTGGATCTAACAACCACATGTTTCTTGGACCACCATGAAACATGGGTAGGACCAAAGTAGATAGCTACTCATAAAGTACTTTTTCTATCATCTGAGTCAGAAACCCAATCAACATCACACATGACTTGAATTAAGGGAGCATATATAATGGAGACAACTGAAGACCACGCCCAAGGGTACCTTTAAGATACCTTATAATCCTCTTAATAGTCACCTAATGTGTTTCAAATGGATGAACCATGAATTGAAACACTTTATTAACTAATAAGAAATGTATGGTCTAGTGATGGTGGCACCACAAACATGAACATGAAAGGATTGGTCATGGCAACATAACCTGTTTTGGTCAACTTACATGAGGCCTGCATTGGTGTAACAATAGAAAGGGCCTTCAACATGTTAGTCTTGTGGAAAAGATCTATGCATATTTAGTTTGAGTTAGAAGCAAAGAGATGCATAACTGCTTGTGATGATAATATCATCCACACACATAAGTTGTTTCCTTGAGAAAAATAGGTAAGATGTGAGGATTACACTTGCGGCTTTGAAGCCTAGTAAGTAAGGCAATTTTAAGTTTCTTAAACCATTATCTAGAGGTTTAAGACCACATATGGCCTTATTAAGCTTGCAAACTAAAGAAAGATTAAAGCTTTCAAAACCTTTAGGTCGCTTTATATAAACTTCCCCACGAAGACCATTAAGGAAATCATTATTAGCATCCAATTGTTGAATTGACCACTTGTAGGTGAAGACTATGGACAAGATGATTCGATGGTGGTTGGTTTGACTACGAAGATAAGGTTTTAGTGAATTTAAATTCAACCTTTGATGGAAGTCTTTGGCTATAAGCCTTGCCTTATACACAATTGCGCCATCGGGGTTCTCGTTGAGTCTAAACACCCATTTACACCTAATATATGGTCTCTGAGGAGGCAAAGACACTAAAGTCCAAGTGTTATTATTAATTGAGCATACAATTTTACTTTCACGACTTCCTTACAATGCAAGTTAGCTAGAGCTTGCGACTCTTGGACTAGAAGATATGAGTAACAATCGAGATTCAAGTATAGGTTGAGAGAAATTAGAGTTGACACTAGTGGTCATTGAATTAATGTTAATATGAATATGAGGGATATGAACATCATGAGGTAGAAGAGAGATAGATGAAGATGATGAAGAGGCCTGAGACATGTCAGGTTAGGGGCAGAGAGGCTGACCCACTTGAATGATAAAAGGAATGGTGATTAGAAGAAGATGCTCGAGAAGAATATGTAGAAGGAGACACATATGAAGTTTATTCTTGAGTAGAGGTTGACATTTGTAAATACAAAAGTAGAAGAAGCTAGATTAGACTTAATAGAGGATATAGGTAGACATGGAGGAGTCACTGGGAGGAGTATTATTTGTTGAGGGTAAAGAAGGACAAGAGCCAAACTAAAGAGGTGAGAGTGTAACACTTTGAGTAGGTGAAGATAAATGAGTACACTAGGAGAAGAATTTTGAATAAGGGTATATAAGCTCATTAAACAACACATCTTTAAAGATGTAGATCCTACCACTAGATGAGAGGAACCTATACCCTTTATGAGATGTGGAGTACTCCAAAAACACACACTATTGAGTTCTAAAGTCCAGTTTGTGAGAATGATAAGGCCTTAAAAGAGAGAAGCTAACACACCCAAAAACTCTATGGAAGTCTGGCTTGACCTTAAAGAGAACTTGAAAGTTAAGAGGTAAAAGACAATTTATTTATAAGGTGATGCAGTGGTAAGTCCTAATATGTGAGGGATAAATGCTTGACTTAGCAGGGTAAGCCCTATTTTAACTATGAGTCTATGCTTCCTCTTAACAACCCCATTTTGATGATAATTGTGAGGACAAATAACTATGTGGAGTATGACATGCTCAATTAGGAAGTTAGTGTATGGCCTAAATTCACTACTACAATCATATTGAACTTCTTTGATAGGGATACCATGTTGTAACTCAACCATGGTCTTAAATTATGTAAAAATAGTAAGGGCTTCGTACTTTTTTAAGTAAGTAGATCTAAGTAAACTTGGAAAAAGCATCCACAAAGTACATGTGATTTTCAAACCCTAAGGTGGAAGCATAGGGAGAGGGCCCCCAAATATCACTATAAACCAACTCTAAGGGAGAAACATAAGTGGTGTGTGAGGAAGGTGAATGTAATCTATGAGCCTTACCCACACAATATGCTAAAAAAACACATTAACATATTTATTATTAAAAGAAACCTTACAATTATGTAAAACATATTTTAAGGCTTGAGGATTAGGGTAACTCAATCTCGAGTGCCACAAATTGGAGATACAATTATACATAGAAGCTAAATTAATACTATAAGTGGTGACTAGGATACATTGAGATAGACAAGAAATGGGGTTGGAGCACATTATTGGCCAAAGTGAGAGAAGGAAACTCATAGAGGTCATCTTTGCCAACTTGAACTTCAAAAGAACATCATTGATGACCGAGAATAGACAAGACAAGTGTCGTGAGAGAAAATAAAATACACATTATTATCATATGACAAAATTGGCTAACACTCATTAGATTATTGGTAATAGTAGGGATAAGTAAAGGTTGTGAGGATAAGTGGGTGAAGTGAAGACACTAGAGCCGAGGTGTATTTGCAAACCTTGTCCATTTCTCATGTGCAAGGAGGATAATTTCCACTTCATCTATATCTATGAGGCCAAATTTTCTCTCTAACAAAAACATAACAAGCAAAATTAACAAGATTGTCTTCAAGGATTACATCAATGTGATGAGTGTTACTAATAAAGTTTTTAATAGTAGTGATTTGGTTTGGTTGACTTGTTTTCCATACTCATTATGGTTTTGTTAGGAATAAATGCGGTCTTCTAAACTTCATATTAGATTTTTGTTTTGTTGTTGTTTGTTATATATGATCGACACATTTTCTTGGTCATATTTTATTCCATCGAATTTTTTTGATAAGATCTTTTAATGAGATAAGTGGATACATCTTTTCTATGAATTTTGGTTTAGTCTCCTCAAAATTTTCTCTTATTTTAATTTTCAATAACAATCTCTTAGTTTTTAAATGAGTTTTGGTATAATATCCTCAATTTTTTTCTTATTTTAATAATAATAATAATAATAATAATAATAATAATAATAATTTATTTTTAGCTTTTAAATATAAGGATTTTTCTAAGTTGTAAATTTATGTTTAGTTCACTTATAATTTTTTTTACGATGTTGGAATTTTAGACTCACAAATATAATATTGCATGTGTTAAAACTCTTATTTAATTAATCCAAACTATAATGATCTAATTAATATTAAGTATGTAGCTAGAAACAAAATGTCAGAAAAATAAGATTATTGTGTAGATATCATAAATCAATATATAATTTGATGAGAGACCGAACTAGAATATTAAAAACTAAAAAATAACCATACAATTATTTATATGGGTTATGGTCTCCATTTGTAGAGCGATCGAAATACACGATTTATTAGAATTCTCTCTTCATCCACATCAAAAGAGATTCAAGGAACCCTAAGGAACTCTACAAATCAAAAGATCACATAACCACAAACCTTCAACTATTTCAATGACAAACTCAGATACGATGCTTCTTTTAGTCTCTGACTAGATTCTGGTATAAATTTAAGGGATTTAATTCAATGACATATTTGATTAATAAAGATTAGTTTAGAGTTGTGATCTTGATTTCTATATTGATAGAAATTATAAGGTTTTAAACATATTCAACAAGTGGTATCAGAGAAAAATCTGAATTAGAGTATCCAGTAATCTCTAACTGGTCTAACCTCCTACATGTGAGTATATAATCTTTTGTTCTCTCTAAATACATCATAATCTTTTTGGTAATTTTCCAATGATTCATTCTTGGATTGCTCAAATATATGGCTAACACTCCAACTATGAACACAATATTCAAACGCATACAGACTTGGGCATACATCAAACTCCCTATACTATAAATCCTTTGTGATAAACCTAGAATACCTCGATATCGGTCTCAACGTATTTGAATTCCTAATACAAAGGAGGTGTCACCAAGATCATTCATTCAAATTTTCTTGACAATAATTTTTTGGTTTCGTCCATCACGCCTATATCATTGACAACAAGCAATATGTCATCAACATACATGATCAAGAATATGCACTTGCTCCCAGAATTTGTGATACACACAATCTTCAACAACATTTACCTCAAATTCAAATGAGTGAATGACTTCATGAAATTTGTGGTACCACTAGCGATACACCTGCTTTAGTCCATAAATATATTTTATCAATTTGCAAACTATATTCTTTAAGTCTCCCTACACAGAGTTTTTTGGTTGCACCATATAGATCGTTTCATCAACGTGGCCTTTGAGGAATTTCATCTTGACATCCATGTTTGATTTTATGTATACATATTATGACTTTGGATACTTTCCAATTAACAAAGTTTAATATTAAGATATTTACACTTTGTACAACACGGTTATTAAATGATCTCACTAAAGTAAACTAGGATCCATTGAAAATTGATATGTACACCAATTTTATGTGATTTTGATGCTATATATTTTATGATGAATCTATGTCGTCATTTAGTTATGTCACTATTAATGATCATTGATGGATTTAATTATGATTGATATAATGGAAATCACTATGATAGTGTATATTGATATGACTAATGGATAGTATAATTTAGATATGCTTAAAAATATCTGGAAAATTTTGTGTCCATAAAGTCCAATACGTGTGTAAAGTTACATATGTGACAAGTGAAAGATTGTTAGAATTGTTTGGTCCCAAATGTAATATTATATGTGTTAGAGCTATTATTTAATTATCCAAAACTATAGTGGTCTAACTAATATTAAGTCAGTGGCTAAAAACATAGATATCATGAAAGGTAAGATTAATACATAGATACCTTAAGTCAACATCTAATTTGACGATGAGACAAATTAGGATATTAAAACTAAGAAATAACCACACAATTATTTATACGGGTTATTATTTATATGGGTTGTGATCTTCATTTGAAGAGTGAATAGAATACACAATTTATTAGGATTCTCTCCCCATCCACATCAGAAGAGATTCAAGGAACCCTATAATTCTCTACAAATCTGAAGATCACATACCTACAAATATTCAACGATAAATTCAAATACGCTTTCACTTTTATTTTTTATATTATTATATTATACAAATTAAAAATATATATTATGACTATTTATATATCATCTTAATTAAACTTGAGTATACACAATTTAGATTATATTTAAATATTAAATTAAATTAAATTAAATTAAATCAAATATTTTTAATTATTGGTAAGATTTGAATCTCAAAATTTTAAATTTTAAATTTTAATAAATTAAAATTACATCAATAAGAACTTACATCAATGTATTTAACAACTATTGAGTATAGAAAGTCTAAGTCTCTAACATTACACAAATAGTTAATTAAAGTTAGGGTTACACTAAAAAGTGCTCGAGAATATTCTTAGCATTCACATTAAAATTATTTCATAGAAATTTTAGTAAATAAATCATATTTCTTGAAACATTATTCATTACATATAAATAAAAAATATTACTACTAAGTATATATAGTAATATGAGAGAATCACTTTGTTTTTCTGTGACAAGTGATAGATGTTGGAGGCAAGAATTTGTAACCATGCGTGTATGCAATTGCAACCAAAAGTGAAATAGCAAAAATAATCTTGAGATTTATCTTCTTAGATTTATTGTAGGTGGATGACTTGTTATGTTGGTGACTTCATCAATTTCTGAATCATAAAAAACATAAAATGTAATTATGCAATTAAACATAGTAATTAATAGGGGCGTTCATTAGATTGGACAAATTCTAATTAAATTAGAATCCAAATCAAACTATAATATTTAAGTTAATTTCGTTTAGTTCGGATAAAAATTAAATAAAACAAATAAAATTCGATATTAATTGATTTAAATAATAAATTTTAAATTTTTATCTGAATCATCTATCTGAATCAACCATAATTAATTCCTATAACATAAATCATGGAAATGAGTATAAGGTATTCATGAAATAACATTTTTCGCATTCAATGAAAACTTAGTAATTTTATAATATTATCAAAAATTAATTGATGCAAATTAGATATTTTTTAAAAATATTTTATATCTTATATATCTGATCAAATCTATCCAAACCAACTTGTTATTTCTCAATTCTGATCAATTTAATCTTTATAGCAAAAAGTGAAAATCCAATCTATATATTTCTGATTGGTTTGTATATTAAAGTTCTCAAAACCAAATTAAACCGACTCACAAACATCCTTAATAATCAACATAATACTAATTTTAAAAAATGTCATCAGATAATCGAGACCATTCATATTTTAAAATATTCTAGAAATTTATACATAACAATATAATTGTTAATTTTTAAGAAGATTTTTTTTATAGAAATTAAATATTTTTTTGCTCGCAATTGCATAAATTAATCTTTTGAGACGGAGAAAATCACAATGGTAAAACTTCTCTTTTAAGAGAATTTAACATTCACCCTACTAATGGTTGAGTTCGAATCAATGTCCTATAATTAAATTAAATTTTTTTTTCTTATTATCTCATCCAAGTTCTATTGAATAGTTTTCAAAAAATTAACTTTAGGATTCAAAATTATTATCTGTTGATTTTTAGATTCGAAATTATTGATCAAAACAAAAAATAATGTTTCATTTTTGAATAATTATTAAATAATTCGAAAGAGATAATAATTAGCATACTAACCTTGTAGGCAATTATTACATTTTAATATTTGTAACATGCTTGAGTAGCATATCAACAACTTCATTTGAAACCTTTGAACCTGATTTCTTTAAGGTTTTAATCTTAGCATCTGTCTCTTGATCAAGCCTTTTTACATTTGTTCCTGAATTTCCAGTTGTCTAACAAAAGAAATTGTAACTTATTATTTACATATTTTAAAAATTAATTTAAATAAAATATAGATAATATTGTAATTTTTTTTTACAAATTTGATAACATATAAATTAAATGTTTGTGTATACCTTTGAAATTGACTTTTGATATTCATCTTCCATCTGAGTTCTATATTGAGCTGCCTCCTTCTCAGCCTCATCTTTTGCTTGTTTCAACCTTTGAGTCCTCACTAAAAGCAGAGTAAAAGGTTATTTATACAAGTAAAAGGATGCAAATGTACAATTTAAATTTGTGACATTTTATTTATTTATTTTAATATTATATATATATTACTGTCGTATTTTAAATTAGATATTTAAAAATTGAAACGAATATTAATATAATAAACACAATAAATCATAGATAAATTTAATTTTCTTAAAACAGATCTAACAAATGTTTACCAAATTTGTAAAATGATAAATGTCTCTCACTTAAAAATATTTAAATTTTTGAATTATATCTTATATGATGCATCTCAATCGCGATAAATATATTTTTACTTTTGAAGTCGACATTTCTCACTAAAGACAATTTAACATCCTAAATGACATCAATATATATATATATATATATATATATATATATATATATATATATATATATATATATATATATATATATATATATATATATAATTAATTAATTATTATATATATATTATATTTAATTAATTATTAAATCATTATGAAAGCTGTGTCGAATTCGTTTATATAAGAATAAAAAACATTGAATCTTACAATTTCTTGCAGTGTTAACAATGTGTTGAGCTTCTTGTTCAGCAGTTAGAAGCATTTGAATGCCACCTTGACCTTTGAAAGGATCCATGATAACTATAGATCAAACAAATCAACATTCATAGAAATTAGAAAAAAAAATCAAAATAGCATTCAACATTATAAAAATAAATGAGAAAATCACAATGGTTTGAAGAAATTTAACATCATTTTCTTACAAAGAAAGAAAACTATTCCAAAATAAGGTGTTGGAGAAATGAAGAACTTTGTTATCATTTGGTGAAGAGATTGTTCTCAAATATTAATTTTCCGAAAAAAATGTAAAATGGTTTTGTTACATACCAAGTCAAACTGCGCACTTTGTGTGATGGGATTGAAAAATTTTTTTTTTTTACAAAAAAAATATGATTTTTATTATTATAAAAAAGAGATTAATTATTATGCTGACAGTGTAAAACTTTTTACACGGTCGATGCATCACAACCACAAAATAAAAGAAAAATAAATGATGTTATAATTTTAGAAGAATTTTTCGTAGGGAATTTTATGAAGGATAATATAACCTGAGTTTTGAAGGAAGCTATTGGATTGGCTAATTTTTACACAAATCTTATGTATATTTTGTCAAAGACAAATATGTTTGTTTTTCTTTTCTTTCCATTCAATAATAATTTGACACATTCTTATTAAATAAAAGATTTTATAATTGAAAAAAAAATATTTAAGCAAAATAAAAAACATGGACGAAAATAAAAAACATGCCAACTTATAAAGATTAAAAGACTATTTAAGCAAAAAAAATTATCTGGAAAATAGTCATCAATGTTAATTGGCCGAAGAGTGATGATTTCAACATGAAGTTTTGCAAAAGATCGGTACGCCACATCATTACCAGCCCCATATATTGTTAGATATTAACACAAACATTCCATTCCCTAGAAAGAAACTCTTTAATATTTTAAAGAATCGCGACATAGTGATGCCAAACATTAACAAATTATGAGACAAGCTTGATAACAGAGTTGGAGTCATAACACATCAAGTCTTTAATGCCAAGTTCCCATGCCATACGTAAACCATGATATAGCGCCACCAGCTCAGCATGAAGGATGTTAGAGTAATCAATATTACTCGCAAAATCATGAACCCAAGAATCATCAACATTTCAAATCAATCTACCAAAAATCAAGACACTGGGATTACCAGGCTACCGTCAACATTTTGTGTGCATTTCATGTGATCTTTCTCGTTAGATGAAACGAATTATGCTTGAGAAAAATATATAGCTAACAGATTAGCGTAATACACTGTGATGAATTTCAAAGTATAGGAAAATATTACTTCATTCACAAGACTCAATTTATTCCTAGCGGCACACCACCAACAAGTAGGCAAAATGATATAGTCACCATTGATGTCATGTATAACCGAATCATATAAGCTATCCCATTAGAAGGTTAGTGGGTCCAAGAAGCCAATAAAATTCTAAAAGTGAGTAGCAAATTCACAGGCTCTCAGGAAGTGTAGAGTAGTCTCAACATTCTAATTGCATTTAGGGTAGAGATTTGTCTGGAGAATACCACGATGATACAAAATTGATCTCGTAGAAAGCGAATTATGTAAAGTAGTTCAAAGGAAGAATTTCACTTTCTCAAGAGCAGAAATATGCTACACCCACTTTCAAGCGGTATTGTCTTTTATATTTTGAGCAAATTCAAGTATGTTGAGCCAATTATAACCATCACGAGCAGTATAAATATCGTCTAAATTGACCTCGTAGGAAGTATAAAGCCCTATTTCCCCATTGGTAATTAAATAAAAATAATCAGAGTAAATTAATTTATAAATCAAACACAAAAAAAGGATGTCACATCTTTCAACATATTAAAACATACTCAGTGTAAATAAAAAGATACATGACACACTTTCAGATGAACCGACAACATTCTCATCATATTTCTTAAACTTCAACTTTATTAATGCAGCGGAAAAGAAATCATAATTATTTTCAACATCTTCAAATCATCATAATTAAACATTTTAAAGCAAATAAAAGAGAGTTTACAACACTCCCACAATTCTCCAAAATAAATTAACAACTAAGCAAAACAAGCAAACATTCATCCCCTGGTGTTACGTATCAGAGTACGACGCCGACTCGAAAGAAAATCACAAATAACCTCGTCTACTGTAGATCACTTGCATGTTACCCACGTAGAGACAACATTCAAACAGAAGGGGTGAGATATCTCAACAATATAATAAGTTATATAATCATGAGTATACAACAGATATATCCTGTCAGTTTTCAAGTTCAACGATCATCAATTAGAATTCACAAATAATTGCACAAGCACATATATAATTATCATCACCCATCATACAAATATACCAATTATACAACCTAGATTCCTCATCATGTCAACAACTCAATAAAATGCAATGCGACTAACACTCATGCAAGATGCATGTGGTACCATCAGGGCATAAGCCCTCTTCAAAATTGCCATATAAGGCATGGGCATGAGCCCTCAACATTTGCCAATACATGCCACGATATAAGCCCCCCAATATTTTTCCAATTTAGGCCAACAACAGAGCATAAGCCCTCAATGATGCATGTATGCAACATGCAACAACACAACTATGCAAATACATAAAGCAGTGAGTTAAAGGCGAAAACTTGAAATATTTTTCTGCTAAGTTTTCGTACAGTGTCGAATCGCTTTTAATGGTTTGTCTATAAAACCAAAATATTGATATTATCGACATATAATCAACTTAACACGATGCATTAAACAAGTAAAGAGATGAAAATGCATGAAGTGAAATAACGAGTATTTTACAACTACAAAACGATGCGAATTTTGGTTTAAATTGGCTTTCGGTCAACCTAATCGCAACTAGCGATGCCAATGTGATAAATGGATGACTATTTAATAACAATGACCTAATGGAGGCGTATGCAGATGAATGCGAAGCTTAAGTCATATAACTTGAAGTTAGAAGGGAGAATTTTGGGGTGTGACAGATGAATAACTTAAGTTGTGATGCTCGATTGTGGAAGGTACTTTAGTGTGTACCTGTGAGAAAGTAGTCACTTGAGGTTAATCGTTCTATCTACGAGAATGCTTGAATGACATGGAGAATGAACGATAGTTTAATTGTGAGCTAATGAGCTTTGTATGAAAACATAGTATGATAATCATGTAGTGATTGATGAGAATAATAACGTAATGATTGGTGTGAATAATCACGTAGTGGTTGATAAAAGTAATCATGTGGTGGGGAACAACTCATTTTCGTTCTTATCCCGAGTTTGAATCATATGTAAAGTAGTGACGAGGATAAACAAATCATTGATTTGTAACCTCAAAATAGGTTAGAGTGCCATATAGGAATGAACCTTACAGTGGGTTAGAGACCTATATATGAGTAAAACTCACAATGTGTTAGAGTCCATATAGGAGAGAACCTCGTAGTGGGTTAGAGTCCAAATGAAGGGAGAACCTCAAAGAGGGTTGAAGTTCCATAAAGGAGAGAAACTCACAATGGATTAGAGTCCCATAGAGGATTAATCCTAAAAGTGGGTTAGATTCCAATTGATGATCAAACTTCACAGTGGAAAAGATGAATCCCATTTTCTTACATGTAAGACCATTTTCTTACATGTAGGATAAGTTGGAGAATGTTGTGCGACGTGACAGAGATTTGTGACTCGTGTCCATAGTCCCAGACGAGAGATTGGTCGAGGAAAGATACTTTGTGTTGCATTTCTGAATAGTGATTTGTTGAGTTGGGTGGACTCGAGTTTATATATTTCCATACGAAGCGAAAATGCCTTAGATAATCAAGGTGTAATTCTTTTATACGAATGACTTAAGTTAGAGCATCATATAATAACCTTTTAAAGCTGAGTAAACCCATAAGATAGTAGAACTCACAGAGACTTCACCCTATTATATTGTTAAATTTTTTTTTTAAAACTTAATTAAAATTATTAATTCATTTGTAAAAAAATATTAAAGAATAAATAATCCTAATCATCATTGATACATCATTAAAATTAATTTTTATACTAATCATCAATGCCACGTATGCAAAATTAGAGGGGACCAACCAAATTTCAATATATATAAAACAAAATTAAAATGGGAGAACTAAAAGTTAAAAATTATCAAACTATAGACTAAAAATGCATTTAAGTCTAATTATTTAATATAAAAAAATTAAAATTTACAGGAGGAAAAAAAAGATATATGCATAATTGATTCCAAACGGTTGCCATTAAAGTTTAAAAAAAAAAGAAGATAAATACAACAAGGGTATTTTCTAGAAAATATACTAAGAAACTAAGCAAATTTAAGCGTATTCTAAATTAAAATATAACAATCAATTATCAACAATAATTATCAGTGTCAGTGCAAGAAATAATCATTTCAGGCCAACTGTTTTTTCAAGATTGGAATGAATGTTGCATTTGATCCTTCAAATATGGCACTACATAACTATTGTCCTTCAAATATGGGACTATGTAAGTTTTCATGTCCTTGCGAGAGATATCCAGGTGATCTCCTGACATGTTCAAGAATTTGACTTTCCCAGCTTCATCTAATGCCCTTAAGCCAATCCAATCTTCAGTATACAACTTTGTCTGCACAAAACAAAGTAGCTTTTGTCACATTCCAAATTTCTATTGTAAACAGATGTTTGAAAACGGTTCGAAATTTCAACGAGGCATGTCACATTCCAAAAAGTAGAAGTACATGCTCTTCCTCATGTTCGAGATTTGATCGGTGTAGGTTTGACAAAAACAATCGAATATGCGCGTCTCAAAACCGATAAGAAGTTAAGTAAGCAACAATGCAAAAACAAACTAAAGGTATGAAATGTTTATATTACCTGTTGTGGTGGTAGAACAGAATGTAAGGCCCCATCTGGATAAAAACCAAACCATGCTGTTTCTTTTGGAATCAGAATGGTATCATGATCAAACTAGTTTTCATGCAAACAAGTAGAGAAAGATAGATAAGCCATATTGACAAATATTTGTAAATAGGGAAGTTTAAAATTATTGAGAGATCAGAAGACGTTACGATACATAGTTCTGTTTAACGCACCATAATAAGGACCAAGTTTTCTAAGCTAGAAAACCGTTTTCTGTAAGTGGAATTCCTCTTATTGATGATTTCGTTGTTAAGCTTTGGAAGGAACTTACACCCCTTAAGGTAGCCAGCAATATCCTGCAGAAAAAAGAAACAAATTATTTTCTCATTTTCATCTGAATTTGTAGGCCATGCCCAGAGAAGGAAAATTTGATTGGACATAATGCCATTGGTCAAAGATAGTACTACTAATGTGTCCAGCACCATACGAAAACATGTCAAACACCCGAAAAATCTTCAATTTGATTCGTGGGTGCTACATGTAATCAAAGTCGAACAAGCAAACCGAAACTTACTGGACTGATACTTCAGTAAAATGAAATCAAATGATCACAACTGAGAATCTGAGATGCTTAAAGATTAAAAGAAATGTCCGACAAAAAATATCATCCAAAACAGAGGGATTGGAGAAAAGCATGATCATACTCACTATTGGCATTTTAACATAGCCACTGGGAGCCAGAGAATTCTGCATCAACACATTGGATAAAGTCAGGAATTATATATATGTTTTAGGAATGGATTTAAGAAAAGAAATAGCTTCAAAACGAAAATATCATTTGAATAAAACAAAAAGAATAAAAAGGCAAAGTTGAAACCTGGACTAGGCTGCTGTAGACTCCAAATTTTATTACACTGTCAATGAGAGTGCATACATTCTCAGACTGAACAAAATAAGGCAAAAAAATTGTTAATCATTAAAATTTAACAGATATTTAACAGCTTCAATATTAATATTTTAAATGCTGTTACTCAATCAACAGATATGAGAAGTTAAACATTAAGGATCAATATTCATGGTCTGCCATATGCCTAAAATAAATTACAAAGAAAATAAAATCAATTTTGAAATTGAGTGTGTTTTTCCTATCATTAAAGAAGGAAGATATTTTTCAGTCTAATTACAGAAAGGAAGCAAGGTGTGTGGATGTGGTAGATTATACAATAAACCAATACGCAACCATTTTGGAAACAATAAACAAGAAAATAAAAGCAGGCAAACTATGAGAAACTCATTTCAAAAGTTTGGTTGTGGTTTTGTTAATGGCAGATTGCGGAAAAGAGTGGACTGTTCAAGTTCTGCTATGCTACGGCGTTATTTGAAAACATTTGGTACTAAATAGAGTATTGTGGAACAATAACGGTTTGTGTTTTAGGTTTGTATAATACAGGGCAGGTGGTAAGAGCCCCACAACTACTGATTCAAAGAATGTATCATTTCATTCGTCTCAGCACTTTAACATAGAAAGTCATCATCTAGTGGATCAAATTCACCTTTCCTGCTCTTAACCTTAGAAAAAGAAAAATAGAATATAGAAGAAACAGACTTTCTGAATACAGTAATTGAATGATCACATACCCCGCATAATGGAATTGAAGCAGTGCCAGCATGTGGACCACCCAGGGATATAAAATTCTTAACCTGAATTACATACAAAGAATAAAAGTGAAACACATTACATAAAATAATGGTCGAATTCGAATTCGTCCCAAGAGGTAAGAAAATTTAAAGGAAATAGTGTTAGAGGAAGGAAAATCAATACCCAGATTAATAACATCAGACTAATATGATGTGCATGATATGTTACAAAAGGTAAAATGCATATCCTATTTTATATTATGATGCTAGACACCTAATTCTAATATAGTAAACAAGTTAGTTCTTACCGGAAGTCCGCCATCACAAAATTCAATAAGCCCTCTACCAATCACGTTTCCCTGATAACCGAAAGAACTAATATGATGTTAGAATACGAAGGACGAATAAACCGGAAAAGAACTGCCATAATTTTCTTGTTCGCTATAACCCAATTGGGTGAACCAGTCTGGTGGGAGGTCCAGGTCACTAGTTAGAGATGAAATCAAAAGAGACAAGCCTAAGTTTATCTTGGCCCATTTATTTGCTACAAGATTTCATGTTTCAATTTCTTTTACACCTCTACCATTTATTTCAACTAGTAATTATAGTAAAAACAAATACACTTTGGAATTGGAATCTGCAAGACATATTATACATAGAAGCATAAATATATCATATCTATATAGATATGTGCATTTAGTTCGTAAATATTACACTATTGCAGGTTCCAAATATTCTCCATAGACGTAAAATAGATGAAATTTGGCATCTTAAAGATTAATCTTTAAGAAATTCTCAGACAAAACTTAACTTGATCTAAAACAAGGACAAATCAATAGTCTCACAACTTTGATTGCATAAAAATAAAAGTAAAGTTACAGTTGCATAGAACAGATTTACCTGAGAAAGTCCAACAATGTTGTAACCTTGTTTCAGTTCGCTCATTTTCTTTACCTATTGATAGGAACAAACACTTATTTAAAAACAAATTACGATTAACTACTGGAACATGAAGTTACCAAACAACTTCACCACCTTCTCACATGCAATAGCCGTCTGCAAGGATAGAAAGTAAATAAATGATTACAAAATTGACAAACACCAAAATTCAATATAATCGGCATTTCATTCGAAAGTCACCTGCTTTATTAGGGCTTGGTCCACGAAGTCCACATTCCATTTCCAATTTCTCTATAAATAGAACAAGTACAAATAACTCAATATGGAATTGTACATCCCTAATGTAAATTTCAGAGTTAAAAGAAATTCATATCCATTACTAAGGTTATGAAAGGACAAAAGTGATATCTATTAACACTCGAACCAAAACTATTGGTCTTGGAATATAGTAATATCCTATAGGATAGGTGCACATACAACCAAACAGTAAAATAACACTAGAAATGAGAATAATAAATATAACAACTTTAACGATAGCATACATGCAGTGTCCTTGAGAACCAGACCAATCACTTAAAAGCTTCACAAAGTTTGTGACTCCTCCATTCTTGCACTGATCTCCAATACCTGATAAAAAGTTCAAACACAAAATCAGTATCGTATGTTTATGGCGGACTATCCAATAATAATTTTGCATAGATCTAGTAGTCTTGCTAAAACATGCATTCAATCTTAATGTCATGCAACATTCATTTTGCAATAATATTTTTTCATGACCCATGTTAGGTTCAACTCCCGTCAAGTCCCCAAGTTTTAATAATTGCTATTATAAGCTATCAGTCATCAGCCATTAGCCATAAGCTATAGGCTAACTTATCATCCAACCGTTAATTTTACCAAACAGAGCCTAAGTATATATCATGAATTTCCATCAAACACTGGATGCAAGTCTCATAAATCACATCAACCACAATTTAACCGTGTGATAATCCTCTACGAAACACAAACACCATGAACACGACACCGACTCTGACACGTAAAAGTAGTAATAATTTTCTAAAATGAATGAATTAAACGTAATCACAAGCGACAGTGTCGGTGTCGAGACTGACACTGACGCGTCTCTTTTTTCAAGAGGTGTCAGTGCTACGTATTCAGAACTAAACTAAGCTAAAACTCAAGTTAAAGTTGACCAAAAGCAACTATATATATCTAATCCAATATATTAAATTGAAACAGAGAACAAATTACAAAAGATTACAAGACGAAGAATAAACTACGAACGATGAAAAATTGCATGAATCGCATCATCTGAAACGATAATTGAGTAAATTCGATGCAGAATTGAAGAGAAGGATGAAGAAGAAGAAGAAGAAGAAACGAACCGTGCAAGACGATGAAGGGAAGAGATTGCGTAAGAGCGATGGATCCGAGAAAGAAGAGCGAAAGAAGCACTGCTCCTTGGTTGCGCATTTTCAAACGAAGCCAAGTGAGTGCTGAGCAATCATGAATCAACACACGGAACAAAAACTATATTTAAATTCTTCAATTCTAATTTTCTTTTTTTAATTTCTACTCATTTATTGATGTTAGCTTTTAAATTATTATATTAAATTAGTTAAAAATAATAAGTAAAAATTTGTGGGGGACGAGAATGAAATGGAGGACACAATCTTTCTGGACTTGAAATAAGGATGGGGAATAAATTCGAAGGTGGAGATTGAGATAAGAATGTATCCTCCACTTGCGATCTGCTCCATTGACATCCCTATGTTCGAATACAAGATGTGTCGAATAGTCTAGAGTCTGTGTTGAACTATAACATGTTGAAATGTCGAAATGTAAAAGTAAGTGACTTCATACATAATTTCGACTAAATTTATTTTAGTAAATGAAATGAAATTATGTTATGTTGTTATTTTAGATGTATATAGTTTTGAGCTTTTTAACTTAGAATAAGTTAACTTAATTATAAATAGAGGGATAAATTCTTATTTTTGTATCTAATTGTATTCAGATAAACTCCACAAAAACTTTAATTTGTTTTATTTAGTTTTCTTTTCATTATTGTTGCGTAATAATAACAATTTTATTCATGAAAATTAACAAAAATGTATTATAGGTTTTGATAGATTTTCAACATTAACTAACTAATAATTGATTGATCTCTTAAATATGTCCGGTTGCGATGCTGAATGTCAAAATTTAATTGAAAATTTCAAAATGGAAAATTGAATTATTACTCTCTAAAATGACATTAGCTTAAGAAATTTCTCATTTAAACACATGTTAATAATTAACGTGCCTATGATTAGAAGTTATAGATCTATATGTAACAAAAGAATTATCTTAGCAGGCACCCAAGTTATTTCACAATTTTTAAGTTATTTGGGTTTGCTGTAAAACTAATTCTTTAATCAGCAATGAAACTTCTAATTATTTTAGATGAGATTGAACTAAGCAACCCAAAGTGGTTACTTTTAAGAAAGTTATTTTGCTATCATTTCTTATACTCTAAAGATAAGTTTAGGTAAACGGTTTATTTATGGCTTATAATATTATTCGGTATTTATTAGTATAAATATTTATGTATATATTTATATGATTTTTTTTACAATAATAAAGTATTAAGAAAAAATATACAAATAAACGTATTTTGGAGAAAATGACGCAAATAATCACGTTTTGGAAAAGACAAACAAGGAAGAGCCATCTAAGATGACACATCCTCATGAATTTTGTCTTAGACGCCATCTCACATGAGATATGCAATTCCCTCAAACCATGTAGGATGGTCACTTCAAATTTCATCAGACCATCTTAAGATTTATGTTCACTTCAATTTCACAAGATTTTCTGAAGACTTATAGTCACTTCAAATTTCATTAGATTTTCTGAATACTTATATTCACTTCAAATTTCATCATATTTTCCGAAGACTTATATTCACTTCAATTCTTGCCAGATTTTTTAATGACTTATATTCACTACAAATTTCATCAGATTTTCTTAAGATTTATGTTCACTTCAATTTTCACCAGATTTTTTAAAGACTTATATTCACTTCAAATTTTATCAGATTTTCTGAAGAATTATACTCACTTCATATTTCATCAGATTTTTCTGAAGACTTATATTCACTTAAAATTTCATTTGATTTCCTAAAGACTTATCACTTCAATTTTCACCATATTATTTAAAGACTTATATTTACTTCAAATTTCATCAGATTTTCTGAAGACTGATATTCACTTCAATTTTCATCAGATTTTTAGAAGATTTATATTCACTTCAAATTTCATCAAATTTTTGGAAGACTTATATTCACTTCAATTTTCACCAGATTTTCTAATTACTTATATTCAATACAAATTTTATAAGACTACCTTAAGATTTATGTTCTCTTGAATTTTCACCAGATTTTCTGAAAAACTTTATTCACTTAAAATTTCATCATATTTTTTGAAGATTTATATTCACTTCAAATGTCATCTAATTTTCTGAAGACTTATATTCACTTAAATTTTCACCATATTTTCTGAAGACATATATTCACTTCAAATTTTATCAGATTTTTTGAAGACTTTTATTCACATCAAATTTCATCAAATTATCTAAAGACTTATCTTCACTTCAATTTTCACCTGATTTACTAACGACTTATATTCACTACAACTTTTATCAAATTATCTTAAGATTTATGTTCGCTTCAATTTTCACAAGATTTGCTGAAAAACTTATATTCACTTAAAATTTCATCAGATTTTTTGAAGACTTATATTAACTTCAAATTTCATCAGATTTTTTGAAGACTTATACTCACTTCATATTTCATCTGATTTTTCTGAAGACTTATAATCACATCAAACTTCATCAGGTTTTCTAAAGACTTATATTCACTTCAATTTTCACCATATTTTATGAAGACTTATATTCACTTCAAATTTTATCGGATTTTTTGAAGACTTATATTCACTTCAAGTTTCATCGGATTATCTTAAGATTTATGTTCACTTTATTTTTCACCAGATTTTCTGAAGACTTATATTCAATTCAAATTTCTTCAGATTTCCTGAAGACTTATATTCACTTCAATTTTCACCAGATTTTCTAATGACTTATATTCACTACAAATTTTATAAGATTATCTTAAGATTTATGTTCTCTTGAATTTTCACCAGATTTTCGGAAAAACTTTATTCACTTAAAATTCATCATATTTTCTGAAGACTTATATTCAATTCAAATGTCATCTAATTTTCTGAAGACTGCTATTCACTTAAATTTTCACCATATTTTCTGAAGACATAAATTCACTTCAAATTTTATCAGATTTTCTGAAGACTTATATTCACTTCAAATTTCATCAAATTTTTTTAAGATTTATATTTCCTTCAAATTTTATCGGATTTTCTGAAGACTTATATTCACTTCAAGTTTCATCAGATTATCTTAAGATTTGTGTTCACTTTAATTTTCACCAAATTTTATGAAGACTTATATTCACTTCAAATGTCATCTAATTTTCTGCAGACTTAAATTCACTTCAAATTACTTCAGATTTTCTGAAGACTTATATTCACTTAAATTTTCACCAAATTTTCTAATGACTTATATTCACTAAAAATTTTAAAAGATAATCTTAAGATTTATGTTCCCTTCAAATTTTATCGGATTTTCTAAAGACTTATATTCAGTTTAAGTTTCATCAGATTATCTTAAGATTTATGTTCACTTTAATTTTCACCAAATTTTATGAAGACTTATATTCACTTCAAATTTCATCATATTTTCTGAACACTCATATTCACTTCAAATTTCATCAAATTATCTAAAGACTTATATTCACTTAAATTTCAACTGATTTACTAACGACTTGTATTCACTACAACTTTTATCAGATTATCTTAAGATTTATGTTCCCGTCAATTTTCACAAGATTTTTTGAAAAACTTATATTCACTTAAAATTTCATCAGATTTTTTGAAGACTTATATTAACTTCAAATTTCATAAAATTTTCTGAAGACTTATACTCACTTCATATTTCATCAGATTTTTCTGAAGACTTATAATCACATCAAATTTCATCAGGTTTTCTAAAGACTAATATTCACTTCAATTTTCACCGTATTTTATGAAGACTTATATTCACTTCTAATTTTATCGGATTTTCTGAAGACTTATATTCACTTCAAGTTTCATCGGATTATCTTAAGATTTATGTTCACTTTATTTTTCACCAGATTTTTTGAAGACTTATATTCAATTGAAATTTCTTTAGATTTTCTGAAGACTTATATTCACTTCAATTTTCACCAGATTTTCTAATGACTTATATTCACTACAAATTTTATAAGATTATCTTAAGATTTATGTTCTCTTGAATTTTCACCAGATTTTCTGAAAAAATTTATTCACTTAAAATTTCATCATATCTTCTGAAAACTTATATTCACTTCAAATCTCATCTAATTTTCTGAAGACTTATATTCACTTCAATTTTTACCATATATTCTGAAGACTTAAATTCACTTCAAAGTTTATTAGATTTTCTGAAGACTTATTTCATCAGATTTTTTTAAGATTTATATTTCCTTCAAATTTTATCGGATTTTCTGAAGACTTATATTCACTTCAAGTTTCATCAGATTATCTTAAGATTTATGTTCACTTTAATTTTCACCAAATATTATGAAGACTTTTATTCACTTCAAATGTCATCTAATTTTCTGCAGACTTATATTCACTTGAAATTTCTTCAGATTTTCTGAAGACTTATATTCACTTCAATTTTCACCAAATTTTCTAATGACTTATATTCACTACAAATTTTATAAGATAATCTTAAGATTTATGTTCCCTTCAATTTTCACCAGATTTTCTGAAAAACTTTATTAGCTTAAAATTTCATCAGATTTTCTGAAGAATTTATTCACTTCAAATCTCATCTAATTTTCAAAAGACTTATATTCACCTCAATTTTCACCATATTTTCTTAATACTTAAATTCACTTCAAATTTTATCAGATTTTCTGAAGACTTATATTCACTTCAAATTTCATCAGATTTATTTAAGATTTATATTTCCTTCAAATTTTATCGGATTTTCTAAAGACTTATATTCAGTTGAAGTTTCATCAAATTATCTTAAGATTTATGTTCACTTTAATTTTCACTAAATTTTATGAAGACTTAAATTCACTTCAAATTTCATCATATTTTCCGAAGACTTATATTCACTTCAATTCTTGCCAGATTTTTTAATGACTTATATTCACTACAAATTTCATCAGATTTTCTTAAGATTTATGTTCAATTCAATTTTCACCAGATTTTTTAAAGACTTATATTCACTTCAAATTTAATCAGATTTTCTGAAGACATAAACTCACTTCATATTTCATCAGATATTTTAAAGACTTATAATCACATCAAATTTCATTAGATTTTCTAAAGACGTATATTCACTTCAATTTTCGCCAGATTTTCTGAAGACTTATATTCACTTCAAATTTCATCAGATTTTTCTGAAGACTTCTGTTCACTTCAAACTTCATTAGATTTTTCTGAAGACTTATATTCACTTAAAATTTCACCTGATTTCCTAAAGACTTATATTTACTTCAAATTTCATTAGATTTTCTGAAGAGTGATATTCACTTAAATTTTCATCAAATTTTTAGAAGATTTATATTCACTTCAAATTTCATCAAATTTTCGGAAAACTTATATAAACTTCAAATTTCATCAGATTTTCTAATGACTTATATTCAATACAAATTTTATAAGACTACCTTAAGATTTATGTTCTCTTGAATTTTCACCAGATTTTCTGAAAAACTTTATTCACTTAAAATTTCATCATATTTTTTGAAGACTTATATTCACTTCAAATGTCATCTAATTTTCTGAAGACTTATATTCACTTAAATTTTCGCCATATTTTCTGAAGACATATATTCACTTCAAATTTTATCAGATTTTTTGAAGACTTTTATTCACATCAAATTTCATCAAATTATCTAAAGACTTATCTTCACTTCAATTTTCACCTGATTAACTAACGACTTATATTCACTACAACTTTTATCAGATTATCTTACGATTTATGTTCCATTCAATTTTCACAAGGTTTTTGTGAAAACTTATATTCACTTAAAATTTCATCAGATTTTCTGAAGACTTATATTAACTTCAAATTTCATCAGATTTTCTGAAGACTTATACTCACTTCATATTTCATCTAATTTTTCTGAAGACTTATAATCACATCAAATTTCATCAGATTTTCTTAAGACTTATATTCACTTCAATTTTCACCATATTTTATGAAGACTTACATTCACCTCAAATTTTATCGGATTTTCTGAAGACTTATATTCACTTCATGTTTCATTGGATTAACTTAAGATTCATGTTCACTTTATTTTTCACCAGATTTTCTGAAGACTTATATTCAATTCAAATTTCTTCAGATTTTCTGAAGAATTATATTCACTTCAATTTTCACCAGATTTTCTAATGACTTATATTCACTACAAATTTTATACGATTATCTTAAGATTTATGTTCTCTTGAATTTTCACCAGATTTTCTGAAAAACTTTATTCACTTAAAATTTCATCATATTTTTTGAAGACTTATATTCACTTCAAATGTCATCTAATTTTCTGAAGCCTTATATTCACTTCAGTTTTCACCATATTTTCTGAAGACTTAAATTTACTTCAAATTTTATCAGATTTTCTGAAGACTTATATTCAATTCAAATTTCATCAGATTTGTTTAAGATTTATTTTTCTTTCAAATATTATTGGATTTGTTGAAGACTTATATTCACTTCAGGTTTCATCAGATTATCTTAAGATTTACGTTCACTTTAATTTTCACCAAATTTTATGAAGACTTATATTCACTTCATCTGTCATCTAATTTTCTGAAGACTTATATTCACTTATAATTTCTTCAGATTTTCTGAAGACTTATATTCACTTCAATTTTCACTACAAATTTTATAAGATAATCTTAAGATTTATGCTCCCTTCAATTTTCACCAGATTTTCTGAAAAACTTTAATAGCTTAAAATTTCATCAGATTTTCTGAAGACTTATATTCACTTCAAATTTCATCAGATTTTGATTAAGATTTATATTTCCTTCAAATTTTATCGGATTTTCTGAAGACTTATATTCACTTCAAGTTTAATCAGATTATGTTAAGATTTATGTTCACTTTAATTTTCACCAGATTTTCTAAAGACTTATATTCACTTCAAATTTCATCAGATTTTCTGAAGACTTATATTCACTTCATTTTTCGCAAAATTTTTTAATGACTTATATTCATTATAAATTTTATAAGATTATCTTAAGAATTATGTTTCCTTCAATTTCATTTTGAAGACTTAATTTTATTTCACGAGTCTTATATTCAATTCAAATTTCTTCAGATTTTTTGAAGACTTATATTCACTTCAATTTTCACCAGATTTTCTAATGACTTATATTCACTACAAATTTTAAAGGATTATCTTAAGATTTATGTTCCCTTGAATTTTCACCAGATTTTCTGAGAAACTTTATTCACTTAAAATTTCATCATATTTTCTGAAGACTTATATTCACTTCTAATGTAATCTAATTTTCTGAAGACTTATATTCACTTCAATTTTCACCATATTTTCTGAAGACTTGAATTCGATTCAAATTTTATCAGATTTTCTGAAGACTTATATGCACTTCAAATTTCATCAGATTTTGTTTAAGATTTATATTTCCTTTAAATTTGATCGGTTTTTCTGAAGACTTATATTCACTTAAAGTTTCATCAGATTATCTTAAGATTTATGTTCACTTTAATTTTCACTAGATTTTCTAAAGACTTATATTCACTTCAAATTTCATAAGATTTTCTGAAGACTTATATTCACTTCTATTTTCGCCAAATTTTTTAATGACTTATATTAAGTAGAAATTTTATAAGATTATTTTAAGATTTATGTTTCCTTCAATTTTCACTAGATTTTCTGAAAAACTTTATTCACTTAAAATTTCATCATATTTTCTGAAGATTTATATTCACTTCAAGTTTCATCAGATTTTTATTTCCTCCAAATTTTATCGGATTTTTTTGAAGACTTATATTCACTTCAAGTTTCATCAGTTTATCTTAAGATTTATGTTCACTTTATTTTGCACCATATTTTCTAAAGTCTTATATTCAATATAAAATTTCTTCAGATTTTCTGAAGACTTATATTCAGTTTAATTTTCACCAGATTTTCTAATGACTTATATTCACTACAAATTTTATAAGATTATCTTAAGATTTATGTTCCCTTCAATTTTCACCAAATTTTCTGAAAAACATTATTCACTTAAAATTTCAGCATATTTTCTGAAGAGTTATATTCACTTTAAATTTCATCTAATTTTCTCAAGACTTATATTCACTTCAATTTATACCATATTTTGTGAAGACTTAAATTCACTTCAAATTTTATGATATTTTCTGAAGATTTATATTCACTTCAAATTTCATCAAAATTTTTTAAGATTTATATTTCCTTCAATATTTATCGGATTTTCTGAAGACTTATATTAACTTCAAGTGTCATCAGATAATATTAAGATTTATATTCACTTTAATTTTCAGCAAATTTTACGAAGACTTATATTCAACTCAAATTTCTTCGGATTTTCTGAAGACTTATATTCACTTTAATTTTCACCAAATTTTCTAATGACTTATATTCACTACAAACTTTATAAGATTATCTTAAGATTTATGTTCCCTTCAATTTTCACTAGATTTTCTGAAAAACTTTATTCACTTAAAATATCATCATATTTTCTGAAGACCTATATTCACTTCAAATTTCATCAGATTTTCTCAAGACTTATATTCACTTCAATTTTTACCATATTTTGTGAAGACTTAAAATTCACTTCAAATTTTATCATATTTTCTGAGGATTTATATTCACTTCAAATTTCATCAAATTTTTTTAAGATTTATATTTCCTTCAATATTTATCGGATTTTCTGAAGACTTATATTAACTTCAAGTGTCATCAGATAATCTTAAGATTTATATTCACTTTAATTTTTAGCAAATTTTACGAAGACTTATATTCAACTCAAATTTCTTCGGATTTTCTGAAGACTTATATTCACTTTAATTTTCACCAGATTTTTTAATGACTTATATTCTCTACAAACTTTATAAGATTATCTGAAGATTTATGTTCCCTTAAATTTTCACCAGATTTTCTGAAAAACTTTATTCACTTAAAATATCATCATATTTTCTGAAGACCTATATTCACTTCAAATTTCATCTAATTTTCTGAAGACTTATATTCACTTGGTTTTTTACCATATTTTGTGAAGACTTATATTCACTTCGAATTTTATCAAATTTTCTGAAGACTTATATTCAGTTCAAATTTCATCAGATTTTTTTAAGATTTATATTTTCCTTAAATTTTATCGGATTTTCTGAAGACTTATATTCACTTCAAGTTTCATCAGATTATCTTAAGATTTATGTTCACTTTAATTTTCACAGAATTTTATGAAGACTTATACTCAACTCAAATTTCTTCGGATTTTCTGAAGACTTATATTCAGTTTAATTTTCACCAGATTTTTTAATGACTTATATTCACTACAAATTTTATAAGATTATCTTAAGATTTATGTTCCCTTCAATTTTCACCAGATTTTCTGAAAAACTTTATTCCTTAAAATTTCATCATATTTTCTGAAGACTTATATTCACTTTAAATTTCATCTAATTTTCTCAAGACTTATATTCACTTCAATTTTTACCATATTTTGTGAAGACTTAAATTCACTTCAAATGTTATCATATTTTCTGAAGACTTATATTCACTTCAATTTTCATCAACTTTTTTTTAAGATTTATATTTCCTTCAAGTTTTATCGGATTTTCTGAAGACTTATATTAATTTCAAGTTTCATCAAATTATCTTACGATTTATATTCACTTTAATTTTCACCAAATTTTATGAAGACTTATATTCACCTCAAATTTGTTCGGATTTTCTGAAGACTTATATTTACTTTAATTTTCACCAGATTTTCTAATGACTTATATTCACTACAAACTTTATAAGATTATCTTAAGATTTATGTTTCCTTCAATTTTCACCAGATTTTCTGAAAAAGTTTATTCACTTAAAATATCATCATATTTTCTGAAGACCTATATTGACTTCAAATTTCATCTAATTTTCTGTAGACTTATATTCACTTCGTTTTTTACCATATTTTCGATGACTTAAATTCACTTCAAATTTTATTAGATTTTCTAAGGACTTATATTCACTTCAAATTTCATTAGATTTTTTTAAGATTTATATTTCCCTTAAATTTTATCGAATTTTCTGAATACTTATATTAACTTCAAGTTTCATCAGATTATCTTAAGATTTATGTTCACTTTAATTTTCACCAAATTTAATGAAGACTTATATTCAATTCAAATTTCTTCAGATTTCCTGAAGACTTATATTCACTTCCATTTTCACCTGATTTGCTAATGACTTATATTCACCACAAATTTTATACGATTATTTTAAGATTTATGTTCCCTTCAATTTTCACCAGATTTTCTGAAAAACTTTATTCACTTAAAATTTCATCATATTTTGATTAAGACTTATATTCACTTCAAATTTCATCTAATTTTCTGAAGACTTATATTCACTTCAATTTTTACCATATTTTGTGAAGACTTAAATTCACTTCAAATTTCATCCGATTTTTTAAGATTTATATTTCCTTCAAATTTTATCGGATTTTCTGAAGGCTTGTATTCACTTTAAATTTCATCAGATTTTCTGAAGATTTATGTTCACTTCAATTTTGGCCAGATTTTTTAATGACTTATATTCATTATAAATTTTATAAGATTATCTTAAGATTTATGTTCCCTTCAATTTTCTCCTGATTTTAAGAAAAACTTTATTCACTTAAAATTTTATCATATATTCTGAAGAATTATACTCACTTAAAATTTCATCTAATTTTCTGAAGACTTATATTCACTTCAATTTTCACCATATGTTCTAAAGACTTAAATTCACTTCAAATTTTGTCAGATTTTCTGAAGAATTATATTCACTTCAAATTTCATCAGATTTTTATTTCCTTCAAATTTTATCGGATTTTTTGAACACTGATATTCACTTCAAGTTTCATCAGTTTATCTTAAGATTTATGTTCACTTTATTTTTTCACAGTTTTAAAGTCTTATTCAATTTAATTTCTTGATTTCCTAAAGACATATTCACTTCATTTTCATGATTTTCTGATGACATATTCACCAAATTTTAAAAGATTATCTTAAGATTTATGTCCCCTTCAATTTTCACCAGATTTTCTGAAAAACTTTATTCACTTAAAATTTCATCATAGTTTCTGAAGACTTATATTCACTTCAAATGAAATCTAATGTTTTGAAGCTTATATTCACTGATTTCACATATTTTTCGAAGACTTAATTCATTCAAATTTATCCAGTTTTACGAGACTTATATTCACTTCAAATTTCAGTTTTGTAAGTTATTTCCTTTAAATTTTATCAGTTTTACGAAGACTTATATTCACGTCAAGTTTCATCAGTTATCTTCGTTTATGTTCACTTTAATTTTCAAGTTTTCTAAAGACATATTCACTTATATTTTCATTCAGTTTTAGAACTATAATCACTTCAATTTTATCATATGTTCTAAGACTTAAATTCACTTCAAATTTTGTAGATTTACGAAGAATTATATTCACTTCAAATTTCATCAGATTTTTATTTCCTTCAAATTTTATCGGATTTTTTGAACACTTATATTCACTTCAAGATTCATCAAGTTTATCTTAAGATTTATGTTCACTTTATTTTTCACAGTTTTCGAGTCTTATATTCAATTCAATTTCTTGATTTTAGAGACTTATATTCACTTCAATTTCACGGATTTTCTAATGACTTAGATTCACTAAATTTAAAGATTATCTTAAGATTTATGTTCATTGAATTTTCACAGTTTTACGACTTTATTCACTTAAAATTTCAACATATTTTAGAGACTTATATTCACTTCAAATGTAATCTAATTTCGAGACATATTCACTTCAATTTTCACATATTTTTAGAACTTAAATTCATTCAAATTTTATGATTTTTACGAAGACTTATATTCTAAAATTTTATAAGTTTTTTGTATTTATATTTCCTTCAAATTTTACTTGATTTTTGAAGGCGTAGATTCATTCAAGTTTCTTCCAGTTATCTTAAGATTTATGTTCACTAATTTTCACGGTTTTCTAAGACTTATATTCACTTAAATTTATAAATTTAGAGACTTATATTCACTTCATTTTCCTTGAATTTTTAATGACTTATATTCACTAGAAATTTAAGATTATCTTAAGATTTATGTTTCCTTCAATTTTCACTAGATTTTTTCGAAAACTTTATTCATAAAATTTCATCATATTTTACGAAGAATTATATTCATGAATTTCATGATTTTTATTTCCTTCAAATTTTATCAGTTTTTGAACACTTATATTCACTTGGTTTCATCAGTTTATCAAGATTTATGTTCCTTTACTTTTCACCAGTTTTACAAAATCTTATATTCAATTCAAATTTCTTGATTTACGAGACTTATATTCACTTCATTTTCACCAGTTTTCTAGTGACAGATTAACAAATTTTAAAGATTCTTAGATTTATTCCATTGAATTTTCACCAGTTTTCGAAAACTTTATTCCTCATATTTTAGAAGACATATTCACTTCAATTTAATCTAATTTTTGAAGACTTATTCACTAATTTTCACCTTATTTTACGAAGACTTGAATTCATTCAAATTTATCGAGATTTTGTGAGACTTATATTCACTTCAATTTCATGATTTTGTTTAGATTATATTTCTTCAAATTTTAACGGATTTTTAGAACTTATTCACTAAGTTTGTCAGTTATCTTAAGTTATATTTCACTTTAATTTTCACCCGATTTTCTAAGACTTATATTCACTTAAATTTCATCAAATTTACGAAGACTTATATTCACTTCAATTTTCTTAAATTTTTATAACATATTCAGTAGAATTTTATAAGATTATCTTAAGATTTATGTTTCCTTCAATTTTCACTAGATTTTACGAAAACTTTATTCATAAAATTTCATCATATTTTACGAAGACTTATATTCATTCACACACTTTCGCCAGTTTTATTTCCTTCAAATTTTATCGGATTTTTTTGAAGACTTATATTCACTTCAAGTTTCATCAGTTTATCTTAAGATTTATGTTCACTTTATTTTGCACCAGATTTTCTGAAGTCTTATATTCAATACAAATTCCTTTAGATTTTCTGAAGACTCATATTCACTTCAATTTTCACCAGATTTACTAATGGATTATATTCACTACAAATTTTAAAAGATTATCTTAAGATTTATGTTCCCTTCAATTTTCACCAGATTTTCTGAAAAACTTTATTCACTTATAATTTCATCATATTTCCTGAAGACATATATTCACTTCAAATGTAATCTAATTTTCTGAAGACTAATATTCACTTCAATTTCTACCATATTTTCTGAAGACTTAACTTCACTTCAAATTTTATCAGATTTTCTGAAGACTTATATTCACTTCGAATTTCATCAGATTTTTTTATGATTTATAATTCCTTCAAATTTTATCGGATTTTCTGAAGACTTATATTAACTACAAGTTTCATCAGATTATCTTAAGATTGATGTTCACTTTAATTTTCACCAGATTTTCTAAAGACTTATATTCACTTCAAATTTCATCAGATTTTCTGAAGACTTATATTCACTTCAATTTTCGCCAAATTTTTTAATGACTTATATTTAGTATTAATTTTATAAGATTATCTTAAGATTTATGTTTCCTTCAATTTTCACTAGATTTTCCGAAAAACTTTATTCACTTAAAATTTCATCATATTTTACGAGACTTATATTCATGACTTTCATCGGAAATTTTATTTCCTTCAAATTTTATCGGATTTTTTGAAGACTTATATTCACTTCAAGTTTCATCAGTTTATCTTAAGATTTATGTTTACTTTATTTTTCACCAGATTTTCTGAAGTCTATATTCAATTCAAATTTCTTCAGATTTTCTGAAGACTTATATTCACTTCAATTTTCACTAGATATTCTAATCACTTATATTCACTACAAATTTTAAAAGATTATCTTAAGATTTATGTTCCCTTGAATTTTCACCAGATTTTCTGAGAAACTTTATTCACTTAAAATTTCATCATATTTTCTAAAGACAAATATTCACTTCAAATGTAATCTAATTTTCTGAAGACTTATATTCACTTCAATTTTCACCATATTTTCTGAAGACTTGAATTCAATTCAAATTTTATCAGATTTTCTGAAGACTTATATTCATTTCAAATTTCATAAGGTTTTCTTAAGAGTTATATTTCCTTCAAATTTTATTGGATTTTCTTAAGACCTTTATTCACTTCAAGTTTCATCAGATTATCTTAAGATTTATGTTCACTTTAATTTTCACCAGATTTTCTAATGACTTATATTCACTTCAAATTTCATCAGATTTTCAGAAGACTTATATTCATAATTTGGCCAAATTTTGTGACTTATATTAATATATAAATTTTATAAGATTATCTTAAGATTTATGTTTCCTTCAATTTTCACTAGATTGTCTGAAAAACTTTATTCACTTAAAATTTCGTCATATTTTCTGAAGACTTATATTCACTTCAAATTTCATCTAATTTTCTGAAGACTTATATTAACTTCATTTTTAACCATATTTTGTAAAGACTTAAATTCACTTCAAATTTTATCAGATTTTCTGAAGACTTATATTCACTTCAAATTTCATCATATTTTTTTTCAGATTTATATTTCCTTTAATTTTTATCGGATTTTCTGAAGACTTATATTCACTTCAAGTTTCATCAGATTATCTTAAGATTTATGTTCATTTTAATTTTCACCAAATTTAATGAAGACTTGTATTCAATTCAAATTTCTTCAGATTTTCTGATGACTTATATTCACTTCAATTTTCACCAGATTTTCTAATGACTTATATTCACTACAAATTTTATAAGATTATCTTAAGATTCATGTTCCCTTCAATTTTCACTAGATTTTCTGAAAAACTTTATTCACTTAAAATTTCATCATATATTCTGAAGACTTATATTCACTTTAAATTTCATGTAATTTTCTCAGACAAATATTCACTTCAATTTTTACCATATTTTGTGAAGACTTAAATTCACTTAAAATTTTAACATATTTTCTGAAGATTTATATTCACTTCAAATTTCATCAATTTTTTTTAAGATTTATATTTCCTTCAAGTTTTATCAGATTTTCTGAAAACTTATATTAACTTCAAGTTTCATCAGATAATCTTAAGATTTATATTCACTTTATCACAAAATTTTACGAAGACTTATATTCAACTCAAATTTCTTCGGATTTTCTCAAGACTTATATTCAGTTTAATTTTCACTAGATTTTCTAATGACTTATATTCACTACAAATTTTATAAGATTATCTTAAGATTTGTTCCTTTACTAATTTTCACAGTTTTAGAAAACTTTATTCATTAAAATTTCATCATATTTGAAACATATTTACTTTAAATTTCATCTAATTTTCTCAAGACTTATATTCACTTCAAATTTTACCATATTTTGTGAAGACTTCAATTCACTTCAAATTTTATCATATTTTCTGAAGCTTATATTCACTTCAAATTTCATCAAATTTATTTAAGATTTATATTTCCTCCAAATTTTATAGGATTTTCTAAAGACTTATATTCACTTAAAGTTTCATCAGATTATCTTAAGATTTATGTTCACCTTAATTTTCACCAAATTTTATGAAGACTTATATTCAAATTTCTTCAGATTTTCTAAAGACTTATATTCACTTCAATTTTCAGGAGATTTTCTAATGACTTATATTCACTACAAATTTATAAGATTATCTTAAGATTTATGTTCCCTTCGATTTTCACCAGATTTTCTGAAAAACTTTATTCACTTAAAATTTCATCATATTTTCTGAAGACTTATATTCACTTCAAATTTCATCTATTTTCTGAAGACTTATATTCACTTCAATTTTTACCATATTTTCTGAAGACTTAAATTCACTTCAAATTTTATCAGATTTTCTGAAGACTTATATTCACTTCAAATTTCATCAGATTTTTTTAAGATTTATATTTCCTTCAAATTTTATCGGATTTTCTGAAGACTTATATTAACTTCAAGTTTCATCAGATTATCTTAAGATTTATGTTCACTTTAATTTTCACCAAATTTAATGAAGACTTATATTCAATTCAAATTTCTTGATTTACGAAACTTATATTCCTTCCATTTTCACCAGTTTTTGAGACATATTCACCACAAATTTTATACGATTATTTTAAGATTTATGTTCTCTTCAATTTTCACCATATTTTCTGAAAAACTTTATTCACTTAAAATTTCATCATATTTTATGAAGACATATATTCACTTCAAATTTCATCTAATTTTCTGAAGACTTATTCACTTATATTTTCACCATATTTTGTGATGACTTAAATTCACTTCAAATTTTATCAGATTTCTGAAGAATTATATTCACTTCAAATTTCATCAGATTTTTTTAACATTTATATTTCCTTCAAGTTTTATCGGATTTTCTGAATACTTATATTATCTTCAAGTTTCATCAGATTATCTTAAGATTTATATTCACTTTAATTTTCAACAAATTTTACGGAGACTTATATTCAACCTAATTTTCTTCTGATTTTCTGAAGACTTATATTCTCTTTAATTTTCACCAGATTTTCTAATGACTTATATTCACTACAAATTTTATAAGATTATCTTAAGATTTATGTTCCCTTCAATTTTCACCAAATTTTCTGAATAACTATTTTCACTTAGAATTTCATCATATTTTCTGAATACTTATATTCACTTTAAGTTTCATCTAATTTTCTCAAGACTTATATTCACTTCATTTTTTACCATATTTTGTGAAGACTTAAATTCACTTCAAATTTTATCAGATTTTCTGAAGACTTATATTGACTTCAAATTTCATCAGTTCTTTTAAAGATTTATATTTCCTTCAAATTTTATCGGATTTTCGGAAGACTTATATTCACTTCAAGTTTCATCAGATTATCTTAAGATTTCTGTTCACTTTAATTTTCACCAAATTTAATGAAAACTTCTATTCAATTCAACTTTCTTCAGATTTTCTTATGACTTATATTCACTTAATTTTTCACCAGATTTTCTAATGACTTATATTCACTTCAAGTTTCATCAGATTATCTTAATATTTATGTTCACTTTAATTTTCACCAAATTTTAAGAAGACTTTATATTCACTTCAAATTTCTTCAGATCTTCTAAAGACTTATATTCACATCAATTTTCACTAGATTTTCTAATGACTTATATTCACTACAAATTTTATAAAATTATCTTAAGATTTATGTTCCCTTCAATTTTTCAATTTACAGCTTTATTCACTTAAAATTTCATCATGTATTTTAAAGACTTATATTCACTTCAAATTTCATCTAATTTTCTGAAGACTTATATTAACTTCATTTTTTACCATATTTTGTGAAGACTTAAATTCACTTCAAATTTTATCAGATTTTCTGAAGACTGATATTCACTTCAAATTTCATCATATTCTTTTAAGATTTATATTTCCTTTAAATTTTGTCGGATTTTCTGAAGACTTATATTCACTTCAAGTTTTATCCGATTATCTTAAGATTTATATTCACTTTAATTTTCACCAAATTTAATGAAGACTTGTATTCAATTCAAATTTCTTCAGATTTTCTGATGACTTATATTCACTTCAATTTTCACCATATTTTCTAATGACTTATATTCACTACAAATTTTATAAGATTATCTTAGATTATGTTCTCAATTTTCACCCAGTTTTCAGAAACTTTATTCACATAAAATGTCATCATATTTCTGAAGACTTATATTCACTTTAAATTTCATCTAATTTTCTCAAGACTTATATTCACTTCAATTTTTACCATATTTTGTGAAGACTTGAATTCAATTCAAATTTTATCAGATTTTCAGAAGACTTATATTCACTTCAAATTTCATCAGATTTTCTTTTGATTTATAATTCCTTCAAATTTTATCGGATTTTCTGAAGACTTATATTAACTTCAAGTTTCATCAGATTATCTTAAGATTTATATTCACTTTAATTTTCACCAAATTTAATGAAGACCTATATTCAATTCAAATATTGATTTCACGAACTTATATTCACTTCATTTTGGTTTTCTAAGACTTATATACCACAAATTTTATCAGATTATCTTAGATTTATGTCTAAATTGTTTTCCAGTTTTACGACTTTATTCATAAATTTCATCATATTTCACGAGACTTATATTCACTTCAAATTTCATCTAATTTTCGAAGACTTATATTCACTTCAATTTCACCATATTTTGAAGACAAATTCACTTCAAATTTATCATATTTTCTAAGACTTATATTCACTTCAATTTCATCAGATTTTTAAGATTTATATTTCCTTCAAATTTTATGATTTTAGAAGACTTATATTCACTTAAAGTTTCATCAAATTATCTTTAGATTTATGTTCACCTTAATTTTCAACAAATTTTATCAAGACTTATATTCTAGTCAAATTTCTTGATTTACAATTCACTTCTATTTCACGGATTTTCTAATGACTTATATTCACTTCAAATTTTATAAGATTATCTTAAGATTTATATTCCTTAATTTTCACAGGATTTTTACGAAAACTTTATTCACTTAAAATTTCATCATATTTTCTGAAGACTTATATTCACTTCAAATTTCATCTAATTTTCTGAAGACTTATATTCACTTCAATTTTTACCATATTTTGTGAAGACTTATATTCACTTAAAATTTTATCTAATTTTCTGAAGACTTATATTCACTTCAAATTTCATCAGATTTTTTTAAGATTTATATTTCCTTCAAATTTTATCGGATTTTCTGAAGACTTATATTCACTTAAAGTTTCATCAGATTATCTTAAGATTTATGTTCACCTTAGTTTTCACCAAATTTTATGAAGACTTATATTCTATTCAAATTTCTTCAGATTTTCTAAAGACTTATATTCACTTCAATTTTCACCAGATGTTCTAATGACTTATATTCACTACAAATTTTATAAGATTATCTTAAGATTTATGTTCCCTTCGATTTTCACAGATTTTCTGAAAAACTTTATTCATAAATTTCATCTATTTCAGAGACTTATATTCACTTCAAATTTCATCTATTTTCTGAAGACTTATATTCACTTCAATTTTTACCATATTTTGTGAAGACTTAAATTCACTTCAAATTTTATCAGATTTTCTGAAGACTTATATTCATAATTTCATCAGTTTTTAGTTTATATTCCTTCAAATTTTATAGGATTTTAAAGACATATTAACTACAAGTTTCATCAGTTATCTTAAGATTATGTTCACTTTAATTTTCACAAATTTAATGATGACATATTCTATTCAAATTTCTTCAGATTTCCTAAAGACTTATATTCACTTAAATTTTCACAGTTTTTAATGACTTATATTCACTTCAAATTTTATAAATTATCTTAAGATTTATGTCCTAAATTTTTTCAGTTTTACGAAAACTTTTATTCACTTAAAATTTCATCATATTTTACGAGACTTATATTCACTTCAATTTCATCTAATTTTACGAGACTTATTTTCACTTCAATTTTCACCATATTTTCTGAAGACTTAAATTCACTTCAAATTTTATCAGATTTTCTAAAGACTTATATTCACTTCAAATTTCATCAGATTTTTTTAAGATTTATATTTCCTTCAAATTTTATCGGATTTTCTGAAGACTTATATTCACTTAAAGTTTCATCAAATTATCTTTAGATTTATGTTCACCTTAATTTTCACCAAATTTTATCAAGACTTATATTCTAGTCAAATTTCTTCAGATTTTCTGAAGACTTATATTCACTTCTATTTTCACCAGATTTTCTAATGACTTATATTCACTACAAATTTTATAAGATTATCTTAAGATTTATGTTCCCTTCAATTTTCACGGATTTTTGAAAACTTTATTCATAGAATTTCATCATATTTTACGAAGACATATTCACTTCAAATTTCATCTAATTTTCTGAGACTTATATTCACTTCAATTTTTACCATATTTTGTGAAGACTTATATTCACTTAAAATTTTATCTAATTTTCTGAAGACTTATATTCACTTCAAATTTCATCAGATTTTTTTAAGATTTATATTTCCTTCAATTTTATCAGTTTTACGACTTATATTCACCAAAGTTTCATTGATTATCTAGATTTATATTCACCTTAGTTTTCACAAATTTTATGAAGACTTATATTCATTCAAATTTCTTGATTTTCTAAAGACTTATATTCTTCAATTTTCACGGATGTTCTATTTATATTCACTTCAAATTTTATAAGATTATCTTAAGATTTATGTTCCTTCATTTCACGGTTTTGAAAAACTTTATTCATAAAATTCATCATATTTTACGAAGACTTATATTCACTTCAAACTTTATCTATTTTCAGAAGACTTATATTCACTTCAATTTTTACCATATTTTGTGAAGACTTAAATTCACTTCAAATTTTATCAGATTTTCTGAAGAATTATATTCACTTCGAATTTCATCAGATTTTTTTAAGATTTATAATTCCTTCAAATTTTATCGGATTTTCTGAAGACTTATATTAACTACAAGTTTCATCAGATTATCTTAAGATTGATGTTCACTTTAATTTTCACCAAATTTAATGATGACTTATATTCTATTCAAATTTCTTCAGATTTCCTAAAGACTTATATTCACTTAAATTTTCACCAGATTTTCTAATGACTTATATGCACCACAAATTTTATAAGATTATCTTAAGATTTATGTCCCCTAAATTTTTTAGCAGATTTTCTGAAAAACTTTATTCACTTAAATTTCATCATTTTACGAAGACTTATATTCACTTCAAATTTCATCTAATTTTCTGGAGACTTATTTTCACTTCAATTTTCACCATATTTTCTAAAGACTTAAATTCACTTCAAATTTTATCAGATTTTCTAAAGACTTATATTCACTTCAAATTTCATCAGATTTTTTTTAAGATTTATATTTCCTTCAATTTTATCGGTTTTACGAAGACTTATTATCAAATTTCATCAAGTATCTTTAGATTTATATTCTTTTAATTTTCACCAAATTTTATCAAGACTTATATTCAGTCAAATTTCATGATTTTACGAAGACATATTCACTTCAATTTTCACGGTTTCTAATGACTTATATTCACTACAAATTTTATAAGATTATCTTAAGATTTATGTTCCTTCAATTTCACAGATTTTGGACTTTATTCATTAAATTTCATGTATTTCGAAGACTTATATTCACTTCAAATTTCATCATTTCTGAGACTTATATTCCTTCAATTTTACCATATTTTGTGAGACTTATATTCTTAAAATTTATCTAATTTTACGAAGACTTATATTCACTTCAAATTTCATGATTTTTTTAGATTATATTTCCTTCAAATTTTATGGATTTTACGAACTTATATTCATAAGTTTCATGGTTATCTTAAGATTTATGTCACTAGTTTTCACCAAATTTTTATGAAGACTTATATTCATTCAAATTTCTTGATTTTCAGACTTATATTCACTTCAATTTTCACGGATGTTCTAATGACTTATATTCACTACAAATTTTAAGATTATCTTAGATTATGTTCCTTCAATTTTCACCAGATTTCTGAAAACTTTATTCACTTAATTTCATCATATTTTACGAAGACTTATATTCACTTCAAATTTCATCTATTTTAGAGACTTATATTCACTTCAATTTTACCATATTTTGAAGACTTATCACTTCAAATTTATCAGTTTTCGAAGAATTATATTCATGATTTCATCGATTTTTAAGATTATAATTCATTAATTTTATCGGATTTTAAAGACTTATATTCTAAGTTCATAAGTTATCTTAGATTATATTTTAATTTTCACCAAATTTAATGATGACTTATATTCTATTCAAATTTCTTGATTTCCTAAGACATATTCATAGAAATTTTCATGAGTTTCTAATGACATATTCCCTAATTTCAAGATTATCTTAAGATTTATATCCCTAAATTTTTATGATTTCTGGCTTTTATTCCTTAAATTTCATCATATTTTCTGAAGACTTATATTCACTTCAAATTTCATCTAATTTTAAGAGACTTATTTTCCTTAATTTTCACCATATTTTCTAAAGACTTATATTCACTTCAAATTTCATGATTTTTCTAAGACTTATATTCACTTCAAATTTCATCAGTTTTTCAGATTTATATTTCCTTCAAATTTCATCGGATTTTGAGAACTTATATTCACTAAATTTCATCAAGTATCTTTAGATTTATGTTCACCTTAATTTTCACCAAATTTTATCAAGACTTATATTCTAGTCAAATTTCTTCAGATTTTCTGAAGACTTATATTCACTTCTATTTTCACCAGATTTTCTAATGACTTATATTCACTACAAATTTTATAAGATTATCTTAATTTATATTCCTTCAATTTTCACGGATTTTACGAAAAACTTTATTCTTAAAAATTTCATCATATTTTAGGAAGACTTATATTCACTTCAAATTCCATCTAATTTTAAAGACTTATATTCACTTCAATTTTACCATATTTGTGAAGACTTATATTTCTTAAATTTTATCAATTTTAGAGACTTATATTCACTTCAATTTCATTGATTTTTTAGTTTATATTTCCTTCAAATTTTACTTGATTTAGAGGACTTATATTCACTAAAGTTTCCTTGATTATTAGTTTTGTAACATAATTTTACGAAATTTTATGAAGATATTTATTCAAATTTCTTGATTTTCTGAAGACTTATATTCACTTCAATTTCACAGTTTCTAATGACTTATATTCACTTCAAATTTCATAAGATTATCTTAAGATTTATATTCCTCGATTTTCACCAGTTTTACGACTTTATTCATAAAATTTCATCTATTTTACGAAGACTTATATTCATAAATTTCATCTATTTTAAGACTTATATTCACTTCAATTTTACCATATTTTGTGAACTTATATTCACTTCATTTTCTCGATTTTTAGAGACTTATATTCACTTGAATTTCATTAGATTTTTTTAAGTTATATTATTTAAATTTCTCGGATTTACGAGACTTATATTAACTTCAAGTTTCATGATTATCTTAAGACGATATTCACTTTAATTTCACCATTTAATAGGACATATTCATTCAATTTCTTGATTTCCTAAGACTTATATTCACTTAAATTTTCACCAGATTTTCTAATGACTTATATGAATCACAAATTTTACAAGATTATCTTAACATTTATGTTCCCTTCAATTTTCACCAGATTTTCTAAAAAACTTTATTCACTTAAAATTTCATCATATTTTCATAAAGACTTATATTCACTTCAAATTTCATATAATTTTTTGAAGACTTATATATACTTCAATTTTTAAAATATTTTGTGAAGACTTAAATTCACTTCAAATTTTATCAGATTTTCTAAAGACTTATGTTCACTTCAAATTTCATCAGATTTTTTTAAGATTTATATTTCCTTCAAATTTATCGGTTTTACGAGACTTATATTCCTTCAATTTCATCGAGACTATCTTAGATTTATATTCACTAATTTTAACCAATTTAATGAGACTTATATTCAATTCAAATTTCTTGATTTCTGAGACTTATATTCACTTCAATTTTCACCAAATTTTCTATTATTCACCACAAATTTTTATAGATTATCTTAAGATTTATGTTCCTAAATTTTTACAGGTTTCTGAAAACTTTATTCATAAAATTTCATCATATTTTACGAGACTTATATTCACTCAAATTTCATCTAATTTAGAACATATTCCTTCAATTTTCTATTTAAGACTTAATTCACCAAATTTTATCAGTTTTCTAAGACTTATATTCACTTCAAATTTCATTCAGTTTTTTAAGATTTATATTCCTTCAAATTTTATCGGATTTTAAAGAGACTTATTTATGTTCACTTAAAGATTTCATCAAATTATCTTTGAATTTATATTCACCATAATTTTCACCAAATTTTATCAGTTATATTCTACTCAAATTTCTTGATTTTGAAGAAGACTTATATTCACTTCTTTCACTCAGTTTTCTAAGACTTATATTCACTTCAAATTTTATAAGATTATCTTAGATTTATATTCCCTTCAATTTCACGATTTTAAAACTTTATTCATAAATTTCATCATATTTTACGAAGACTTATATTCACTTCAAATTTCATTAATTTCGAAGACTTATATTCACTTCATTTTACCATATTTGTGAACTTATTCATAAATTTTATCTAATTTTAAAGACTTATATTCACTTCAATTTCATTAGATTTTTTGAAGATTTATATTCCTTCAAATTTCATCGGATTTCGAAGACTTATATTCATTAGTTTCATCAATTTATCTTTGATTTATATTCACTTCATAATTTTAACCAAATTTTATCAAGACTTATATTCACTCAAATTTCTTGATTTTACGACTTATATTCACTTCTATTTTGATTTTCTAATGACTTATATTCTACAAATTTTATAGTTATCTTAAGATTTATATTCCTTCAATTTCACAGTTTCGAAAAACTTTTATTCCTTCAAATTTCATCATATTTACGAAGACTTATATTCACTTCAAATTTCATCTAATTTTAGAACTTATATTCACTTCAATTTTTACCATATTTGTGAAGACTTATATTCACTTCAATTTCATCTAATTTACGAACATATTCATTCAATTTCATTAGATTTTTTGAAGATTTATATTTCCTTCAAATTTTCAGTTTTACGAGACTTATATTCACTTAAATTTCATCAATTTATCTTTAGATTTATGTTCACCATAATTTTAACAAATTTTATCAAGACTTATATTCTACTCAAATTTCTTGATTTTACGAGACTTATATTCCTTCAATTTTATCAGTTTTCTAATGACATATTCACTACAAATTTTATAAGATTATCTTAGTTGTCCTTCAATTTTCACAGTTTTACGAAAACTTATATTCATAAAATTTCATCATATTTTACGAACTATTCACTTCAAATTTCATCTAATTTTAAGAAGACTTATATTCACTTCAATTTTTACATATTTTGTGAACTTATATTCCTTAAATTTTATCTAATTTTAGAACTTATATTCACTTCAAATTTAGTTTTTTAGATTTATATTTCCTTCAAATTTCATCGGATTTACGAGACATATTCACTTAAGTTTCATGGATATCTTAAGATTTATATTCACTAATTTTCACCAAATTTTTGAAGACTTATATTCACTTAAATTCTTCATATTTTTAGAAGACTTATATTCTTCAATTTTCACGGATTTTCTAATGACTTATATTCACTTCAAATTTCTCAGATTAATGTTCATTGTTTCTGATTTTACGATAAACTTTATTCACTTCAAATTTCATCATATTTTAAAGACTTATATTCTTCATTCATCTATTTTACGAAGACTTATATTCACTTCAATTTTACCATATTTTGTGAAGACTTATATTCACTTCAAATTTTATCGATTTTAAGACTTATATTCACTTGTTTCATGATTTTTTTAAGATTTATATTCTTCAATTTTCATTTTACGAAGACTTATATTAACTTAAATTTCATCAGTTATCTTAAGATTATATTCACTTTAATTTCTATGAATTTAGAGACTTTTATTCAATTCAAATTTCTTGATTTCCTAAGACTTATATTCCTTAAATTTTCACCAGTTTTCTATTAGACTTATATTCCTAAATTTTATAAGATTATCTTAAGATTTATGTTCCCTTCAATTTTCACCAGATTTTCTAGAAACTTTATTCACTTAAAATTTCATCATATTTTCATAAAGACTTATATTCACTTCAAATTTCATATAATTTTTTGAAGACTTATATATACTTCAATTTTTACCATATTTTGTGAAGACTTAAATTCAATTCAAATTTTATCAGATTTTCTGAGGACTTATATTCACTTCAAATTTCATCAGATTTTTTTAAGATTTATATTTCCTTCAAATATTATCGGATTTTCTGAAGACTTATATTCACTTAAGTTTCATCAATTTATCTTTAGTTATGTTCACTAATTTTCACCAAATTTATAAAGACTTATATTCACTCAAATTTCAGATTTACGAGACTTATATTCACTTCATTTCAACAGTTTACAAGACTTATATTCACTAAATTTTATAAGATTATCTTAAGATTTATATTCCTTCAATTTTCACAGTTTTAAAACTTTATTCATAAATTTCATCATATTTTTACGAGACTTATATTCACTTCAATTTCATCTAATTTTCGAAGACTTATATTCACTTCAATTTTACCATATTTTGTGAACTTATATTCACTTCAAATTTTATCTAATTTTACGAAGACTTATATTCACTTCAAATTTCATCAGTTTTTTAAGATTTATATTTCACTTCAAATTTTTATCAGTTTTAGAGAGCTTATATTCTTAAATTTCATCAGTTATCTTAAGATTTATATTCTTTAATTTTCACAAATTTTTTGAAGACTTATATTCTCAAATTTCATCATATTTTACGAAGACTTATATTCACTAATTTTCACGATTTTACAAGACTTATATTCACTTCAAATTTTATAAGATTAATATTCCTTCATTTTCACCAGTTTTCGAAAACTTTATTCACTAAAATTTCATCATATTTTACGAAGACTTATATTCTTCAAATTCATCTATTTTACGAAGACTTATATTCACTTCAATTTTACCATGAAGACTTAATTCACTTCAAATTTTATCAGTTTTGAAGACTTATATTCACTTCAATTTCATCGATTTTTAAGATTTATATTCCTTCAAATTTTATCGGATTTTACGAAGACTTATTAACTTGGTTTCATCAGATTATCTTAAGATTATATTCACTTCAATTTTCACCGTTAATGATGACTTTATTATTCTTCAAATTTCTTGATTTCCTAAGACTTATATTCACTTAAATTTTCACGGATTTTCTAAGACTTATATTCACTTCAAATTTTCAAGATTATCTTAAGATTTATGTTCCCTTCAATTTTCACCAGATTTTCTAGAAAACTTTATTCACTTAAAATTTCATCATATTTTCATAAAGACTTATATTCACTTCAAATTTCATATAATTTTTTGAAGACTTATATATACTTCAATTTTTACCATATTTTGTGAAGACTTAAATTCACTTCAAATTTCTCCAGTTTTACGAGGACTTATATTCACTAATTTCATCATATTTTTTAAGATTTATTTCCTTCAAATTTACCAGTTTTTACGAGACTTATATTCACTTCAAGTTTCATCCAGTTATCTTAAGATTTATTCACTTCAATTTTCATCAAATTTGAACATATATTCACTTCAAATTTCTTGATTTTTACGAGACTATATTCACTTCAATTTTCACAGTTTTCTGTTGACTTATATTCACTTCTCAATTTTATAAAGATTATCTTAAGATTATGTTCCTAAATTTCTCACTAGATTTTCTAACTTTATTCATTAAATTTCATCATATTTTTTACGAGACTTATATTCACTTCAAATTTCATCTAATTTTAGAGACATATTCCTTAAATTTTCACCATATTTTCGAAGACTTATATTCACTTCAATTTCTCAGTTTTAAAACACATATTCACTTCAAATTTCATCATATTTTTAAGATTTATATTTCCTTCAAATTTTTCCAGTTTTAGAAGACTTATATTCACTAAATTTCATCAGTTATCTTAAGATTTATATTCACTTAAATTTCACCAAATTTTTATGAAGACTTATATATTCAAATTTCATGATTTTCTAAAGACTTATATTCACTTCAATTTTCCCCATTATTTTCTAAGACTTATATTCACTTCAAATTTCATAAGATTATCTTAAGATTTATGTTCCTTCAATTTTCACAGTTTATGAAAACTTATATTCTTCAAATTTCATCGATATTTTCTGAGACTTATATTCACTTCAAATTCATCTAATTTTACGAAGACTTATATTCACTTCAATTTTACCATATTTTGTGAAGACTTATATTCATAAAATTTCATCTAATTTTAGAACTTATATTCACTTCAAATTTCTCAGTTTAAAGTTTATATTCACTTCAAATTATGATTTTGAGAACATATTCACTTAAATTTCATCAGTTATCTTAAGATTTATATTCCTTAATTCATCAAATTTATGAAGACTTATATTCATTCAAATTTCAGTTTTTCTAAAGACTTATATTCACTTTCATCAGATTTTCTAAGACTTATATTCACTCAAATTTTATAAGATTATCTTAAGATTTATATTCCTTCATTTTCAGTTTTACGAAAACTTTATTCACTTAAAATTTCATCATATTTTCGAAGACTTATATTCACTTCAAATTTCATCTAATTTTCCGAAGACTTATATTCACTTCAATTTTCCTTATTTTAAGACTTATATTCACTTCAAATTTCTCCAGTTTTAGAAGACTTATATTCACCAATTTCATCAGATTTTTAGTTTATATTCCTTCAAATTTCATCAGTTTTCGAGACTTATATTCACTTCAAATTTCATGATTATCTTAAGATTATATTCACTTTAATTTTTCACCAAATTTTATGAAGACTTATATTCATTCAAATTTCTTGATTTCTAAGGCATATTCACTTAAATTTTCACCGATTTTCTAAGACTTATATCACAAATTTCATAAGATTTCTTAAGATTATATTCACTTCATTTCATTGATTTTCTAAAACTTTATTCACTTCAAATTTCATCATATTTTCATAAAGACTTATATTCACTTCAAATTTCATCTAATTTTTGAAGACTTATATTCACTAATTTTCATATTTTGAACTTATATTCACTTCAATTTTCATTAGATTTTGACCTATTCACTTCAAATTTCATCAGTTTTTTAAAGATTTATATTTCCTTCAAATTATCGGATTTTACGAACTTATATTCACTTCAATTTCATTGATTATCTTAAGATTTATATTCACTTCAATTTTCACAAATTTTATGAACTTATATTCACTTCATTTCATGATTTTAGAAGACTTATATTCACTTCAATTTCACCAGTTTCTATTGACTTATTCACTTCAAATTTATAAGATTATCTTAGTTGATATTCCTAAATTTTCACTAGATTTTTCTAAAGACTTTATTCTTCAAAATTTCATCATATTTTAAGACTTATATTCACTTAAATTTCATCTAATTTTACGAACTTATATTCACTTAAATTTCACCATATTTTCGAAGACTTATATTCACTTCAAATTTCATGATTTTAGAGACTTATATTCACTTAATTTCATCATATTTTTAAGATTATATTCCTTCAAATTTCATCAGTTTTATGAGACTTATATTCATAAATTTCATCCAGTTTCTTAAGATTTATATTCACTTCAATTTTCATAAATTTTATGAAGACTATATTATTCAAATTTCATCAGTTTTCTAAGAAGACTTATATTCACTTATTTTCATCAAATTTTCTAAGACTTATATTCACTTCAAATTTCATAAGATTATCTTAAGATTTATATTCACTTCAATTTTCATGATTTTACGAAGACTTATATTCACTTCAAATTTCATCATATTTACGAAGACTTATATTCACTTCAAATTTCATCTAATTTACGAGGACTTATATTCACTTCAATTTTACCATATTTGTGAAGACTTATATTCACTTCATTTATCTAATTTTACGAAGACTTATATTCACTTCAAATTTCATCAGTTTTTAAAGATTTATATTCACTTCAAATTTCATGGATTTTTACGAAGACTTATATTCACTAAATTTCATCAGTTATCTTAGATTTATATTCACTTCTTTCATCATTTATGAGACATATTCATTAAATTTCATGATTTTACGAAGACTTATATTCACTTCAATTTTCACCAGTTTTCTAAGACTTATATTCACTTCAAATTTCATCAGATTATCTTAGATTTATATTCACCAATTTTCACAGTTTTTGAAGACTTTATTCACTTAAAATTTCATCATATTTTACGAAGACTTATATTCACTAAATTTCATCTAATTTACGAAGACTTATTCACTTCAATTTTCATCATATTTTACGGACTTATATTCACTTCAAATTTCATGATTTTTAAAGAAGACTTATATTCATTAATTTCATCAGTTTTTTAAAGATTTATATTCCTTCAAATTTCATCGGATTTTAAAGACTTATATTCACTTCAAATTTCATCAGTTATCTTAAGATTATATTCACTTCAATTTTCATCAAATTTAAGAGACTTATATTCACTTCAAATTTCATGATTTTCTAAAGACTTATATTCACTTAAATTTCACAGTTTTCTAAGACTTATACTAAATTTTATAGATTATCTTGAATTTATATTCCTTCAATTTCATGATTTTTCTAAAGACTTTATTCACTTAAAATTTCATCATATTTTCATGAGACTTATATTCACTTCAAATTTCATATAATTTACGAATTTATATTCTTCATTTTCCATATTTTAGAACTTATATTCCTTCAATTTTATGATTTTACGAGGACTTATATTCACTTCAATTTCATCAGTTTTTAAGATTTATATTTCCTTCAAATTTCATCGATTTTAAAGACTTATATTCACCAAATTTCATCAGTTATCTTAGATTATATTCACTTATTTTCACCAAATTTTAGGAAGACTTATATTCATTCAAATTTCTTGATTTTACGAAGACTTATATTCACTTCAATTTCACAGTTTTTCTAAGACTTATATTCACTTCAAATTTTCCTTAAGATTATCTTAAGATTTATATTCCTTCAATTTTCACAGTTTTTTCGAAAATTTTATTCACTTCAAATTTCATCAGATTTTACGAAGACTTATATTCACTTCAAATTTCATCTAATTTTAAAGACTTATATTCACTTCAATTTTCATCAGATTTTGAAGACTTATATTCACTTCAATTTTCACCATATTTTTAGGAACTTATATTCACTTCAAATTTTTATGATTTTTTGAGACTTATATTCACTTCAATTTCATGATTTTTTAGATTTATATTCACTTCAAATTTCATCGGATTTTAGAAGACTTATATTCACTTCAATTTCATAAGATTATCTTAAGATTATATTCACTTCAATTTCACCAAATTTTAGAAGACTTATATTCACTTCAAATTTCTTGATTTTTACGAAGACTTATTCACTTCAATTTTCTGGATTTTTCAAAGACTTATATTCCTTCAAATTTTATAAAATTATCTTGATTTATATTCACGAAATTTTTCACCCAGTTTTAAAGACTTATATTCCTAAATTTCATATATTTACGAGACTATTCACTTCAATTTCATCTAATTTACGAAGACTTATATTCACTTCAATTTCACCATATTTTGAAGACTTATATTCACTTAAATTTCATCTAATTTTACGAAGACTTATATTCACTTCAATTTCATCAGTTTTTAAGATTTATATTCACTTCATTTTCATTGATTTTATGAAAACTTATATTCATAAATTTCATTGATTATCTTAAGATTATATTCACTTAAATTTCACCAAATTTTTGAAGACTTATATTCATTCAAATTTCATGGATTTTCTAAGACTTATATTCACTAAATTTTCAGATTTTCTAAGACTTATATTCACAAATTTCATAGATTATCTTAAGATTTATATTCACCAATTTTCACCAGATTTTCTAAAGACTTATATTCATTAAATTTCATCATATTTTAAAGACATATTCACTTCAAATTTCATATAATTTTTTGAGACTTATATTCTAATTTTTATCATATTTTGAAGACTTATATTCACTTCAAATTTCATTAGATTTTTAAGACTTATATTCACTTCAAATTTCACCAGTTTTTTAAGATTATATTCACTTCAAATTTCATCGGATTTTCGAAGACTTATATTCACTTCAAGTTTCATCAGTTATCTTAAGATTTATATTCACTTTTAATTTTAACTAAATTTTTAGAAGACTTATATTCACTTCAAATTTCATGATTTTACGAGACTTATATTCACTTCAATTTTCACAGTTTTCTAAGTTATATTCCTTCAAATTTCATAAGATTATCTTAAGATTATGTTCCTAAATTTTTTCACTAGATTTTTAAAAACTTTATTCATTAAATTTCATCATATTTTGAAGACTATATTCTAAATTTCATCTAATTTTAGAGACTTATATTCATAAATTTTCTTATTTAGAGACTTATATTCACTAAATTTCATCAGTTTTTAGAAGACTTATATTCACTTCAAATTTCATCATATTTTTAAGATTTATATTTTAAATTTTATGATTTTTAGAAGACTTATATTCATAAATTTCATCAGTTATCTTAAGATTATATTCACTTAAATTTTCACCAAATTTTCTTGAGGACTTATATTCAATTCATTTCAGTTTTCTAAGACTTATATTCACTTAATTTTCACAAATTTTCTGACATATTCCTTTCCTGAAATTTTATAAGATTATCTTAGATTTATATTTCCTTCAATTTTCACCCAGTTTTAGAAGACTTTATTCACTTAAATTTCATCGATATTTAAAGACTTATATTCACTTCAAATTTTATCTAATTTTACGAGACTTATATTCACTTCAATTTTCACCAAATTTTTGAAGACTTATATTCACTTCAATTTATCTAATTTTCGAAGACTTATATTCACTTCAAATTTCATTGATTTTTTAAAGACTTATATTCCTTCAAATTTATCGGATTTTACGAGACTTATATTTCACTTCAAATTTCATCCAGTTATCTTAAGATTTATGTTACTTCAATTTCACCAAATTTTGAAGACATATTCACTTCAAATTTCATGGTTTACGAACTTATATTCACTTCAATTTCATCAGTTTTACAAGACTTATATTCACTTCAAATTTCATCAGATTATCTTAAGATTTATATTCCTTGATTTTTCTGATTTTTACGAAGACTTATATTCACTTAAATTTCATCAGATTTTACGAGAGACTTATTCACTTCAATTTCATCTAATTTTACGAAGACTTATATTCTTCAATTTTCATCATATTTTAGAACTTATATTCACTTCAAATTTCATCGATTTTACGAACTTATATTCACTTCAAATTTCATCGGATTTTTAGATTTATATTCCTTCAAATTTCATGGATTTTAAAGACTTATATTCACTTCAAATTTCATCGGATTATCTTAGATTATATTCACTTTAATTTTCTAAATTTAATGAAGACTTATATTCACTTCAAATTTCATGATTTTAAAGACTTATATTCACTTCAATTTTCACAGTTTCTAAAGACTTATATTCACTAAATTTATCAAAGATTTTCTTAAGATTTATATTCACTTCAATTTTCACAGTTTTCTAAAGAACTTATATTCATAAATTTCATCTTATTTTCATGAGACTTATATTCTCAATTTCATATAATTTACGAAGATTTATATTCACTTCAATTTTTTACCATATTATTTAAGAACTATTTCACTTCAATTTCATCGATTTTAAAGACTTATATTCACTTCATTTCATTGATTTTTTAAGATTTATATTTCCTTCAAATTTTATAGATTTTCACGAAGACTTATATTCACTTCAAATTTCATCAGTTATCTTAAAGATTTATATTCACTTAATTTTCACAAATTTGAAGACTTATTTATTCAATTTCGATTTACGAAGACATATTCACTTCAATTTCATCAGATTTTCTAAGACTTATACTTCACAAATTTCATAGTTATCTTAAGATTTATATTCACTTCAATTTCACAGTTTTGAAGAATTTTATTCACTTAAATTTCATCATATTTTTAGAAGACTTATATTCACTTAAATTTCATCTAATTTTAAAGAGACATATTCACTTCAAATTTCATCATATTTTAAAGACTTATATTCACTTCAATTTTACCATATTTTTAAGACTTATATTCACTTCAATTTTATGATTTTTTGAAGACTTATATTCACTTCAAATTTCATTGATTTTTTTAAGATTTATATTCCTTCAAATTTTATCAGTTTTCGAGACATATTCACTTCAATTTCATAGATTATCTTAAGATTATATTCACTTCAATTTCACCAAATTTTACGAGACTTATATTCACTTCAAATTTCTCTTGATTTTCGAAGACTTATATTCACTTCATTTTCACCAAATTTTCAAAGACTTATATTCACTTCAAATTTCATAAAATTATCTTGATTTATATTCACTAAATTTTCACAGTTTTACGAAGAATATTCACTTCAAATTTCATCATATTTTCGAAGACTTATATTCACTTCAAATTTCATCTAATTTTAAATTTATATTCACTTCATTTTCCATATTTTAGAGACTTATATTCACTTCAAATTTCATCAGATTTTACGAGACTTTATATTCACTAATTTCATGATTTTTTAAGATTTATATTCACTTCAAATTTTCTAGTTTTCGAGACTTATATTCACTTAAATTTCACAGTTATCTTAAGATTTATATTCACTTAATTTTCACTAAATTTTAGGAGACTTATATTCATTCAAATTTCATGATTTTACGAAGACTTATATTCACTTCAATTTTCATCAGATTTTCTAAGACTTATATTCACTTCAAATTTCAGATTATCTTAAGATTTATATTCACTTCAATTTCTGATTTTTGAAGACTTATATTCATTAAATTTCATCATATTTTCTGAAGACTTATATTCACTTCAAATTTCATCTAATTTTCTCAAGACTTATATTCACTTCAATTTTTACCATATTTTGTGAAGACTTATATTCACCTCAAATTTTATCAGATTTTTTTAAGACTTATACTCACTTCAAATTTCATCAGATTTTTTTAAGATTTATATTTCCTCAAATTTTATTGGATTTTCTGAAGACTTATATTCACTTCAAGTTTCATCAGATTATCTTAAGTTATGTTCACTTTAATTTTCACCAAATTTAAGGAAGACTTCTATTCAATTCAAATTTCTTCAGATTTTTTGATGACTTATATTCACTTCAACTTTCACCAGATTTTCTAATGACTTATATTCACTTCAAATTTTATAAGATTATCTTAAGATTTATGTTCCCTTCAATTTTCACGATTTTCGAAGACTTTATTTCACTTCAAATTTCATCATATTTTAAACATATTCACTTCAAATTTCATCTAATTTTCGAAGACTATATAACTTCAATTTTCACCATATTTTTGAAGACTTATATTCATTAATTTCATGATTTTAGAGACATATTCACTTCAAATTTCATGATATTTTTTAAGATTTATATTCACTTTTAAATTTTTATCGGATTTTTGAAGACTTATATTCATAAAATTTCATCAGATTTCTTAAAGATTTATATTCACTTCAATTTCATCAAATTTCTGAAGACTTATATTCATTCAATTCATAGTTTTCGAAGACTTATATTCACTTCAATTTTCATCAGTTTTCTAAGACTTATATTCACTTCAAATTTTAAGATTATCTTAGATTTATATTCCTTCAATTTTCACGGTTTTAGAAAAACTATTCCTTAAATTTCATCATATTTTAGAAGATATATTCACTTCAAATTTCATCTAATTTTAGAGACTTATATTCACTTCAAATTTCATCAGTTTTAAGACTTATATTCACTTCAAATTTCATGTTTTTTAGATTTATATTCACTTCAAATTTCATCGGATTTTACGAGACTTATATTCATAAATTTCATCGGTATCTTAAGATTTATATTCACTTCAATTTTCACCAAATTTTCTGAAGACTTATATTCACTTCAAATTTCTTGATTTTATGAAGACATATTCACTTCATTTCAGTTTTCTAAGACATATTCACTTCAAATTTTATAAGATTATCTTAAGATTTATATTCCTTCAATTTCACGATTTTACAGACTTATATTCACTTCAAATTTCATCATATTTTTTAAAGACTTATATTCACTTCATTCATCTAATATTACAGAGACTTATATTCACTTCAATTTTCACCAGATTTTCTGAGGACTTATATTCATTCAATTTTATTAGATTTTAAGACTTATATTTCACTTAAATTTCATAAGATTTTTAAGATTTATATTCCTTCAAATTTCATTAGATTTTTACGAGACTTATATTCACTTCAAATTTCATCCAGTTTTCGAACTTATATTCACTTCAATTTTCATCGTTTATGAGACTATATTCATAAATTTCATGATTTTCTAAAGACTTATATTCACTTCAATTTTCAAGTTTTTAAGACTTATATTCACTTCAAATTTCATAAGATTATCTTAAGTTTATATCCTTCAATTTTTCACAGTTTTACGAAGACTTATATTCACTTCAAATTTCATGTATTTTTGACTTATATTCACTTAAATTTCATCTAATTTTCGAAGACTTATATTAAATCTAATTTTCATCAGTTTTACGAGACTTATATTCACTTCAAATTTCATGATTTTTGTAGTTATATTTTCCTCAATTTTATTGGATTTTTGAAGACTTATATTCACTTCAAATTTCATGATTATCTTAAGATTTATATTCACTTCAATTTTCATGAAATTTTATGAAGACTTATATTCACTTCAATTTCATGATTTTAGAAGACTTATATTCACTTCAATTTCACCAGTTTTCTAAGACTTATTCACTTCAAATTTCATCAAATTTCTTAAGATTTATATTCCTTCAATTTTCATCATATTTTAAAAGACTTATATTCACTTAAATTTCTCATATTTTAGAGACTTATATTCTTAATTTCATCTAATTTTACAGATTTATATTCATTCATTTTTACCATATTTTTTGAAGACTTATATTCACTTCAATTTTCTCGATTTTCTGAAGACTTATATTCACTTCAAATTTCATCAGTTACGAAGACTTATATTCCTTCAATTTTTATCCAGTTTTTACGAAGACTTATATTCACTTCAAATTTCATAAGATTATCTTAAGATTTATATTCACTTAATTTTCACCAAGTTTTAGGAGACTTATATTCACTTAAATTTCATGATTTTAGAACTTATATTCACTTCATTTCATCAGTTTTCAAGACTTATATTCACTTCAAATTTCATAGATTTTCTTAGATTATATTCACTTCAATTTTCACGGTTTTACGAAAACTTCATTCACTAGAATTTCATCATATTTTACGAAGACTTATATTCACTTCAAATTTCATCTAATTTCAAAGAGACTTATATTCACTTCAATTTTACCATATTTTCTGAGGACTTATATTCACTTCAAATTTCATTAGATTTTACGAGACTTATATTCACTTCAAATTTCATAAAGTTTTTTAAGTTATATTCACTCAAATTTTATTGGATTTTACGAAGCTTATATTCCTTCAAATTTCATCAGTTATCGAAGACTTATATTCACTTCAATTTCATCAATTTTATGAAGACTTATATACTTCAAATTTCATAGATTTTCAAAGACTTATATTCACTTCAATTTTCACAGTTTTCTATTGACATATTCTTCAAATTTTATAAGATTATCTTAAGATTTATATTCACTTAATTTTCTCCATATTCCTTCAATTTTTCAATTTATATTTCTGAGGACATATTCACTTCAAATTTCATAAGATTTTGAAGACTTATATTCACTAAATTTGATTTTTAAGATTATATTCCTTCAAATTTCATCAGTTTTACGAGAGACATATTCACTTCAAATTTCATCAAATTATCTTAAGATTTATATTCACTAATTTCATCGATTTTTTAAGAAGCTTATATTCACTTAAAATTTCATCGATTTTCGAAGACTTATATTCACTTCAAATTTCATAACATTTTCTTAGAATTATATATTCACTTCAAATTTCATCATATTTCTTAGATTTATATTCACTTCAATTTTCATTCAGTTTGAAGATATTTCACTTCAAATTTCACTAGATTTTAAAGACTTATATTCACTTCAATTCATGATTTTTAGAAATTATATTCACTTCAATTTTCATTAGATTTTATGAAGACTTATATTCACTTCAATTTTCATCATATTTTTGAAGACTTATATTCACTTAAATTTCATCAAATTTTCTGAAGACTTATATTCACTTCAATTTTCACGGTTTTCTAAGACTTATATTCTTTCCAAATTTTACCAAATTATACCGATTTATATTTCCCTTCAATTTCACAGTTTATATTCACTTCAAATTTCATCAGTTTTCTAGGTTATATTCACTTCAAATTTCATCTAATTATTTTAAGATTATATTCAGCTGTTTCTATTTTTGAACTTATATTCACTTCAATTTTATGATTTTTTGAAGACTTATATTCCTTCAAATTTCATCAGATTTTTAGACTATTTCTTTCATTATATGATTTTACGAAGACTTATATTCACTTCAAATTTCATCTTTATTATCTTAAGATTTATTCCTTCAATTTTCATGGATTTTGAAGACTTATATTCACTTTAAATTTCACAGTTTTCTAAGACTTATATTCACTTAAATTTTACGGTATTTGTTTGAATCTTCCTTAGATTTATGAAAACTTATATTCACTTCAATTTTCATTAAGTTTTATGAACATATATTCATTAAATTTCATCAGTTTTCTAAGACTTAT
>CM038793.1:2312062-2337062 GCA_021764765.1 Vicia sativa
CTTAAAACCATTTTTCAAAACACTCCTTAAAAATAAATAAATATTGAAAGTAAAGATATACTTACATAAGGTGTCAAATATATATCTTTCTTCACCACATAACTAAGTATTTACTTGGTAGCTTTTACATGAAGGATTATCTTTGTCCAATTTAACAACATTGTAGATTATTCTTACAAATATTTTGTATTAAATAAGGTCTTTCTATTTTGAGGACTTATAACTTTGAAAAGAAAATTTGCTTTAAGTTTACAAATAAAATCTGTAAGAGAGAAATGAAATAATGCCAATATAAGTGATAAACTTTATAAGTTTTTTAAATATGGTTCACTTAGAACTTTTGTTTTTCTAGTAACTTTTTCTTTGAACTTTTGGTGATTTTATTTACATTCGTTGAGCAGAACATATAGAGAATGTTTTCTTCATATTTTGGAGGGGGTATATTCCTTGGGACTATGATTGGTACAGGGAATACACTAAGTGTCATGAATTTTGTGTATCTCAAGTTCCACGTGGGTGAGAGTTAAAGTTTTGAAAGAGTTTATATAGACTGGAACTCTCTCCCCTTATGAAATTGACTTTTAAAGAGAGGTGTCCTCTATATAAATATAAACTCTTCAATATTCTATTATTGATCAATATGGGACTTAGGATATTACCAACAAACTCCCACACACACACCCAGCTCTCTTTTGGGATTTGTATCATCAACCAATATGGGACTTAGGATAATACCAATACACCCTCACGTGATAGAGTTTGGCCAAACTCATCTTTATAAATTAGTTGTAGTAGAGGACCCTCCATATAAATCGATGTTTAAAATTGGACCGGACATCAAATTGGTAAAATTATTGAGTCACTGGTTGTTGGTGTTCTTTGGGTCACTGGTCGAACTGTATGACAAAATCAAGTTTAATCGAATAATTCGGTTGAATAGATCGGTCATTATAACAAACTTATATAGGTATAAAACTTGTCAAAATTTTCGTCTCTACAAATATAATTAGCAATTAATTTTTTACAAATATCATATCGTAAATAAATTCACAAGTTCATAATTTAAATTTAAATTTTAAACATAAGTATCACATATAATAAAATAGTATAAAATTATAAAGTTTAATTATAAACAAAGACTAATAGAAACATAATCTAATAAAATAGTTTATAATAAAATATTTTCATTGTCTATATATTTAGTTTTAAGGAGGATAAATTATTTAAATATTGAGATCTCCTTCTTCGATATAAAACCATCTACAACAAATAATTCACTTCTACAACATGTTTCTCATCAATAAAATCATAATTTTATGTTATTTTTTTTAAAAATTTTATTAATTAATTAAAAGACTATCGTTTGTATTTTTAAAATAAAAAATAAAAGTAAATAAAAAAAAAAAAAAATAAAAATGCAACTGAACCACCGATTTTGAAAAATCGTCGATTTTTCCAGTTTTTCTGATTTACACCGGTTTTGACCTCACACCGGTTCGAAGACACATCCGATCTAACTATTGAATCAAATCGGTTATCTGATCAGTTCCCGGTTCGACAGGTCCGACCGGCCAATTCGGTCTAATTTTTAAAACATTGATATAAACTCTCTCAAGACTCTATCTTCAACCAACGTGGAACTTGCAATCTTCCTAATGTATAATTTTTATTATTATAGAATTATATTATTTCATGTCGTCCTAATTAAAAAATTACATTTGAGAGGAAAACATCATAAAATACTATTTTTTATCTTTAGAGGATAATTACTAGATAATATCAATCAAATAATGTTAATGATGGGTTGTCGAACTCGTGATATTAAGTAATTGTTCAAGAGAGGAAATATAACCATTAGACAAATGACTTTAGTTCATTCAAACACATTTAATAGTGTTGGACTAAGTGACTCTTCTTCCTTTAGTTAAAGAAACATGTGTCATATTAAGCTTAGCTTATTCCTTCAATTAGAGGAATTAGTTTTAATTACTTCGGTTAAAAATGGAAATAGATGGAAGGAACTTTATAGATTGCTTCTAAGTGCCATTAGAGCCTTAATTTATTTTAGAATACAATTTTTTTTAAACGCAAAACACACATTAGATGATAGGCTCAGAACTTGTTTTGAGGGCTAGGTAATGATAAATCACATCTTCATCTAAGGGCACACAAGCAAATAAATCATTAGTTTCTATAGCTATCTTATAATATCGTCTTCCTTGCTCCTTTATAGGTATGCTCCCATTTTATTGGATTTTTGAAGAAATTATAATATTATCAATCTTGGTAGCCAATGAAGTTTTCCTCCTAGTTGTTGGTTTGGTAGCAAGAAGGTATATTATATTCAGTGGATCCCTATTTTGAGTTGATTCTTCGATATACAAACCAACTATCAAGTAAAGACTAAAGCCCTTAATGTCCATATCCTTGAACATATTATCTTTTGTTGATGTATTAGTTGGCAAAGTCTAATGTCTCTCAATGCAAGTAATAATATGGTGACATCTTGAACAATTACACTTTTTTTTTTTATTTACTGAGGAGAACAACCTTGTCTACTTTGATTACTTCAAGAAACTCTTGTAAAAATTGGTATCATTAAATTTTATTTTTTTGTGAAATATGATGAAGGAGTCCAAACTATTTAACAAAACACTCACGATTATAGTATTCACGGGAAGCTTTGTTGTTTATACTTCGAGATTTAAAACTATAAATAAGATATTTATCTATCAAAGCTCTAGCCTAAGAATACACCATTATAAGTTAGTTGTGACTAATAATGGATTGAAAATCCAATTTGGATCTAATAACTTAAACATGATTTTTGAATAAGTAATACACCCTTGAATTTTGTAGAATTATTGAAGCTGAGTATAAGTCATCTACCCTTATTTATTTTATTCTTTTACGTTTTTTTCTTCATTTTCTTCAATCTTCTCCTTTTTCATCTTCATAAACATTCATCAATAAACTCTAAAAATTCCATATTAAACTCCAAATAAAATCAAAAGACCCACCAAACACATATTCGTCTAAAAAATCATCTTCAACCCCAAATTCATTTTTCACTCCATCATCTTAAAAAACCATGAAAACTCTCTCTTAATAACTCATCTTATATGAAACAATTGTTTTAGTATAAATAATATTATGTTTTGCGCACAATTGCAAAAATTAATTCATCGAACCTTAAAGAACCACAATAAACAACAAAATTCACTCAGAACTTTTTTAACATGTCACAACTAACCAACATACAATTTCAATGAATTCCCTTACCATCATGGATTTCTCCACCCCTTTCTTTTTAAGTATCAATTTTACATTGAAAATAAATTGTTTAAAGATCCTATTAGATCTCCCTTTACATTATTATCATTCAAAAATTAGATGTACATTACTTAGTTTGGTAAACATATATCATGAAAAAAAAATGGATTACTTAATGGTTAATTAACAACAAGATTCTTTTCTCTCTGACCCAACTCATTCAAGTATAAAAATAACTTAACCATAGTCTTTAATAACCCAAAAACCGTTCTCAAATAATATTCCAAACATAGTAAAACTCAAACCACCACAAGGGCAAAACCGTCATTCAAAACAAATGGTAATAATTGACAAAGACACTTTTTGAATTCTACCACGTTGTTCCAAACCAACAACATTTACCTTAAACATTTTTCTTCCATGTTTGTCCCTAAAACCAAAGTCTCTTCTTTTCTTCAATTTCCATTCTCATTTCACAAATCCCAACAACACCCATTTCTCTGAAACCTCATCAATGGCGGATCCAATCCCTATCCCAAAACCCCATTTACAGATCCAACCAAAACCGGTCAAAAAAGGTAACTCTTGTTCAGATTTCGTTATAAAGTTTCTATTTTTAGCAGTTTTTGTTATTGTTCTTCCACTTTTTCCCTCACAAGCTCCTGAGTTTTTGAACCAAACCATACTCACCAAGCTTTGGGAGCTTCTTCACCTTCTGTTCATTGGCATTGTTGTTGCTTATGGCCTTTTTAGTAGAAGAAATGCTGAATTAGAAACTCAATCTAGTGATAGTAACAGTTCTACAACACCTAGTTATGTTTCCAAGTTTTTTCCTGCTTCAACTATTTTGGTGATGAGACTGAAATTGAAAATGGATTTGATGAGAATAAGATGATGCATTGGAATAATTCTCAGTATTTTGAGGGTAACAATACTAATAGTACTGTCGGTGTTTTTGATGAACAGTACAAAACTCAAAAATTGTCTAGTTCTGATGATAGTTTCGGTTATTCCGGTTATTCGTTCGATTTGATGATAGATTTGTTGATGGAAATGGAACCAATGTGGTTCAATCTTGGAGTTCTGAGTATTATTATAGTGAGCCTGTTGTTGTTGCTCAGCCTTACTATGGTAATGGTGAATGTGGTGAGGTTGTTGATCATAAGCGCTTGGATTACCAGTTCGGAGTTTGAAATTGGTTGAAAGAGAAGTGGATGGTTTGAGATATGTTGATGAGAATGCGAGTGATTTGAGTTTAGGTTCAATGCGTTCGGCTAAGAGGCTAGATATGAGTGAAGTTCGGAGTTTGGGGATATGGATCCTGAATTTGGAGAAAGAATTTAATGATGCTGCCGTTGGTGGTGTTGGGGTGGAAACGCATATTGATTGGAATTCGAGGTTTGGAAGGATGGAAAGAGAAAGTTTATGGAAATGTGAATGGTTCTTCGAGTTTAGTTCTGTTTCGATTGGCGAGACTAAATTTGATGGACTTGGATCGATTCTTTACAATCTACTGCGTCTTTTTTCTCATGCCGGTATGTATTCTCCGTTTGATTCGATTGCGACGGATAATGTGAACTTTCAAGGGGAGGAAATGACACGAAAGGAGTCTTCGTTCGTGCATGCTTCAGAAATGAAGAATTTTCAAGACAAAGAGGTGAGACGGAGGAAGACTTCTTTTGTACCTGCTCCGGAAAATATGATTTTCGAAGAGGACGAAATGACACGAAAGGAGTCTTCGTTTGTGCATGCTTCGGAAATGAAGAATTTTCAAGACAAAGACGTGAGACGGAGGAAGGTTTCCTTTGTGCTTGCTCCGGAAAATATGATTTTCGACGAGGAAGATGTGGAACAAAGGATTCAAAGAAGAGATTTGGGAAAGAAAGTCTCTGAGGGCGTTCTTTGAGAAACAGAAGGATGTCGACTAAAGGGAAACACGCTGATGGTGTTTATCCTGCAAATTTCAGGACTAAGTCTGCCGATGAAACTCAATTTGAATCGCATAGTTCGCAGTCTGCAGGAATGTATTCTTCCGTGAATTCAATTTCTTGGACACTATAGACTTCCAGAGGAAGATATTATGGCACAAAAGAGAGTTTTCCTTTGCATAATTCAGAAAATATGAATTCCCAAGAAGAAGATATGGACCTCAAGAACACTTCCTATGTGAATTCTTCGAAAATGTGGATTTCCATGTGGAAGATTTAGGACAAAAGAAGAATTCCTTTGTGCCTGTTTCTGAAGATATGAATTTCGAGGAAATGGATTTAGTGAAGATGATTTCTCAGGTGTCTTGACGAAACAATGGAAACTAGAGAGATATGCTGCTGTTCCTCCTCCTTCGCATTTTAGGCCAATATCGGTTGATGAAATTCAACTTGAATCACATAGTTCACGTTCTTTGCAGTCTACGGGATCTCTCTCGTCTCATACGAGTAACACAAGTATGCGTTCCTCCTTAGATTCAGTTTCATCGGAGAATATGAACTCGCTGCAGGAAGGTTTAGGGGAAAAGCAGAGCTTGCATGGATCTTCTTCTTCCTCCTCTTCAAGTTCGCCGTCATCTTCGGCTAGAAGAAACGGCGAAACTTCATTGCAACCATTTGAAGATCGTGGATATAGTATCAACAGCTTGCTTCATGATGACTTGAAGGGTAAAGGTGGAATTGTTGGTGAGGATCCACCTCGCTACGAAGAGTCGGTGATGCATGGTTTGTACTCGGACTCAGACAACAAGCCTACAAGCTTAGCAAAAGCTCTAGAAGGAAATCGGTTAGAACAAGAAGAGTCAGTGGATTGACTTCGGAACAAAAAATCGATGAAGTATCTAGCAAGCAAGCTGATGATGATAAGGTTGTTGTAAAGAAGCGAAAAGTAGAGAACCTGATTCGATATTGAAAGGGATCAGTAAAATACTCGATTGCTATTTTCCTAATCATAACGAGGCGTTTTGAGTCATCGTAAGAGATAAACCAGAACCGTCGAAGAATGTGTATAAAGACTCTGATAACAAGCTCGAGAGCATCCAAGGTAGCTCGGACGATGATATAGTGTCCGAATATGTGAATGATTCAGGATTGGACTCTGAGGTTGATAAGAAAGCTAGTGAATTTATAGCCAAGTTCAAAGCACAGATTCGGCTGCAGAAAACTGTATCAATTGAAAGATCAAAAGGTCAGAAAATGTTTGGAGACAACAATGTTAGGTGATTTGTAAACTAGATGAATTTGAAGTTCATCAAAAGGTTTTATTGATTCTTGTTTCGTCGAGCTTTCTTCGCTTTAGTATATTTGATTTTCATTTTATGCTTCGGCGATCGATCGATATTGTTTTCAGTGCTTCTGTTTCTTTCGCAAATTAAAAATTCACCATCTTTATTTTATGTCTTCAAGTTTTAAGCCATATCATGTTGCAAGATACTTCAATTATTGTGTTTACAAGATCAATATCAATGGACCCATTATTGAATGATTATATGACCCACAAAACACCCTTTATATTTTGATAAGTGAGTGATTATTAGCAGCTTCTGTTTAATCATGCTCAAAGTGAACCACAACAAATTTGTGATGATGAAGCATCCACTCATGACATACAACAAATTTTGATGCTCAAGCATCCATACATATGAGCTTATAAGCTAACTTATTTGCCTTACCAAACAAGTCATTTCTCACTGGTGGGTAGCTTCTAGTTCCTTTCTCACCTACCACTTCCTAGTTAATTGTTGATGAGATTCATATTTTTTTTAAAAACACAAAACAAACAAACAAAATCATAGACCTGAGCACATAAAAAAGATTATGAACTTAACATTCACATAAGAAAATCACACATGATGAATTTCTCCTTTTAATCAAGTTGTAAACAAGAGATACATTATACATCATATTACACATGTTGGGGAAAAGGAGGAGCTCGTAATGGGAAAGATTATGTTTTCTGACAGTCTCATATACAATCTAACCTAACAAGCCTTATCCCAATTAGGCTACATGGACCAATTTTCATCACAATTCATCCTAAGTAACCTTAGGTAGATTATTTGCTCCATAGGTTTTAACAACCACCTTCCTCTCCTGGAAAAAATTGTTTGATATTTGAACTGATTACTCGTTGAGCTTATTCCGCTGGAGCTTCGTGATAAATAATAGTCTGGTCTGCATTGGGGTCCCCATGATACTGGCCATATATTGCATAAACGCCAACCATAATAAAACTTAGAATCACAAATCTCATGCTTCATGATGTAACTGTAAACAAAAGTTCATAAAATAATCAACCTAAAATATATAATATAAATTTGGCTAAAATTTCAAAAGAAGAGATGATTGACATACCTGACCAAATAAGAACATGTTAAAGAAGATGCAAATATTTGGCACAATAGGAACTCCTGGGCAAGAAAAGCAAACCGAATCTCCATAAACCTAGATAACAAAACGATGAAAATAGAACATAATTAAGAGAGAAATCAACATCAAAACTCAATATGAACAAACACTCATGAGTTACAAAAAAAAAAAAAGTTTAGTTATTATGTCCCATAAGCATTGCAAAACTGTTGGCTCTGAGACTGCTTTTCTGTTTGGATGGTTATCCAACTCTATATATAACAAATTTGAATTCTCATTCTTGAGTATGAGATAACCTCAGTACTTAATCTTCTCCTTATGAAGCCATGTCGCACCCTCCTGCTCGTGAAGAGACCACTTGTTTTCTTCATGTTGCGACATGTATTCTGAACTTCCATATATAAATCAAATCAAAATATTATTAATGTATTTCTTCATTTTTCCCTCTTTTACCAATGACATGATTCAATTAAAACTAACTACAGTATTCTATACTTTATGAAGAATCAAATAGGACATTAATTATTAACAGATCAGTGGATTATTAAATTGATTTCTAACATTGCCATTTTAACACTGACCTGGCGAAAAAGAAGAGCAAGAGAAGCACCAACTGCAACAACTATAGCCACGATCACGAAGATAATCGAAACTTCATAACGGAACAAGAGCCCTGCAGTGAATCCCGAAGCAACAACAATGAGGCAAAGTACACCTTCCGCTTAGCTGAAGGTGATACTAGCCCATTTGTCTTATCCTTCCAGCGAAGTACAACAACGCATGCCGAGACAACTGAATAGCCAGTCTGAAATAAATAAGTGAATAGATTACTGTCACAGTGTTGCAAAAAGCGGTGTTAGTCCTATTTAAAAGAACTTTTAACTCAATTCAATTGCCTATTTTCATCTCAAGCATTTTCATTATAGAAAAAGGTATAACTTATGCAAGATGAGATAGAACATACATTGCTTGACAACCACACTATGATGATATTAGAAATTGACTCTTACCAGAGTACCGACGGAAAGAATGTGTGATAGCGTGTGCACATTAAGCAGCCCAGCCATAATACTGGCAACACAGCCAGCCCAAATCTGAGAATTAATCGGGGTGTGGCGTCTGGGATGAACTTTAGCAAATATTAGGGTAGTGTAATCCCTGCCAAGCCCAAGATATAGAGACTGCTCATCAGAAAGAAAATTTATGTTAAGCATGTACACCACTTGCCACTAGGCACATCAATCAATACTCAGACGTTATTTACCTGAACATAGAGGCCCACAAGGAGTGCTGTTGTAAGTCCAGCAATTGCACCAATGCTAATCAGAATAGAAACAAATTTTAGTCCTTTAGATTTAAAAGCTGCCAAAGGAGGCGTCTTCTCCTAGAAGAGTGAACGGAACCATTCCAGTAATTACTAAGCATACTCCAATGTACAATGCAATACATACCAAGAGGCTTCCAATAATGCCTATTGGCAAATCTACTGAAATGTCGAAAATTAAAAAGATAAAAAGAAGATATCATGAACTAATTCGCGAAAATAGAAATAGGACCAAACTCGTAATGGACAGCATGAGTATAAATCAGACACAGCAGATGATATATTATTGCAAGATAGTTGTTAGATGGCTGTACGGATGTACTATTATTATTATCTACAATTTACAAAATGACTTAATGGTAACTGATAACTATAACTTAAAATTGAATAGCTACTACTTATTTATATCAAATAACTGGTGGAAAAGTATAAACAGAAACATTAGACATAACATCTGGAAAATTCATAAACGACATGAGAAATATCAAGTCAACAAACCTGTGGCTTTTAGATTCTTCAGCTGAATTGGCAACTGCATCAAATCCAACGTATGAAAACAACAGTAGCTCCAGTTAAGATACTCCTTACACCATTGGGAGCAAAAGGAGACCAGTTGGAAACATCAACCTCAAAAGCTCCAGCAATAATGACAACAATAACAATGATTATCTGCAGAAGACAGTAAAATAACTAATGATTCCTTTCTCATCACATGAACCGCAGCATTGACACACTGCTCAGCGTTATATATACTTTGGTAATTGGTGACATGGAAATCAAACCTTGGTTACTGTCATAAACGAATTCACATCGACGATTCTTTAACACCAAGACAGAGAATCAAAGTGAGAAGCATTAAGAGAATCGGAGCTAAGGCATTGATGGACAACACGTTTCCGATGTTTTCACCGTGTCCAATCCAGTTCGGAATGTTATCTTTGAAAACGGGGAAGATTTCAAGAAACGATACTACATAACTTGCTAAGCTTCTCGCTATGCTAGCTGCCCCAATATGATAGTCAAGCATTAATTGCGAAAAAACAAGAAAAGCAGTAAGCTCATTAAAAGCCGTATCGTTACAGATGAATGCTCCTCCAACAACAGCAGGGAATCGAGAAGCTAGCTCCGCATAACAGAGCGTTTATAACACAGGATGCTCCCGCAAGTATAAAACTTATTACCCCTACAACAGAAGGAAACCATGAATAATGAATAAGCCACAAAGTTCAGAACTGTAATACCAAATGACTCATATCCTATGCAACAACGACACTTCTGATTAAAGATATGTCTGATGTCCGACTAATATCAATATCCGACACTACTAACATTTTCTCAAATTATGAGCACAATGAATGTGTCATTATCGTATCTGGTGTCACTGTTTCATAACTCATAACTCACATCCTATGTTGTGATTTCTAGTCTATGTCACTGTTCTCTCATAGCAGTGACATTTCTGAAACACCGTACTTTGAAAAATTTGAAAAATATGTGTCTGAGTTAGTGTCGTGTTGACACCTACGCTTACATTTTATTTATTTATTTATTTTAAATTATTATCGGTATTGCCGTATATCGGTATCTTGTCGACATTACATTTTATTTATTTATTTATTTTAATCATTCTCGGTATTGTCATATCGTATCGTGTCGACATCGTGTTTGAGGTGTCTCTGCTTCAAAATTAATAATTAAAATAAATAATCCAACACTTCAATCTGCATAAATATTTATACTAGTATATAATTAAAACTTCACGTAATAAAATATTACTAATATTATAAATAAATTGAACAACAACACGTGTTGAATTGAAATTCAGTTCATACCAGGTCCGGCGTCATGAGCGACGGTGCCGGTGACGACGAAGATACCGGCGCCGATGGAAGCGCCGATTCCGAGGAGAACTAGGTCGAATACACCTAGTCGACGGGAGAGACCATGGCCGGAGCTATCGCGAGCTGCCTTCTCCGCCGGAGAGGCTAAGCGTTTGGATCGGAGCGCCGATAACCAGAAACGAGAGCAACAGGAAGAAGAAGAAGATGAAGAAGAAATAGGAGGAGAAGTACTACGCATTCCCATGGCTTTTTCCGTAGGTAATTGAATTGAATTGAATGAAGAAGAAGAAGTGATTAAAAAAGTGATTAAACTGAAAAAGTGATTTAAAAAAGTGATTATTTTAAGCACTTTTTTGATTTTGGGTTTAGGTGGAGAAATTTCAAATTTGTAATTGAATATGAAAAATTCAGTTTTAATTTAAATATGAAAATATTTTATTTTTAAAAATATTTGTTAAATTAACAAATGTATTTAATCTATAATATAGACTAAATACAAAAATATTTATTAGGTAGCATGAAAATAATAGGCAATTTAACAAATCAAGTGTTTAAGGAAATGAAGTTAAAAATTTATTAGGTAGCATGAAAATAATTTGCTTTTTTTAGTATAAGTTAAAAATTAAATATCATATTTATTTTGGTTATATATATATTGAGGAAATGAAGTTTTTTTTAGTTGATCTATAAGATAAAAATATAATTAGATATAAGAATTATATTTAGTTTTATATCTTAACACACAAACTATTCTTTTATAGACAAATATTCAAGTGAATTTGAAATTAAAATTAAATTAAGCATAAATTTATAGAAGGCAATAGTACACGCTGACTAAATAATTCAAAGAAAACAAAAACTTTATAATAAAGTCGATAATTCCAACAATTTTTTTTTATTGAAAGCTAATTGAGACGAACATAATGAAACTCATGATATTAAGAATAATCTTGAAAATAAGTAATTTTTTCTTCAAAATAATTGAGCAATTTTCAAGATCTTATGTTTTAAATGTCTATAATTCTATAACAATCATCCTCATTAATATTTTTAGAGATGTTAGAAGCATTATTATTTTCTGATAAAAATATCATAGTTGTAAGTTTGGATTGATGGAATGTGATGGAATAAAATGGAATGAAATGGTATTTAATCAGATTCTATTGTTTGGATTAGTAAATAGTAGATGGAGCAGAATGGAACATGATGGAATCTATTTCATCCTATTCCATCAAATCTTTTAATTTTCATTTCACTCAATTTGGAGTGTATGCAATGGAATGAACTAAATTATTCTATTCCGCTCCGTCAAATTATAAAACACACAAACAATGGAATGGAATCCCAACTCTATTCTGCTCCGCTCTATTCCATTCCGCTCTGCTCCATTCTAATCGATCAATCCAAACATAGCTAATTTCTCCTAAGAATTCTTTATGGTTAGAAGTAGTATATACATAGGCCACTAATTTTGAGCGATCTAAGAGAAAAGTTATATATTCTGGCGAAATAGTCTTATCTTTGCAAAAATTTGAATGAATTTTAAATCAAGAGTCTAATCTTGATGAAAAAGCAAATCTGGAATATAATTTAGTCACTATTTGACAAAAAAAATTTACTAATTGAGTAGAAGAGAAACCTTTTCGTGATGGTTCTGTCGAAAAAATTCAAAATAAAATTCAAGTAATTCCAAAAACCACACAAAATATAATAGAGATTTATATTGGGGACACATGTTTTTTTTTTAAATTGATTAATGTCTTAGAGACAAATCAGAAAATATTTATAAAGTTGGTCTAACATTTTGGGACTATTGAATAAATCAATTAGAGAAATTAAGCAAAACATATTTGTTAAACCATATAAATCAAGTATGGTTAAAAGGTTCAACATAAGAGAAGTTGAATCAAGAGTCTAAAAAATCGAAGTAACAATAGTATTGTGGAGTAAAGCTTCTAGAAAATATTTTAATTCTGATTGTAGCTTGTTTCTAATCAGAAGCTAAGTCTTCATTATCTATCCAAAAAGTTCACCCATCTAACTTAGCATCATATATTTCTCTTTCTTCCTTATCAAAATCGACCTTTATTATCAAATATTTTGTCTATATTAGTATTATCTTTAGAGATAGTTTACATTCCTCCTAACTCTTTGTTATTATTTCAAGAATTTTCCCTCATGAATTTTTCTTCATTCCTATCAGTTTAGTAGTAGATTTTGAGTCTATTATTCTTATCCATATCAGAATGATTAATCTAAAATTAAGTTCTCTAAATTTAAAATTAATAGGTATTATCTCATTCTGATTGGTTAGGCGGAGGTCTTCCCCTCACGTCTGAAAAAATTCAAGAAGAAGAAATTCAACAAGTGATTGAGTCCCTCTCACTAGGGGTGTACGTGGACCAGTTTAAATTGAGTTTAACCAAACTCGATACTCAATCTATATAGAATTCTCTATTTTGATGAGGTGGAATGTGAGAGCAATTTTGGTGGTGGTTCTTCCCGATGATTTGTAGTTCAATGATGAAGAATGATAGTTTTTATTTGTTTATTAAATGTTCTTGTAAACCATATGTATGATAAGATATTGATTTTATTCTTTTTCCTCTATGAGGATAGATTCTCTTGGCGCAAATTTTACCTCTATGTGCTAGATATCATCACATCTACTTAGTCCAAACAAGAATAAAATGAAAATGAAATTGATGTTAATTACTTCACGATGTATGTGACCATTATGGTTATTAGGGTCAAAAATATGTTAATTTTCTATTTGTAAAGAATAAGTCACAATATTTTTAATTAGGACTTAAATGTAATCACAAATGTAGAGAATATGAGAATAAAATGAAACTTGTGCTACTCATTTCATGACATGTGTGACCATAGAATTACTTAAAGGGATATATGCTTATTTGTTATATTTGTTGAGGCTCATAAAGTTTAAAGGGTCTATTCAATTAAATTTAAATTTAAGTGTGATCACAAATGGGAGGATATCATTGGCTCTACTTATTCTAAGCAAAAATAAACCAAAAAATCTAGCTCTTCCAACTAACCCGCCAAAACCGCCACAAAGCATCACATCAAAACCCCCCTTATTTAAACCCCAAATTTCCCTCTTTTTTCAATCCTCTTTCCCACTCAAAACAAAACAAAAAAAGTTCAAAACTTCACATAGCGAAAACGAAAAACCAACAATGGGTGATCTTCATCATCATCTTCACAATCAAGAAGATCACATTTTCATCCCAAATTCCCACAAAAACTCCACCAAACGCCGCTCACCTCCGTCTTCTTCATCCCTCGAACGATGCCCCAAGAAGCATTCTTTCGACCAGGAGGATTTCACCCGTAATGGCTTCTCTGCCATTACACTTCCTTTCAGTCTTCATGGCAATGTTCTCCGCCGCTGCGTCTCCACGCCGGAGCAGTCCGCTATTCCTCCGTTGGTGAAAGGGGCTGGCTTGCCTCCCCCTGCATCCCAACTTGAGGAGGTGTTTGTCTGCTGATGCTAAGTCGGTTTCTCGTGCTTTGAGTTCTGAAGAATCCACACCTGTTGATTCAGCTGATTCAATGGTGGGTTCTGTTTTTCTTTGTAAAGTTTAATCTTTTGAGTTTTAGAGTTTTCTTTGTTGGAAAAATTCAATTTTTGGATTTGGAATCCTGGGTTTTGTCTGTTTTGTGTAATTCTTTGGAAAAATTCAATTTTTTGGATTTTGAATCATGGGTTTTCACTGTTTTTGTGATTGATTGCAGAGGCTTAAAAGGATGAAGGATCGTTTGAAAGAAATGAAAGAATGGTGGGATGAAGTAATGAAAGAAGAGGATGAAGAAGTGGAAGAAGAAGAACAACAACAACCACAAGAAGAAGAAGAAGAAGAACAAGAAGAAGAGAAAGAGCATTCTCCTGTGGCTGAAGAGGACAAAATCCTATCTCAGGTATATGTTTTGATCTTGGGTTCTTCTATTGATATCTTCAATGTGTTTAGGTCTTTAATTGATTTTAAGTTATGCTCGGGTCGCAATTGCAGTAAAATGGCGGGTAAATGCAGCCGCAATTGCAATTGTGATGTCGTTGCGGAGACCTTAAGAATGATTATATTGTAGAACACAAGTTATCGATGCTTATGTTTTGATCTTGGATTCTGATCAGTCTTCTATTGTTATCTTCAATGTATTTAGGTCTTTAATCGATTTTGAATTGTGCTTTTGCTCGCAATTTCTGAACACAGTTTAGAACTATCACAAGTTATTGATGCTTATGTTGCCGCATTTTGTGAATTTTCGAAGGAAGTTTATAGTACCTTTTTCCGATAAGCATAATAAATTGCTGTTATCGTCATAATATTGTAGAAAATTTCAAATGAGGTTGACGAATATAGTTGCAATTCGGTTGCGATGTGTTTATGAGTTAAAACTATGCATATGTCTGAGAGATTAAGGGCTGTTTTATGATGAGTTTAATTTCTGTTTTGTAGGATGAATTGGGGAAGATGTTGAAGAAGCCGTGAGGGTAGAGTGGGCTGAAAAATGTCTAAGCCTCACTTTCAAGTGTCCATGTAGCAAGGGCTATGAGGTTTTGATATCGGCAAACAATTGTTACTATAAGTTGGTCTAGATTAATTTGTATGTTTGGTTCCTTAGTTTAGGAATCAACTTTGTTTTTATTCTTTTTGAATTTAGCAAAGTCTTGTATGTTTACATATATAGCATTTGGATGTAACTAGATTAGAAGCAATGTATAATTGTATATCAGTTACATATATAGCATTTGTTGTGTACTATCTCAACATTCTTCTAAGGAAATGAATGAAAGTATTTTGTGTACTTATATGTCTGTATCTATATGTTTGATGCTTCCGTTGTGACACATTGTGGAGATACTTGAATGTTCGAAGTTGTTATCTTTGAATTGGTTGAGTTTGAACACTAGCAGATTCAATTACTCTAATGTTGAATAGTTCTCGAACTCGTTGGATTCTTTAGTTAGTTTTTGTTATAGGTTGAGTTTCAAGAGGAGATTATTCAAGTTTGAGGTGGCATTCGGGTCCTCCGTTTTGGGGGCAACTTGACAGATTTAGTGCTGTGAAGTTTGAGGCATGGTATTCCTTCTGAGTGCTGTGACTGTTGCAGCTACATTGTTTTTTTTAACAGATATAAGCTATATATTGAGTCAATTGTGTTCTGACTTTGGTGTCTGCAAATGGTTAGAACTAAAAATGGATGGCTTTTTATTTTGCAATTGTGGTTCGCGCTGTTTTTTCTGCATAATCGCAGATTTCTGGTATGTCGGAGCAGCTTTATTGGCAATGCCGTTATGCCTTCAATACTGGCAGTTTTCAGGACTGTTGTGGAGGCGCAGTTATGAATCCGTGCTTTAGTTGGGCTGGTGCGACGGCCAATAGGTGAATTCATATGAGAGTAGTGCGTAGTATATACATATCTTTTGTTTCTTCTTCTGATTAGTGAAACAATTCGACATTATAGGTTGACTGGAAATAGTAGTTAATTATAGGTTATTGTAACTTCATATATAACCAAACAATAGAGGGTCAAAAGTCTTAATTCTATAAAGGGTTGAAATTGTAGCAAACTCTATCAAAAGTCTTAATTCTATAAAGGGTAGTAGAATATTGAATGAAAATATCGTTTCTTCTTCTTACGAATTGGAACCTGTATTACAACATCAATGTGTTTTTACAATGAAAGTGATTATAAGATAATTCAATTCCTAACCAACATTTAATAGAGGGTCTTACTAATTAAGGAGAAGATTGACAATTGGCTTCATAGAAGTATCAAATTGTTTCTTCAAGAATATCAATAACATATTTCCTTTGTATAATTACAAGACCATCCTTAACTTGACTTACCTTATACCAAAAATGGTCTGAAGTTTAACAAAGTCTTTGGTATGAATCAATTAATTTTTTTCTTTAATTTGAGTATTCCTTGCATGTCACCATCAATTATAACAGTTTATTTACATATACAATTTGATACATACACCATTGGAGTGCGTAATGATAATATATAGAATGGTCAAACTCAAATTTGTGAAAAAACATTATTAAAGTATAAGAGAGTGAGAGACGTTTGAATAAACTGTGAATTTAAAAAGTATTACGTAGATTATATTATATATAGAGATATTACAATGAATTATATGTTATAGTCGATGTAAGACTATTTTATGTATAAATATTTGTAACACTCCCTCTCAAACTGGATCATATATGTCATAGGAGTCGAACTTGTTACGAATATAATCTACTCCAGAACCCCTATAAGACTTTGTAAACATATCAACTAATTGGTCTTCGGATGTTACAAAATTGACCATGTTATTTATTTTAATAAAAAAATAAGTGATGTTAACTAAAGAAAATCATTAAAGTTGATATGATGGGGCAAGTGTAGATTATAGTTATGAATAAGTTTATTAATTTGTGATTAATATTTTTATATACTTGCATAAGAAAAATGTTATCAATGCAACTGTATTTTTAATATAACGATGTATACTAGTAATAAATAAATTATATTTTTTATATAATAAATACTAAATAAAAATAACATTTTGCTGGAGAATCTATATAAAGAAAGATTGATTTTAAATAAAGCTATTGTTAAAATAAGTTACAGATATTTCCAACAACACAATAACAAATATTCGGTGGAACATATTAAAAAACTAGTCTGGTTTTTAATTTAAAAAATAGAAACTCATCTTATTTAGGTCAAAGGGCTAAAAATCTATATTTGTTTTCTCCAATATAAATAAAGTAAACATTGTGAATTTTACATCAAATTCACACATTTTCTTCATTGTAGAAAATGGAGATTCAAACATCTTTGAGAATTTCAAAAACAATTCTTGCAATATTGTCTCTTGTTTTAGTTTTCAATATTTCCACTCAAGCACAAGGAAGTATGTATTTTTTATTTTTTGACAATGAAATGCTTACTTAAACATTTAATATTATAGGAAAAATATATATGCATTAGCTATAATTTTTCATTCTCATTTAATCATATAATATTATTATTGTAGATCTTCTTTCCAAAAAGAAATCAGTCCAATATAACATATCTACCTTACAGGTATTGAAGATTAAGTTGATTAACTACCCATACACACAATAATATTACTTGGGTTTTAATTATTTTATTTGAGTATATATAATAATTAATTAACATTTTAATATTGTTGAATTTATATAGATCGGAGAAGCAAATACAAATAAATCATATGATTCTATATTGAAATTTGTGAATTCTTCAAAATTTCCAAAACGAAAATCATTTCCATCCTGGATTTTATTTGGTACTGGAACTTCCCTTGGGTATTTTAATAATAATAATAATAATAATAATAATAATAATAATAATAATAATAATAATAATAATAATAATAATAATAATAATAATAATAATAATAACTCTTGTTAAAATATTAAGATATATAATATCTCAAAATTATTAAAATTAATTTATCATTAATAAATTTTTGATAACTTTAGATTGAAGAAGGGGGTTATGAAGGAGGAAGAGGACTTGGTATATGGGATGTTATAGTTCAAGAAAATAAAGGTGCAAAATATATAGTTATAGTAAATAAAATATTGTTGATTACTTATGCAGCTTAATGTTTTGTTGGATATGGTATCCAACATTCATCATTTAATATTATTACATTTTTAATATTTAATTAGTTTAACGTAAATTTAAATTTTAAAATAATTATATTTAGAATATAATTCTAAGGTTATAAGTTAATCCCGTTCTTTTTTTTAACATACAGGTGTGTTTTAGACTTTGATAAATTTCCATCAAAATTGAACATTATAAGCGATATAAGGTGAGCTCACTAAATGTAGATTTATTTATTTTTTATTTTATCGATGGATATAATAAATTACTCAATGGATATAATAAATTGATAATCGAAAATAATAAGGAAAAATATACACGTGACTTTAATTAATTTTTGAATTTATTTTATAACTTTTATTTTATTATTTTCATTTTATGATGTTGTAGGAGGATGTCCAACATTTAAAGAAACTTGGAATAAATTCTTACAGAATGTCCATTTCTTGGAATAGAATATTGCCAGGTAAAATTTTTAGATTTAAATATTACATTTTTAGATAAACATATTAAAGAATTTATAATTTATTAACGTACTCATTATAAGTAGGTGTAAGTTAGAAAATTTTAGATATTTAATATGTATTTTGTGTAATTAAATTTTTTTTTCTTTCATTTTTGTGTTTACCAATTAATTAGTGTTTTTGAATATTTGATTATTTTGATTAACTTCCTCAATAACTTTGATTAATACTTGTGAAGAAAATATTTCACAAAGTTAGACTTTCAATATGTTTCTTTCTTAATAATACTAATACAATTATATTTCTCTTTAATTTTAATGACCATTCATTTAGATGGGACTTTGAAAGGAGGTATAAATCAAGAAGGTATCAACTTTTACAACAACTTGATCGATGAATTATTAAAAAATGGTATGACTTGAAAGATATAATATTAATTTGTATAACTAGATTTGGCGAGATCTTTGTTTACAACACACAATTTTTTTTACCGTACATGATAATTATTTTTTATTTAAATGTGTAGGTATTGAACCTTTTGTGGGTATCATGCACTTTGACTATCCATTAGCTCTTAAGGAAAAATATGGTGGCTTCGTAAATCGGTCTATTGTGTAAATTTCTATTTTTATCATATTAGTATATTTAAATGTTTTATTTTAAATAAAATGATTTAATTTTAAATTTAATATGCTCAAACACCATGAAACTTTGACATTTGTGCTTATATTATTTATGTATAAATAAATGAATCTTCAGGAAATATTACAAGGATTATAGTGAGCTCTTATTCAAAACATATGGAAATCGAGTAAAGCATTGGATTACAATCAATGAGGCAGAAGTCACAGCTATATTTAGTTTCATGTTCAGTATGGATAATGTAAATACATAAAAAAAATTCTAAAATATGTAGTCAGGCATATATTGTACTTCATAATTTTCTTCTTGCTCATGCCACGACATCAAAGTTATACAAAAAAAAATTTCAAGTAAGAAAAATTCTGGACACTTATCTGAAAATTATCATCAACATTATCTCAAAATATAGGAGATTAACATTTGAGTTTCACAACAATGTGTGTGAATGTAATATAACCTATGATAAAATAAATACTTATACTAATAATTAATATAATTAATTTAGTAAAATAAAATAGTTAATCAAAGGTTTGTAAAAAGAATTTTACAGTATTTTTAATCAATGTTTAATATAGGCACAACAAGAGGGGGAAATTGGACTTGCCCTTTCATCGGGAAGATATGTTCCCTATAGTTCCAAATTAGAGGATGTTGTGGCTGCTCAAAGATTAATGGATTTCTATTGGGGATGGTTAGTCCATTTTACTAACCTTACTAACATAATACCTTGAGTGCTTTATTACTAGTTTGATGTTATGTTTCGTTAATCTTTTATATCATACATTTACATGTCAAAACATTTATTTAAATGTATTTTATTCCAACATGTAGGATTTTAGATCCAGTGTTCTATGGAGATTATCCAACAATAATGAAAGAGATGGTGGGTAATAGACTACCAAAATTCACTAAAAAGGAGAAACACATGTTAAAAGGAAGCGCGGACTTTATTGGAATCAATTATTACACTTCTCGTTTCGCTAGACACGAATCAAATAGAACCAAGATTATGTATGACAATTTTGATGCATTAGCAGTTTCAGAAGGTAAATTTTTGGTTCAACAAAATTTTATTTCTGACAAAAAATTATATCCAAATAAACCATAGTAATAAATGGTCATTATAGTTGACACCATAAATTATATCAATCCGATTTTGTTTATTTGGCATGTAAGATTATCATAAATTATAATTATTAGTTTTTATTTATTTTTTGGTCATAATTTCTTTATCGCAGTTTCTGATGTCGAAGGAAAAATCCTTGGCTACAAGGTAAGAAAATAATTATAAGAATTTAGAAGAATGAAATTTGTTTGAGGAATAATATAATTATTATATTTTTATTTATTCAATCTTGATATTATATAGGATCCATATGGTTTGTACGATGTCTATCCCGAAGGATTATATAATTTTTTAGTCTACATAAAAGAGAAGTATAGAAATCCAAAAATGTACATCACTGAAAATGGTTAGTAGTGCATTTTTCATATTTATAACATTATAATTAATAGCTATAATGTACGCTACAAAATAGATTAATCAATATCCTTTTTTGTGAAATCCTATTTATGCAGGTATTACTTCTTCAAAAATCTCAAATCCACTAAAGGACGAACACCAAATTGCTTATATTGCCGCACATTTAAACGCTACCAAAACAGCTATTGAGTAAGTTATCTTTACTTATCCTTATAATTCTATGGATGATAAAATTATCATACTATAATTGATTATTTTTAGAAATTAAATCTATCCTATTTACCTATTAAATATTTTTGTTTGTTTTATTTATGTATGGTCTAATGTTGCTTTTGTAAGGATTGTCTATATATTTCATTGTCTTTCTCTATCACAAACTTTAACAATATCTTTATAATAGAGATCAATAATTGTGCATTGAAAATACAAAATGATTTGCTATAGTTTTTCAATCATCTTACTATAAAAATATTATGTTTATATAATTTAGAGAGTGATAAAAAAAAAAATTTGACATCATAATAAAGCATAATTGAATGATTATACAATATTTTTAAAAAATAAAAATTTACATTATTTATTTACATTATTTTTTGTTATTCAAAATTTTATCGGTCATCATAACTATTTAAAGTTTTTGGTTCATATAATCTTTAATACAAAATATATAAAAAAAATAATAATAATTTTGAAGTAGTGATTCTTAATAAACATGATTATGAAATGTAGTTTAATATGAAACAACTTACTTCTACAACTCAATTTATAAGAAACTAATCTTCAATAATTTTCTATGTTGGAATTGATAGTGATGGCGTAAATGTTCAAGGTTATTTTTATGGGACATTTGATACATTTGAATTTCAAATGGGTTATTCTGGAAATTGGGGTCTTTATCATATTGATTTTAATGATACTCTCAAGCGTATACCAACAGATGCAGCTAAATGGTACAAAAAATATCTCACAAGTGATTTGAGACACTAAAATATACTTCTGTTGAAATTAACTTAGAAGAAAAGAAGATCAATATAAATGGAGAACAAAGAAAGGAACATCACTTCAAATGAGATTATATACAACATGTTATTTATTTTATTTATTTTTTATTTATTATTTTAAATGCATTTATAATTGTAGTTTGAATTTATACTCGTGTATATACATGTGTAGATACATGTGATACTTCATACCCTGAAATCACTTATTTATTGATATTTACATAAAGAGTTTTTTCAAATAAATGGAATTTGAAACTAATTATAAAAAAATTAAAGAATGTTTCAATAAAGATACCACATGTTAACTATAAAATCAAGGAGTTCTTTTCAATATTTATTAATAAAAACCTTAAAATCTCAAGTGATGTGGATAAAGTTTGAATGAACAATGAACATAACAACAGGCTTCTCAACTTCTCATGTCATTATCTAAGACTAAAAAAAGATAGCGACAATAAAACTATAACTTTGTTGAAGTCACTCGTTTCATTCTACCAATTATTACTTATTAATATTGCATGAGGGAGAGTTTTAACTCGAACCATATAGGAATATATATAATAACAATAAGGATAAATAAACAACATCAAACATATATCATATCAATGGCTCACTACTGCACAACAACAATTAATTAAAATATCATACTAATTTTAATTAAAACATCGTATCAGCTTATCAACTATTAGCTACTTCAAGATATTTACTTAATTGGCTTTCAATATCTTACTATAATACTAAATTCTCATAATCCGGAACACGTAATACAAATACCTTTATATGGATCATTCAAAGTTATGTTCCATAATTGCGCCTCGTAAATGTTTGATTCTTCTACCATCAACAAGTATACCCAACAACTAATAAAAATGTTAGATTTATGACAACAGTTAATCATACATAAATTTCTTATAATAAGTATCATCATCATCATCATTTTAACATCACCGTCATTTAAACAATATCATCGTTATGCAAACAATTTCATCATCAACAAGAAATGCATTATCAACTTAACATGTAATCATCTACTATTCTAGCATAAATCATCACATGGTACTAAATACTAATAATTATAGCACAAATCATTAATTTCTTATCCATACATATATCTTAATCCTCATCAAATAAAGTATAGTAGTATTAAAAATGATTATATAAATCATTTTGAAGTTAAAATATACACAATAAAGAGGTGTGGATTGTGTGTGGCCTAAAACCATTTTCTTCAAAAACCTCCTTAAAAAAAATTTAAAAAAAATTTAAAAATGAAAGCAAAGAGATAATTACATAAGGTGTCAAAATATATATCTTTCTTCACCACATAACTTATTATTTACTTTCGGCGGTTTCACACTTGAAGAATTATCCTTGTCCAATTAAAAACACTATAGATTATTCTTACAAATGTTATGTATTAAATAAGTTCTTTATATTTTGAGGAATTACAACTTTGAAAAGAAAATTTACTTCAATGTTTACAAAATAAATCTCATAAGAGATACATGAAATAATGGCAATACAAGTGATAATTAAAATCCTAATTTTCATCAATACTATCAGGAAGATGTTTTCCTTGAAGAACAATTGACCATCCAGTGTTAGATGGATTAGTTACATAAAAAACTTCTTTGGCTTGGTTTTCCACGAAGAATAGTTTGTTCTTGTAAGTTGTCTTTCGAAGATCAACCCTTGTGAGTCCTAATTCATCGATTTCTTCACCAATTTTACTATTAATCCATCTGCACTTAAATAAAGGCACTTTAAAAAAAACATAGTCAATCTCCAAAATCTCCTCAATGGTCCCAAATAACACTCTAGATGCTACTACCGGATTGTTATCTTTGGAACTAGAAAAGTACATGGATTCAGTCTCAACCATAAAACCAATGTTTTGCATGGTGTTGCGATCATCCTTTTATTTTTTACATAAAAATATCTTCTAATATTGTATGCACTCCAAGTAATTACATTAAACTTAGGCAAACATGAAAATCATTTGCAATTATTTGATGCACCACTCTCATGGGAAATACTTTCATTAACCAATCCATGAAAGTTCTATTATGCTCTGTTAACGACCGTTTTTCATTCATCAGGTGGGTATTTTTCCTTTATAAGAGCTTTGTGCACGGTCAAGTAAGGATCAACTTCACTAAGGTTATTCAATATATACAAATATGCTAGAAAAACTACTTCTCGAATAAATGTGTTAACATTTAAACCTTGAATACCTCTACCATCCTAAAATCCATCATGACGAGATTTTGGAACTTTTATAAAGTTCGCATCTGACAAGTAGTTTGCACAAAACTAAATAGCTTCTTATGTGATGTACCTTTCTATGATTTAAAACTAAAAATATGCTATATATTGAGTCAATTATGTTCTGACTTTGGTGTCTACAAATGGTTAGAACTAAAAATGGATGGCTTTTTATTTTGCAATTGTGGTTTGTGCTGTTTTTTCTGCATAATCGCAGATTTCTGGTATGTCGGAGCAGCTTTATTGGCAATGTCGTTATGCCTTCAATAAGTTTCAGGATTGTTGTGGGCGCATTTGAATCTGTGCTTTAGTTGGGCTGGTGCGACGGGCTATAGGTGAATTCATATGAGAGTAGTGTGTAGTATATACATATCTTTTGTTTCTTCTTCTGATTAGTGAAACAATTCGACATTATAGGTTAACTGGAAATAGTAGTTAATTATAGGTTATTCTAACTTCATATATAACCAAACAATAGAGGGTCAAAAGTCTTAATTCTATAAAGGGTTGAAATTGTAACAAACTCTATCAAAAGTCTTAATTCTATAAAGGATAGTAGAATATTGAATGAAAATATTGTTTCTTCTTCTTATGAATTGGAACCTGTATTACAACATCAATGTGCTTTTTTACAAGGAAAATGATTATAAGATAATTCAATTCCTAACCAACATTTAATAGAGGGTCTTACTAATT